>JARVKF010000001.1:0-546012 GCA_039778275.1 Seiridium unicorne | reverse complement strand
AAAAAGACCTTTTTTTTTCTTTTAATTGGGGGGTTTTATAAATGTAGGGGCCTTTTTTTTGAAACAACTGGGCTTTGGCTTTAAATTCTTTTCTCAGGTGCCGCATTATTTATTGATTGGGGGCCCCCCCCCCCCCCCCCAAGAGAAAAATAAAAAGATTACACGTACAAGCATCCCTTGATCTTGATGAGGAAAGCAACATGTGAAATCGCCTCACCCCCACGTCCAGAATCGCACCGGGGGTTAGGACCAATTGGAAGATGACCGATACCCCAGTGTCAAGTGGGTCTTCGCCTCCATCAAGCCTGTACACACTCGGGTACTAAAATAACGTGGGTACACCTATAACCTACTGCAGTGCCCTGAAAAAATCATGGTCCGTTGCTGCTGTTGGGTCAAAGGATCACATTGGTTGCCGAATCCGGTAATGGCCGCACTGAGATGTATGGCTTCGGGAACTGATGACAAACGGAAGTGTATGATTATTGAGTGGCTCGAGAATCATCATACATACAATTTATAGCTTAAACTTCTTGATTTCTAGAGACAATTGTCATTCGACGCACCACTGTATTAAGAATATCAAGCCCTTATATCACGCATCTAGAAAAAGCATCTCCATTTTGATTACCCCCAGGATGGCCTCTTTGAATATTGTCGATGACGACATTCCAAGTCTACAAGGCAAGGTTGCAGTGATAACAGGTGAGAATTGACGATACCAAGGCCCTTATAGTCAAAATTACATTAACATGGAACTCTTGCAGGTGGTGCATCCGGGATCGGTCTTGCGGCTGTCAAGATATTGCTGGCGAAAGGCGCAGCCGTCCACGTTATAGACCGAAATGAGCCGATTGAGGCAGGATGGCAAGACTGGCCAGGCTTGAGGTATTACAAATGCGACGTGACCAAGTTCACCGAGCAGCGAGACATCTTTGACGCCATCGGCCCTATCCATTATGCCTTTCCCAACGCAGGAGTGGCCGAGACAGTCAACTTCTTCGCCGACTCGTTCGACGCTGAGGGCAAGCTGCAGCAGCCCAGCTCTCTCCTGCTGGATGTCAACCTGACTGGTGTGCTGTACACGGTCAAGCTGGCATGGAGCTCGATGCGCCGAAACAAGATCGCAGGCAGTATCGTCATCACGACCAGCACGACGGCGTTCGCGCCCGAGGCGGCCCTTCCCACCTACGCGGCCGGA
Source organism: Seiridium unicorne (assembly GCA_039778275.1). Lineage (NCBI taxonomy): Eukaryota > Fungi > Ascomycota > Sordariomycetes > Amphisphaeriales > Sporocadaceae > Seiridium > Seiridium unicorne. The sequence goes on along the minus strand of JARVKF010000001.1, from coordinate 544,811 downwards.
AAACTGGCGCTCGTGGGCCTGGTTCGCTCACTGCGCAACAACACCGTCATGGACAACATCACCATCAACGCGGTGGCACCAGCGGGCACACATACTCCGCTGGTTGGCAGCCAGCTGGATCCATTAGTGGCCACTGGTCTTCCTATCACGAGCCCTGCGCATCTGCCTGCCTTGGCTCTGCTATATTCGGCAACAGCCAAGCAAAGCAGGCGGGTTGAGGTTTACGGCAAGGAAAAGGCGGCCGACCTTTTCAAGACGGAGCGCTGGAATGGACGCATCATATACGTTCTTGGCGATAAATTCACCGAGTTGGAAGAACCGACAGCTGATTTGCGCCCTTACTGGTTTGGAAGAGAAAATCACAGACTCGTCAATCTGCAGCAGGCCGCGACAGATATGAGACAGGGGCTTGATGCAGAAAGACTGTGAAAGTCAAATTCCTAGAATAGTTCCAGGTTCTAATGATCTTTCGATTAGATTAGACAGTCTACATTCCACTAGCATCCTCGTGTGAACCCTCTCTTTTGAAGTTGACTAGCGCTGTGGGGATGCTGCGAGTTACGGTTGTCGTGCATGGAGACTTCCTGAAATAGAAAGTACCGTGAAAAGGTCAAGTGGTATGATCTTCTTAGTCCTACATGTGACTTGTACGTTGAAAATTTTCGGCGACTGTAAGGAGGTAAATATAGGTTAACTTCCAGACCTTGATCCCTAAGCTTTGATCCAGAACATATACCTATTGAACTAAAACGAAAAGTCGTATATCATGTGGTTCTCCCAAGAGGCAAAGGCTCTAGCTGCCTGTCAAGTACTTTTTACTGCCCTGCCTGGCGAGGTCTACTGGCCCGGCAGTGCCGACTACAGTATTGCATCCACGGGTCAGTATTGGTGTTTCGGCTTGGTGAAACCTGAACAACGAGCGATTCCTGACTTTGATACACAGAAATCTGGTCAAAGTCATGTGTATTTACTCCCACGTGTGTCTTCGAGCCAAAGTCGGTGCACGGCATGAGCAGTGGCATCAAGCTAATCAAAGAGCATGGGTCCAAATTTGCCATTCGGAGCGGCGGCCACATGCCAGTCCCTGGCGCTCAGTCTGTTGACCTTGGTGTCATGATATCTATGACCAATTTCAACGAAAAGTCCCTCAATGAAGATAGATCCGTGGCTAGTATTGGACCAGGTCAACTATGGGAAGGAGTATATAATTGGCTTGGCCAATATGGTCTCGCCATCAATGGAGGTCGTTACCCGATGGTTGGCGTCGGTGGTGTGCTGCTCGGCGGAGGCATGGGCTATTTCGCAGGCCAGCGGGGTTGGTCCATCGACGATATCGTGGGCTGGGAGGTGGTTCTTGCCGACGGCAGTATTGTCAACCTGACGACGGAGGCCGGCAAGCCGTACGAGGATTTGGCTTGGGCGCTCCGGGGCGGACACAACCACTTCGGTATCGTGACGCGTTTCGATCTACGTACTTTTTCAGCCGGCCCAGCATATGGCGGCCTGGTAGTCTACGGTCCTACAGCGGAGGAGCAATTCCTCAATGCTCTTGACGCATACATGGAACCAGGTGGCGGTTCCGACGATCCCAAGTCGGCTATCAACCCCGTTTCCACCTTGCAGTTTGTCGACGGCAAGTGGACTCGGGGTTTCCTGAACGTCTACATGTACGCCGATGGGGATGCCAGCCCACACGCTCTAGAAAACTTCACGAGCATTCCAACCGAACATGTCGTAATAGACGCGGCGAGCCTGCATGAGAGCTGGACCGGTATTCCAAACACGCTGGCTGGTATGGCGACACGGGAAGATAGGACACTCTTCTGGGCCATTACATTCAAGGCCGATCGTCGTGCCGTTGACATTGCTAATGAGGTTTTCTATGCTGGTGCATCCAATGAGTTGAAACATGTTGAAGGTCTCTCAATGATTGTCTCATTCCAGCCTCTCAGTAGGCCGTTTCTCAAGGCTTCCAGGGAAAAAGGAGGAAACCTCATGGGATTGGATCCAGACAAGGACGGAGGGTCCTACGGTAAGCATCACCCGCAGTATCAGGCTACAGGGTGGAGTTCTTCGATAGTCTTTACTAACAACGTGATACCTAGCTGGCATTTTGTATCCTATATGGAAGAACGCGGAGGATGATGAAGCTGTACTTGGCTTTACACGAGAAGCTGCCAAGAAGATCGAAGAGAAGATGCGCGAATTGGGCCTGTTTAATCCATACGTCTACCTCAATGACGCTGCTAAGGGCCAGAAACCCTTTGAGAACTACGCAGGCGGTGCCAATTTGGCGAGGTTGAGAGCTGTTCAGGCCAAGTATGATCCAGAGGGGTTTCTCAAGGATTGTCTCCAGCATGGATTCGAGTTGGGACCTACCAGTTCTCATCATGGTGAGCTCTGACGGATATATTCCTGCATTAAAAGGTTGAAAATCTGGTCACCCGGGGGAATCTTCTAGTACAGCCTTAGATATTTTGACGTAAATGAACGACAGAATACATGATGAGAAGTTATTAATTAAAGCCGGACACGTGGTCCATCTATGTTCCTGACTTGATCTCGAAGGATATCTTATCCCCTGAAAGCCGTGTCTCAGTTTTGGCCCTCGAGTTTCCCTTCCATAACAAATCTAACCATATTCTAAATTATGCGGCAGACTCGATGACTTTCTCACCGGATTCATTTGTCTTCGCGCCCTCCTGGTTTGTTGCAACATCACTGTGAGGTACCATCTTGCCCGGCCACTTGACGACGAAGACAGTCAGGAAGGCAACACCAAATAGCGCAATTCCCAGAGCCCAAGCGCCGCGAAGGCCCACAATGTAAGCTTGACGAATTCCATATAAGTCGACTCCGCTGAAGTGGTTCTGGAGGTCGAATGCACCGACACTGAAAACATCCTCAGGGTTGACCGCCGGGGCATAGATCGGTATGTTCTTGACCAGTAAGTTGTTGGTAATGGCGCTCGAGGCCGCAAGTACCAATGAGGCAGTATAGAATTGCGTGACTATGATGTGTTAGGTTAGCCATTCCAGAGTCCAGGGCAAAAACACCACTTACTCAGGACAACAGAAAGTCCGACGGCCTTGTCGGCATTAGATGTCACAACACCTGCAATGATGGGGGGGATTTGGAGCACAAGGCCAGTGCCAAAGCCCATGAGAATCTGATATCCAACTTGTTTGCCGATACTGGTCTCAATATCGAAGGTGTACGTCAAGCCACCGGACACCGCGGTGATGGCAGCACCAACGAAGAAATACGGTAAGTAATAGCCGTATTTGGCCATCAATGGCGAAGCCACGAATGTGACAATGGCTGCAACGATAGTTAGGTGCTAATTTGATCAAGATTTCCTTCCGAGTGACAAATTTGAACTTACAGCAAGCACAGATGATTGGGATTGTTCGGATTCCACTGTCCTGGGGCGAGAGCCCTGCAGTAGCCTGGAAGTAGACGGGGAGATTGTAAACAAATGAGAAAAAAGCTCCATAAATGCTGCAAAGAATGATCAGTACTCAACTTCTCTGGCTGAGCCAAGTCATCAAAATTAGAGAACTCACAAGAATAGATAGAGACAGCCGGCCAAGAGGTCTCTGTTCTTCAGCAAGCGAAGCACAAAAAGAGCCCTTTCGCCCATCCAAATCTCGTTTGCGACGAAGAGAATAGTAAGAAGAACCCATCCAACCAGGGTTCCAATCACTTTGGAATCATTCCATGCAAAGATTACACCGCCCCAGGAGAGTGCAAGGAAGTAGCAGATCAGGGCTGAAAGGTACAAGAGTAAACCTAGAAGATCGAAGCTCTTGATCACCTCCGGCAGAGGAGTGTTGTATGAGGCTTTGGCGTGAGCGGGCGTCTTGAAGAAGAGCAAGGTGAAGAAGAAGGGAACAGCGCCGATAGGGAGGTTGACGTAGAAGCACCACCTCCAAGTGATGTTCGAGGTGAAGACTCCACCCAGCAGCGGGCCAATGATACTGGCAATACTGAAGACCGTGCCAATCAAGCCTACCACCGCGGGGACTCGGTTTGGGGGGACGATGAAGTTCGGAATTGTATAGCAGCCAAGAAGGAGACCGGCAGCACCGCCTCCTTGGACAGCGCGCCCAACAATCAGAGCTGCGCTGTTTGGTGCGAGCGCACAGATCAGACATCCAACTTCAAACCAGAAGAGCGCACAAATGAAGACATATTTCATGTCAAAGAACTTGTACGCTTTGCCCCAAACGGACTGGAAGGCACCGTAACAGAGGAAGAACGCCGAACCATACCATCCCTCTTGGGACAGAGAGTTGAACTCGGACGTGATGGCTGGAATTGCTGTGGCTATGATACTGATATCAAGACCCGCCTGCAGACAAAAGGTTAGTCATGAAATGATCGCCCGCCACGATGTGGTAGATGCCTTACTAAGAACATGCCAAGCATCAAGCCGATGATGATCAGGACCTGTCGTATGGTGTTTGGGTATTCGACTGCCAGGTCCCGCTTTTCTGTTTCCTGCGCGCCTTGTTGCGAACCATCCGTAGTCGGTGGGCTGTCGATACTATTCTCCTGCCCATGGTTCCCGAGGGAAGACTTGTCCAAAGTCGGCTCTGCTGATTCTGCCCCCATTATGTAATCTTGTTGTCGGATCACCTTCTGGGGCTGGGTTAGCTTGCAAGGGCCATCGGAAGAGGCCACTGTCTCGACAGAGAAGACCAAGTGTATTTGAAAACTTACCGTATTTTTCAGTGTCACAGCGTGATGAGAACGCGTTTTGGTGATTGATGTACCAGAGAGAACACGTTCAGTGAGATTCCAATACAATCCTCTCGGGCAGATTCGGGAAAAAGGTCACGAAAGGCGCTGAATGGCTATTAGAAGAAGCTCCAAGGGCGTAGGCCTCAGGACATTTTAAAGAGATAGCTCAATCCAACCAGGGCGCTGATCAGCATAGAAATGCCATTTCGAATAATTTCCGATGTCTTTGAAAGATCCCGATTAGTCACGAAAAAGACTCCGAACCGTCAATGCTAAAAGAAAAAGAGTCCGCCTGAATCTAAAATGTAAGCTTTGTTATCATATTCTCGGGTCCCGACCCTCAGCCCATTGGGGAATGTGGGTACCTACATTAGGCGGGAGCTAAGTTCGGGCACTTTCTTTGCGAGGGTTTTGCCGCTCTACTCTAGCATTCAGACTACGCCGATTAGATAGTCTGCATTAGCTTCCGGCATCTATTCATTGTACTTGATACACCCCAGCTATAATTTCTGGATTTGTTGTAGCATTACTGTTAGCAAGTCTACTATGCGCACAGATTTGAGCCCACAGATAGACTTTGCCCAATTGAATACGTTCTATTCTACAGGCTGAAGCTCCTAGGATGCAAGAATCCTCGTCAAACAGCCCGACAAAATGTAAAATCTCCAGGGGTTTCATCCAGTCCAGGTCGGGACCCGAAGGATTAATAGGAGTCTTCAGATTAAAAAGTGGGGAGTGGCTTTCTCAACGGGTGGATTAACGTTGCAATCCGTATAACTAGAGCTTAGTCAAGCAGGAAGGACCCGAAGAAACTACCCGAACATTCATCTTGACATCGGCACCCGACTTGTGAAACCATCCACACAATTTTAGCCGAAACACTCTCACATACAGCCAGTAGAGCGTCGATTGCCTCCATATGCGGCAATGTCTGATCCACCTGCTGCAACGCCAGCTGTGATATACAGTCCAAGTACACAATGCGACTGTTGGCCGGCAACTCTCCGCATCGTTAATCTGTGCAGCCGAGGCCGACGTCATAGCCAAGGCCAAAGCCTACCACAGCTATACGCCGGGGCAGGGGCGCAGGCACAACAAGCACGAGCTCGGTCTCAAGTTCAAGCACAAGCTCAAGCGCACACAAGGGTACAGACGCACGCACAAGTGCCTTCGTCGTCACGACCATCAACAGCTGGGACGGGCTCACAAGCGCCTCAGAATAACATGTCAATCCCGTTGCTAAGTGAGACGCTCACCATGGGCCGCAATCTCGTTCAGCACTGGGAGACGCTTAATGGATGCGCCAGCTCGGCGTCGCACATGGGGCCGCAGACGTTGCACTATATGGCTGAATCTATCAGCTGGGTGTTGTGTGACTACGAGACAGCTGTGGATGCCATGTCGCGGAGTCCGAGTTCCACCCAGACACTGGCAAGGCAATCAGTTTCAATGCCCACGCCGATATCAAATTCCACGCCGGGTTCACGGGATGCTGAACGGGCCGGGGAGTGGAATATACCGAGAGCATTTGTCGGCAATTTAGAACTAGATCCCGCTGAGGCGCTTCTTGTGGCACAAGAAGCTCTCAGTCACTCAATCGCCCGTTTGACAGTCATGCTCCAGGATATCGAAGAGGAAGCGACTCTGCAGAGACAGCAGCCCAGTGCGGACTATTCTCTGCGAGAGAGGGATCTCAAGGACCTCGTCACACGGATGTTTCGGCTTTTGAGGAGAGTTGACGGGCTGAGCACGGCGGACTGAGTAGCTATAAATGTGACAGTCATAGGACAAGGCGCTCTAATTCGCTCATCTAGTTTAGTTGGAATAAGCCTAAAAAGAAAAGAACTCAATAACAAAAGAAATGGCTGCTATGGCGCTGGCCTATTGCGGCTGCGATATATTGGATAATGTAGCATCATCCACGGAGATTATTTTAGATCTTAGACAACTTCAACACGAACTTTAACATGCTGGCCAAGAGATTGTGAATAAGTGAGACGGCCAACGAAGAGCTCCCAGACATCTTACCAAGATCGAACATGGGTTTTCCCAACTGATGCCGACTAACTTGACTCTCTAGCTTTTGACGCCGACTAAGTACGGTATGCCGTGACAGGTTCCAACGTGCTGCATCTGCAAGTCTTTTCCAACGTCTGAGTATTTAAAATAAACAGAATAGAAACATAGGTGCCTTCGCCTTGCGGAGCAATGTACCCATCGTGCCACTGAGTGCCGATCACGTCAGAGACCTAGACTAGTCTGTCAGTTGGTCTCGATGCAGGTGCTTTGTCAGCTAAACGCAGCATCTGCCAGGGTCCAGGGAGGCCCCAATCTGCCCGTCGGTTCGCCCGTTCGCCCATGGCGCCCCGCTAACAGTCCCATCCAACACCCCTAGAATTGCGAACGGAGTCCTCCACCTTACAATGTACTTACACATGCCGTCTTTGAGAGACCATTCGCATATTCAACTCTAAGACCAGTCGGCCAAGTGAGAATCCGCAGACAAGCCTACATAATCGGATCATAGCCATGTCGTCGTTCCGGGCGGCTTCCCGCGAACCTGCCGCCGCGACACCGGGTACGTCAGATTCTGTGAAATACCGTCTGTCGTGCGACCAATGTCAGAACACCAAAGTTCGATGCAGCCAGGACAGGCCGACGTGCCGACGATGCGCTCAAAGAGGTGGCGCATGTGTATACAGCCCGCTGCGGCGCATTGGCAGACCGCGGAAAGTGATTAGTGACGATGCAATTCCTGATGAACAAAGCTCAGCGTCCATGATCAGTGTGACTTCGTCGCCCGGTGGTTCGTAATCCTGTCCCCCTCCTGCGCGCGCGCCCCTCCAATGCCACCGTATTGCCATGTCCGCGCAGCAGCGAAACACTCGGCTGCATCGGCTGACAATAACTAGACTCCAGCAGGCTTGGCTATACGACCAGTGCCACCAGTTCAGATGATTCGGGCTGTCGGTCCGATTTTGCTATGGCAGACATACACATGATGGACGCCCAGGTAGCAGGTTCTCTACAGCACCCGGCTCCTCAGTCGAATAGCAATGAAGAGCCACTACGCTCGGCGGTTCACACATGGATTTCAGATCACCAACTCTCCATTGGAGGGCAACCGCATCCGGTTCAGAGTCATTCAATGGGAGGACCAAACATGAGCACGGCAGTATTTAATGGGGAAGCCAATTCTACCCATGCGCCGATACCGACCCCGAGTTATCCTCCAGAGCCTCATCCAGTAGTTGACTGCTACACGTCAATACTCGCACAGACTGCCAAACTGATGCAAGCGCAGGCGCAGGCGCAGGCGCAGACGGGTTTGCCTCCGGGGATCGATCTCGTGTTCGAAGCCGAGCGCGACTTTTCGATAATGCGACAACGCTTGCTCACATGCACCGGGCACAGTGTTCCTTCTCAGCAGCACGGGAACGGTGACCCGAACTTGATCGCTCTAGAGAGCACCAACAGCCGCCACCGGCCGTGCTTGACCTTGGACCGCCCTGTGCTGCTCAGCCTTGCTCTGTTGGCAGAACACGTCATCGGCATGCTCGAGGATATGTTTCGCCTCGCCGCCCAGGCTGCGCACACGATCGATAAGACGAATCTGGGACTGTCTTGGTCGGGCTCGGGGCCAGGAACAGGGGCCCAAGAAGGGGTTCCTGTCGGCCCATCGGCGCGTCGTTTACAAAGGTCGTGTCGAAGCCTTTGGGCGAAGCCATGTGTTTCGCCTCTCGTCGAAGCGAGTCGGGACTTGCGTCTTGGGGATTTCATGATAGATAACCCAGCCAAGAGCAATGCCATGCGACGAATCCTCTCGCTTCGAGTAGATAGAATGCTCCAGGCACTACTAGACATGAGGAGATGTAGCTGGGGAGGGCAGCGTGATGGTAGCCAAATGACTGAGACCCCGCTGGATTGGGGCGGGAGTGCCTCGCTGATGAGTGAAATTGCTGGAACACTTGTCGATGATTTGATCAGGAGAGTTGAGTCACTACAAGGGGCGATGGTCCTCATACGAAACGACAGCATGATATGATGGGAACGGCCAACTTGAACGTGTTTTAGGGCTATCTAGGCTGTATCCTATAGTCAAGTATGCATTCAGGCTGGTGGGACATGCAATTGGTTCATTTGTTGGCAGAAGGCGCACATTCATCATTCTTGGCGCTAGCTCCATACTCACATCAGATTAGGAAGATAGTTCAATAATTTGAGCAGTCAAACGGGTTGTAATCCTTCTTGGACCTACAATACTGATGATATCACAGACGTATTGATAGAGCACAAGTATGAATTCGAGTGAGAATTATGCTTGTTTCTCTCTCAGGTGAATGCAGATGACGACATTAACAATCCCACCCAATGGTGGACACATTTAACACTGGTACAATCGCTCAATACTGCCACTGCCGCCGGAATGATTAATAAACATTTACACGAGTATAAAGAAGTTTCAAACGGAGGATGTCAACAGAACCACTAACAGACTAACCCTCCGCAGAACCTAACATACAGTCGTCCGACCGTATATTATCGCGTTGGAAATTATCCGTGTATTCTACATTGTCACACTTACTCCATAATTAGACGGTTCCTGCGCGTCGACTCATGCCACCACATCTTTGCCGGGTCTCACGCATGGATCGTATTCCACGAATGCAAGAGTACAATATATAATGTATATACAGGAGTCGCTATTATCATACGCCTAGTGCTCGGCGGCTCGAGACCCCCAACCCCCCCTTCCCCCACTTGGTCTGACGCGACCAGCGGGTTATAGTAAGCCCACAATTTTAAATTGGTCGCTAGGTCCAGACACTGGTGACTCTTAACAAACATTGCCCCTACCATGCTTTACAACCTTCTCGACACGTTCGCGATTTGTAAAGACCCTACTTGAGAATCGCACAGACAGCAGTGGCAGTCAGAGCTTCGAGGTCCACAGGGACGCAAGCAGCCGCCCAGCAGGCCCTCAGAGTTGTTGTTAAAACCGATGCAATCTTCGCTAGTACCGCTTCGCTGTCGTGGCCATCCTGTCGCGACCATCCCTATCGCCACTCAATTATCTTCTTACAACCCACCTAAGCCGACGAGAGCTTAACGACCCCAAGCATTTTCATCGCCCAGCAAATGCCGAAGCTCCTCATCAATGCTTTGCACCCTCTGCAGCCTCTCGGACACGCGGTGCAGTCTTCCTGCCGGGCAAGTAGTTGGGTTCTGCGCTCGCTCGAGTAAGAAGACAAGTTATTCGTCGATGGTGCTTTGCTTGGCATGTATGCACGGAGGCCCGGGTCTGCGCTCACGATCTTTCCTTCCCCGGGCTTCATCATGCTTCATCTATATGCCAGCCATGACTACTCGTGAATGACTCCGGCTTGTTCGAGGCTGGCTAGTTTCTGAGGAGATCGGCAGGATAATGTATTGTTCCATGTCGGGTTTGACCCGGCGATTGCGGGAAATATTCGTGCTGTTCCTCAAAGCCAGGAAACGATCTCACAACACCCAACTCTGCGGTATCACTTTCTGCACTTCGTACGCCAAGCCCAGACCCCGTTCGTTCCGGTTTAGGACAATCTGTCGACCTATAATTCGGCGAGTTCGGATTCCGCAATCCTGCTGTTATTGGCGTCTTTTTGGAGGTCCATTTCTGTTGTTGGGTGGGAAATTGCACCTCATGAGACTAGATGTTTGGCATTAAGCATGGATTGTTGGAATATAGGCCATAAAATGATCATGACAGGGGCAGCAAAGTCCTGACTAGGAATACATGCCGCCCTCGAATGGGATTTCCCGAGCTAGGAGCCATTCTGATATCAGGGGACACCCTTGTCTCAGGTTGGTGCTTATTGGTCGTGGGCTCAAGTACCAGGACGTCGGGCTGTCTTGGTAAGACAAGACAATATGCCAGCCGGTCTAGCCGAGAGACTCGTGGCATCCACCATGCAAGGCAATGCCCTGAAAGCTTTGTGAGGAATGCGTCAGCAGCATATTCTCGTGATTTTGGGTCTTCTACCACGGCAGCCTCTGCCGATTGGAGGACTCAGCCATCTGGTGTGCTGGATCGCAGGGATGGTGACACTCTGGCGGGTTTGATCTTCGTTCGCTTAGTGCCAAGTTCAAACCCACAAAAGGCCGAAGCACCCAATCGGGCCCGCTAGCGAACAGCGGCATCTCAAATGCAGACATGTCGTCGCCTCGATTATCCAATCGGACGGAATCGATGCGTCGCCTTCGGACGAAGAAGGGATCTGAGCTCCAGGTTGTCGTCTGGTGTCAAACCCTGCGTGGATCCGGTAGATCACAGTCTAATCCCACATTGTTCGGTTCGCGCCATCTTGGCGTCTAGGTGCAGCCGGACTACGCCCCCAATGGTCGCTGCAACATCGTGACATGGCACCACGCAGTCTCATGACATCGGGCCTCAGGGTCTCCCCATGAAACTGATTAAAGTCCTGTTCAATTTCACTCATTGCAACATGGTGAACTGCGCAACATATTTAAATCGTCGTGACTCCTCTCCCAATTACAACCATCCGTCCTTATCACTCCTATGACCTCATCAAAATAATACTCGGAACAACCAATCCATCGCAAAAAGACGATGTATACATGATGCACCGCCATCATGTACAGCCCTCTCTAGGACCTGCCAACACCTTTCCCATCCAACAAGATCTCCACCATCATCATCCCAAGTCACTACCTCGCAACAGCCCTGATGCCCCATATTCGTCGACTTCCACGGCATCCGCACATAACACAGTCTATTCCCTACCACAACCTCATACACCTATATCACAGACGCCTATATTGACCTCGGTCAATGTCACCATTTCACCATCAAAAAGCCCTTCCACGATCCTCGGTTGACAATTCGCCAGCCCCATTTCTTGCAATACAGCACTACACAAGCGTTGCACTGCACCTTGACTTCCAGAGACATACCCTTATCAACTCTACCAAAAAATCATTAGAAACCCCACAAAACATCATTCATTGGCACCTAATCTTTCACCGCAATCCATTCCCTCCTGCGTAACGTTGAAATAGGCACCCCTCCACGATTACCTTCCGATTCGTCCTCAGCACCTTCGCAATCCTATCCTCTATAACCCCTCTATCATAATCACTCCTGCGCTGTTCAGCACCATCATCCTTCAACCTCCTTCCTCTTTGAAAACCCTTCCGCTGCACAACTCGTACTCGTCTACTGTCTTCTCAGGCAGCGTGGTCTTTGTCGTTATCACTTTCCAGAGATCATCCCTGAAAATACCTTCCTTCCAATTTACACTATTCTTCCCAACATTCTTTTGATCTTCATTGTTGATACCCCAACTCCAGGCTTAGCCCTACAAACACATATGTTTATATCTTTTTAGACAAGCCCCAACCCTGCTCTACTTACATACGTTCCACCTTCATTAATATTCCTCCCACCCATCCCCATCCCCGGCACATAATCTTCTGCACCATCATTTTCCCGATCCTACCACACCTATCGTATCTACCCGCCATTCATAGCACGCCCTAATCCCTCGATCGATACCCCTTGACTTCACACCTTCACTGCTCCGACTTCCCTTATAGCGATCGCCTCGCTACCGATCAATACTTTTGAATTTCCGCCCCGCATCACCTCTTCGACCTGGCCCTTCACTTCTTCGACCGCTTCCGTTCCTATGGCCCTGATCGCTTGGCATCCCTTCACATCTCCGTCTTCCGCTTCCTGGTCCTCACCATCGCGACCCCATCTACCTTCAACTCAACACCGCACTTCACGAACTCATACGCCCTATTCTACACATATCAGATACCATCACTTATCTAGTCCTTTCCCATCATTCACACCCTTATGTCGTCACTCTTTGTTTCTGGAAACCATTGTTGTCTTCTCTTGTCGGCTTCGAATGAACATGCAGCACTGCTACTTTCACACTACACTAGCGGCCATAACACTGTTGGAAGACGGTAGTAGAATGGCAAGTTGTATTATTTCCACTGGGTACGCTATATTAAGTGACGAGTGGTTAAGAGTTGAGGGGATGGGAAGGAATGGGTCTGAGGCCGTCTGGTCTGCTGTGGATGGGACGCTGGGAGGCAGGGTCGGGAAGAAGGAGGTAGAGACAAGGAATCTGTGCAACAATAAAGATCGAGGGCATGAATATATGGGTTTAAGCCATGAATAATTTATGATTCCATGTGACTGGCTGTATTCTGAATGCAGAACAAAAACAATTGACGCCATGTATGTGCGAATCCACCTCGAATACCCTGATGGTGGACCCGACTTAAGCCTCCTCTCTATAGGTATAGTATTCCAAGAAACATTGCCACAACCACTACCGCAATCCAATTCTGTCTTCCTCCTCCTAACCAGAATTCTTTTCTATTTGCAATACTCTCTGCATTATTTCCCCCACCTGCACTGTCGGTGGTACTACCTCCGCTTGCGCTCCCATCTCCACCCGATGTCCCTGCAATACTACTAGAGGCATTCCCTCCTGGTTCCGGACTCCTCTGCGCAATTGCGGCACACGCTGCCTGATCCGGTTCTAGGCCCGCACCAGCTCCATGTCCGAGCTTCGCAACTACAGCCTGCGAGTCCCTGACCTGGAACTCTACAGTTCCGTCGTCCGCGATCTGTACGGTTTGTCCACTTAAGCCATCATCGATATCCGTCGAAGTGCCATCGCCGCTAGTTTCAAAATCCAGGCCATTCCATGTTGTGCCTTCAGTCGAATCCGAGCCCGCATTGCTCAGGTAGCTCAAATGGACCTTCTGACCAGCTAGGTCAGTTGACGTATTGACTCGGACAGTGACACTTGGTTTATCTTTGGCTGAGGTATTGGATGGCATGGCATTGATGAGAGCCATGCTCTCCCATGTGCCTGCCTGATAAACTGCGTATGCCCTCACATACCCATCATAACCAGTCGGTATCTGAGTTCCAAGATCAACCGCCGCGATCTGCGCCGTACACGTGGGCCCAATGATCTGACCAAAGGCTGCGTAGCTGTAATATAATGGTCTCACAAAGGGCTGTCTCCCGTAGATGTCGATTGGCTGCCAGGCGGAAGCATTACTGTTGTCTGTCATGTGAAGCTGGACGCTCGTGATATTTAGCATCGCCGTGTACAGGAGGAAATTGAGCGCCCATAGCGCGGCACCAAACGTATTTGTGATGCCTTCCAGGCCGATAGGCCCCACGACTCCCATCTCGCGCAACGCGTATGGAAATGGCGTTGCACCGGCTTGATCGAGTTGTTCCACCCAGGCGTGGAATTGGTCTTCGGTCGTGCTTAGCTGAAGAAAGTGCGAAAGAGTTAGGGCATACGTTGACACGCCAATGTAGTAATAGTAATCGTGTTGATTCCAGGAAGCGATGTAAGATGTGCTGGAGTCGTTGGCTAACACGTCAATACCGTAGCTCATGAGATCTTGAATCTGGAAATCCGTCCCAATGGTTGATGCGGTGGCTGCAGGCTCAAAGAATGCATTTGTGATGTTGTTTGGTCGCAGGACTCGTTCGTATAGTACAGCCGCACGTTCGAGCCATTGCTGCGTATAGACCCGTCCGTTCCACGTGCCGGAGCGAAATCCGTTTTCCAAATACAGGTCAGGCTCGTTTCCAATCTCAAGAGAGGCAAGTGTGAGATTCGGGCAATTTTCAATGACTTGGGTCGCCATCGTCGTGATTTGATCGGCCCAGTCGTCCTCCGAATATGCCAAGTTCAACCCCCACGTCACTGGGGTTCCTTTTGGAAATCGATTTGCCGCCTCGAAAAACCGTGGCCCGATCAGCATATGGTCTGTCGCAAATGCGCCTTGGCCTACAGGGTCGGGGTTGTTGATCCAGGTCCATTGCGTCATGTCCTCGTGATAAATCATGTAATCCTCGGTGTTGCCGCCCAGTCTGATGTGTGGAGGTTTCCCCGTGTAGCTTGCCAGGTTGTCAATCAAGTTGAAAGTCAGCGTATTCGGCTGTTCCATGCCTGTGTACGAGAACAGGTTCGAGGGCTCGATCCCAAAACCAGCGAATGACGGATCGACAGGGCTCGATGCGCCTTCTGGCACCGCAGTCGAGATGCTGAGTTGCAAGACATCTTGGGCCAGTGTACCAAATGCAAGGCGCTCTAGGCCGATGATGGCGGCGCTGAGAACGCGCATGTCCGCGTTAAAGTTCCAAGATGACAACTAAAGACGATGAAAGAAAAACCCGGTATCAGCAACTGAGTCCCGGAAGAAACGGCCACTGGACGAGGTATGAGTATTCCAACGGTGCGAGAAGCCAAGATACCACGGAAGAAAAATGCCGGGTTACTAATGCCGTTACTGTGTCGGGCTTCCCCAGATTAGTATTGCCTTTCATGTCTACATTGTACTAACCAGTAAGGTTCGACCGGCACACTCGATTGCGATGTCACGGCAACACATACCTCAGAATGCAGCGCTTGACCGCTTCGTTGACTGGCCCTCTAAAAACACTACTCATCTTGACAGAATGCTAACATTATGGATTTGGTCGTAGTAACAGCTTGGTATTGTAATGCGATGCCTGATGACGGAGAGGTTTGTATCGTGATGAAGAAGCCATCGCCACATGGTTCAACGGGAGGCGGAAATCTCGCCAGCTTGGCCGATGAAGAAAAGAAAACCAAGAAATAAAATGCCTAGCGCAATGCCGCATAATTCACGAGCCACAGGAAACATTGCCCTGCATACAATACTTTGCGTGTTTTTGTGTCCTGAGGCGAGGCATAACCTAAAATGAACTTTAATAAAAGCACATTGACACGTATTCTTGACATGAGCCAAATCCTGACGTCAACTAACCGTGATAATGCCTACCAGCAACGGCGACGCGGGGCATCCTGCACAGTCGCTGTTAGTGGAACCTTCCCCTCGGCCCGAAACATCACACGTGTGCGTCCTTTGCCAGGCCGTCCGTCTTTGGCTTTGTCTAGGATCACTTTCTCTACCCATCACGAAGCTCAGGACTGGCCACATTTCATTTCATTTTTCAACGCAGGAGATGGGAACGTCATCGATGTGGAGATCCTAGATAACCCGTAGAATGATTTCAGAATTAAATCTAGTAAATGCAGCGCCTTTCTAATGCGACGACCTGTGTGTATCATCTTTTTAGACTCGAAACTCCTGCACACCGTCATACATGTCCTGTAAGAAACTGCAACGCAAGCAGATGTGTAAGTCTGCCAGTATAGTTGTACAAGTATGCACCGACACCCCCAATTCTTACAAGCAACCGTGAACTCCATATGCTCCGTGGGCAATTGCCCCTATCAGTCCGAGTCCATCATATCCATAGCGTCGCGTTCGGCCTCGAAGCTTTCCGTTGTCATGTTGGCTACCGCGACCTTCCTGCCCTCTCCGTCGTCATCGTCGGCGTTCGTCAGGTCCAGAAACATCCGGTCGACGTCCTTATCATCTCCTTCCTCCTGTCGCATCTCAGCATCACCCGTCATGCTTCCTGATCCTCGCAGCCCGCTTTCCCCATCCCAGATATCGGGCCCAAACATCTCCTCCGCCCGGCGCCGCCCCTCCTCTGTACGCCTGAGGATCTCTAGAGCCTTACTCTTTCCAGCTTCGCTCTGTAGGTTGAGCGCGTCATCTTGGCCGCTCAAGAGCCGCTCTTCTAGAGATAGCGACTCGCGGTCGGCGGCCATTAATTGAGGGCCAGGACCACCTTCGGCGCCGATGAAGAAATCGGGGTGTATATTGGAGTTGTCGTTGCCATCGAGGTCCATCGATCCACCATGCATTGCCGACCCAGGTCTACTAGACGAGGCAGAGTCGGCATTGCGGGTCGGATGGCCATGAGCGCTGACTGGTAGGGCCGGCGTGGGAGGCTGTGACGTCCGTCCGAAATATCCATGACTTCCAGATCCAAAGGACTGCGCGGACGGACTGACTGCGCCGTGTCCGCCAGGCCCAGAACTTGATGGAACAGCTGTCGAAGTCGTTGCTGCGGCTTCTGCATTCAGAGCCTTTCGTTTGAGACTGGCCGCTTTAGCACGCAGGTTTTCGGGTAATTCGTCGGGATCGTTGACTCCATGCTGAGCAAGCATCCGCTGCAGCTTTGTCGGCCGAGGCTTCCGCGTGCTCTTTGAGGTCTCAAGGACCGGAGGCGGCTCGGGAGCGACTGGGCTCCACTTGTGCAGCTCCTGACGGAAAAAATTGGTCTCGAAAGCAAGAAGGATTTCGGCACCCTCAATTTTGCGTAGGAAAAACCTCTGAGTCTCGGCCTCTGAAGCGGTCGTCATAATCGGGTTGCAGAATACAGAGATATGGTTCCGGAAATCTTGGGCGTTGTCGATAATCTTCCGGAGGATCTCTTCTTCCTCGGGCTGGAAGGGCAGGCCGGAGACTTCGTCTTGCCAAGAAATCAGATCCTCGAGCTTGGGCCTGGCGGCATCGCGAGGGATCTTCACACGCCAGTCGCAGATCGGACATGTGTACTTATCATCCTCCTTGACCTTGCCACGGGCAATCTTTAGACATTTGCCATGATACCACTCGTGGCAAAGCTCGC
This sequence comes from Seiridium unicorne, assembly GCA_039778275.1. Lineage (NCBI taxonomy): Eukaryota > Fungi > Ascomycota > Sordariomycetes > Amphisphaeriales > Sporocadaceae > Seiridium > Seiridium unicorne. The sequence continues at coordinate 527,503 of JARVKF010000001.1, read as the reverse complement.
ACTCAATCATCATGCCAGCCTCAACGCGGCGACAGATACAGAACACCTCCCTGAACGTTGGATCATCCCACGAACGAGGCACCTTGTTCGCCTCCCGTTCCTCACTTGGCGCTCTGGAAGCAGGCTCAGCTGGCAGTCGAGGCTTATCACTAGTAATGTCGAAACAGTCAAGATTGCGATCCAGTACATACTCCAGATGATTCTTGAGGATGTGGAGTGGTGCGTTCGTTTTTCCGAATAGTTTCTTCCCCTTGCGCATCCAGTCCTCGTGGCGTCTTTGCTCCCTTTCCAAGTCAAGTGTCCCCGTGGGCTTGGAGTTCAGGTCTTCTAGTTTCTTCATGACTTCAAGCACATCCAGATACTTGGGTCGTTTGGTGTAGTCTGACTCTCTTGACCGTTCCATAAGGTCTAAGATCTGGCGATGTGCCTCTCGTTGCTTGTGTAATATTTGATCAACCGCATGGAGAGTTTCTTGCGAGACAGGTAACGCGCCATGCTGTACTTGATTAGACAACGCTTCGAGTTGTGGATAGTGAACAATCTCAGCATTGATCAGCTCGGTGGCTTTGGATTGCCATTGACGACCCGCCGCGAGCTTCTCGTTGAAATATTTCATGTGGTCATTGTAAGGTGGTATGTCTAGACGGACACCCTCCTCGATGAGTTGGGTAACCTCATCTAGACTCATGAAGACTGAGCGATTAGCCTTTGCCTTTGTGTTCCATCGTTTCTGTTCAAGAACGAGTTGCAGCTTGTCGATCTCAGGCATATCGACGTTGAAGCTACGACCTTCTTCAAGTAGTTCTTCGATGGACTCTTCAGATTGGATAAGAACGTGGTTCAGAGCAGATTCCGCGTTGTTTTGAAAGTTCTTGATAGCATCGGCCCGCTCCGTCAATTGGATAATCTCAGGGCAGTCGAACCCGATTCGTTCGGCATCGTCGATCAACCGATAGATGTTATCGACCTTTCGCATCTCGCGCTCTTTCTGCTCCTGGTATGAACTACCGATGGATTTGCGCATCCCGCTTTGCCAGACCTTGTCGTTCTTGCGGCGGTTCTGCTGTTTACGGACCGTATAATTAGTCGCTTCTTCGACCCATTCATTACAACGATCAACAAATTCTTTGAGCGCTGACAGAGAGGGGAGGTCGTACGGAATGCGTTCGCCCTCACTCAGGAGGTTCCGAAGTGACTTGAGTGTAGGTGTGCCACCTTCATCAAGAAGCTTATCATATTTATCCTCCCAAGCCTCAGGAAGGTTGGCTTTCTCGGCAACCTTCTGGTATGTTTCGTTCATGTCTTCTGTAGTCTTGCGATAGAACAGCGCGTGTTCCTTGCCGGCAAATCGATCGGATTCGGGAAGATCGCAGCAAGCATGGTGGCCGGCGTGCTGAATACAGAGGTACTTGTTCGTTCGGTTGCACTTGAATCTCGTAAGGTAAGCATAGCACTTGCAGTAGGAACATTGGTACTCTTCTTCAGGAACGTCCTCATCCAGAACCTGAAATGTCAGAGCGCAAGATTCGTGTTGCTCCGCCACAAGAGCGCAAGTGTGCTCGTTGTTCTCGATGTGTTTGCTATGAAATTGCCCCCGTTGCTGGACCTCTCTCTTATGTATGCGGTCCAAAGCAGGCGCCAGCCATCTCGCAGTCTGGATTGTAAGACCACTTGACGTGCCCTCAGCGGCGGTCCAGAGGAGTTCATCGTGGGAAAAACACGGCTGCTTTCGGAACTCCTTGAGACGTTCGACACCGGCGAGGCCGTACGGTTCCCAGTCATGTGGTGCGAAGTTGACTGCCTCGTTGAAATTGAACCCGTGATTGAAGCCCGCATGATAAGCCTGCGGAAATGTGACGACCAATTGCCCTGCTCTTTGGTCCAGGGCATAAACCCGCACGCCGGCTTTCTTCAGTTGTTCAGGCGTCAGAAGGGTGACAAGCTGAAAGAGGAGATCAGGCTGCGTTTCGAAAAGCTCTGGCACAGCCTCTTTCATCGCAGCTTCGAATTTCTGCGTGTCTTCAGCTGGGATACCGTACCAAGTCTTGGTAGCACCAAAGTGTTGGTAATTGGCGGAATAAGCAAAGTGGTCCTCGTTGTGCCAGCAGAAGGTAGAGAAGATCATGCCAACATATACCCATGGCACTGTCATGCCGGAGATGTCTGACTTGATGTGTCTGAATAGCGACTCTGGGTGCAATGGCAGAATATTGAGATTCCAGAAGTCGGTTGAGTAGGGATTGCTCGGGTTGCGTTCAGCAGTCGGGAAGCCCGAGCCGTGGGTGGTACAGTGAATATCAGCACCATACTCAACTTCGACCGTCTCCTCAATGCTAGTGACAAGTCGCCAAAATTCGCGTTCAACATCGTCTTCGGTGACTGGCCGTGGGCAATTGAGAACAGGGTCGAAGGGCATCCGGTTTTCAAAATAGCCCTGCTTGAAATCTGCAGCTTTCTCCTGGAACAACTTCAAGGAGTAGAGACCGCCTTCTTCGAACCCAAATTGGCCATCACCAACCAGACATCGCGGGCAGTTCCATTCAGGACCAGGATTGGACTTCAGAGGCGGATCCACGCAAGGGCCATGGTATGCAAGGTCGCACGATTCACAGACAGCGAGCCAACCAGCTTCCTCGGCTTTACCGCAACTTTCACATCGCTGTGTTTGTAGTCAGCTCCTGAACACCGGCCTGGGATATATGCGCGATGTGTTTGTAGCTTACCTCTCCCGGTGGTAAATTTTCATCCCTGGGCTGTCGGGGACCTAGCGGCCTGAATAAGGACATATGCGAGCCAGCGACCGTGGGTACTGTATCTGCGAGCCAAACACATTAGCTAAATGTAACGTGGCGCCAACAGCGCAATGAGGACATTTCCTCCGCCCCATTGTCCGTCCATACGACAGTCACCTAGTGCGCTACAATCTCTCCAGCTCGATCCAATGAAAGTAACTCACCTTGCTTGAGTCGTTTACTCCGTCGACTGCCATTGTCCGAATCGTCCTTGTCTGCACCGCCCTCCTTCTTGGTGATATCAAGACTATCACAACTCAACTGGCGCTTGAGTGGATTCGAAAGTCCGAGAGCAGACGGCCGGAAGTCCGGTGTATTCTTCGCTGAAGACATGGGGCTTCCAAATTGCTTCGATGGTGGTGTAAAATTCTTCGTGTCAGTCGCAAGTGGACGGTTGACGCTCGTGAATCCGGCATTTACTGCAGTGAAACCACCCGAGCCGCCCGAATTGATGGCTGTAAACCCTCCAGAGGTGGGTGCGGGTGCTGACGTGGGTAGCGGAGCATCGTTCATCACAAGATCATGGTCTCCCTCCTGCTTAACTCCATTCAACGCGATACTTGCTTGTAGTGCATCAGTTGCATTCCGTGCCGGAGAATCTCCTCGTAAGCTTGACGGGGTGTTGACGGTGGAACGCTTCAAGGGGCTCGGTGCCGGACTAGGGGTCAACGGGCCACCATATTCGAACTCAAGCTGTTGATAAACACCCGGCTTCGCTTGTCGCAAGTAATTCTCATAAGGCGTAAGCCATCGATCGTACGAGTTCTTGAGCGAAGTTGACAAGGATGACATGATCTTGCCGCTATAACCTAGATCTCTGCCAATTTCGGCCCATTTCTTCATCTTACACACTTTCTCAAATCCGCCGCGAGCTTCGACGCACTTCTTGAGACGGTAGAGATCTAGTGGTTTCTTGTCGACATAGGGTAACCTGTTAAGATTCGTGCCTTGCTGCTTGTGAAACTTGGCGAGAGCATCGAGATATGTAAGATTAGCTCGAGTACCTGACGCATGTGAATGTCAGCAAATGGAGGCACGGGGGGAAAGCGAGGGCAGACTAACTCCCTTCGACGGAATTCAACTCCTGCTTTCGAGTTCTGAAGTGGAATTTCTACAATGTACGTTAGTAGATGCATACCGCCGAATGAGGTGTGCGTCCGGGCATCAGCCAGCAGGATGCATCGCCGCTGAAGATCACTGCCGGGGAGACTGCGTACCTCAGTATCGATCGCGAAGTCGGGATTCCACGAATCAGGTGGTATAATCTTGCACAAGCCATATTTCGAAGCCTCGGAACTGATCTTGCGTATATACTCGAAAGGGTCCCTCCACTCATCATCTGTCGGGCGATATGTAGGTGCTTCTTGGAGACCGAAAGGCCGGTTTCGTTTTGTGGTTTCCCTGCTGGCCGTCGGTTGACCTCGTCGCTCTACTGATCGCAGGTCCAACGGCGCGCTGCGCATTGAGCTGAGAGGCAATTGGGGATTTGCTGGGTGATAGCCATTGCCATTGAGAGTAATCTTTGGCTTTATGCCGTTCGTACTAGACATGTGGCCCGCAGAGGAGCCGACGGCTGGCGAACCTCGAGAGCTGCCATTCAAGCTACCTGCACCACTCGCAGATAGGCCTATTGTCGGTGTTTGGACCATGCTGGAGAGTAAATAGGGAGAACTCGTGTATGAGATCGTGGGGACGGTCGATTAAAAGTTTTGGCGTCGTTGGCCGGCGCCATGCAAGTGAGAGAGTGAGGTCGTCACAGCCCAGACTGGCGCATTGCATCGAAGTCTTGCAAGTACAAGACCTATAACAGTTGAGACGTGTGAGATAGCCGTAGCACAAAACGACGAGAGTCCAGAGGAAAACCGAGCAGGTCCGAATGGGTGCGGGCGTCTTGCCGGGACGCTGTTGAGGTCGTAGAGGTGCGAGGGTTTGTGGGAAGATAGTTGAGAGAATTGATGTTCCAGGTAAGGTTAGGGACGAGGGTGGCCGGCACTATGGAACAGACAAGCAGTTCTCGTAGCGCAGTTCTCCACAAAAACGAGGTGTCGTCCGACTCAGGTTCTATGCTTCCACCAACACGGCGGCGGCCTTTCAGCGAAAGTTTTGTTTTTTTCAAAATACGCCTCCTGTGCTTATTCGGGCAGGAGTTTGGATTGCATGTCAACGAGAAGCACGGTTTCGTTCACGCATTTGGGATTTCACGACTTCAGGGCAGTGGCGCTCAGGTTTTTTGGCAGTTGTCGTACACTCCCAAAACCGAGATCGAGTGGATGCGCAAGGACGGATATGGACGGGAAGGGCCAAGTGGAGGATGCAGTGGTTTGGGAAGTGGGCGACGGACACGGAGGTCAACGACGTCTTGGGCCTTCGGGAATTTTGCCAGATGATCCTAAGACGGGTGTGGTGGGGCCTGAGGAGAGGCGCGATTGAGGCTTTGATGTTGGTGGCAGATGTACGACAGCCATGGTGGCTGATCTAAAATTGTACATACCATACAATGCATGCACGACTTAGCGAATGACGACTCTGCCAAACGCGCAAGTACCTGCCCAGCAAAGATATTCGGCATTGATAGCACTACGGCACAAGTATTAGACCCCCGTTTCCGAGGGCAAGGGGGGAAGAGGTCGGGCTTTTGGGGGCCGATAAATCATATGATTGACTGATAAAGCATAGTGTCATGGGCCTCAACTCGCTTCTAGATGCACGCATGCGCTGTAAATGCAAGGAATATATGTAATAAGCAGTTCACCCCTGACCGATTGGATGCAAGAGGTGGTTCGCAACCTGATGCGCGCTACCATCGCCCTGAAGTACTGCAAGACCTCGGTATACCTGTCAATGCGCAAGTTGCTTTCGTCGTCCATTAACAACACGTTTGTGCGCCAGTCGTGAGACAAAATGGTCGGCGAATGCACGAATCGCCGTTAGATTGAAATGGCCTACCAGAAAAGCAAAATGAACAGGAGGGGAAAAAAGGGAGGAAGCAAAAGCCACGCCGCAGTGCAAGGATTGGCCTTGGAGTGCTAAAGCTGAGAAAGGGAGAAAGTAAAATGGGGGTCCTTGGCATGGAATTGCAGGCGTTGATGCGCCGTGAGACTAGGCGAGCTTCCAAATTTTCAATTGTGTCATGAGATGGATTCGATGGGCTCTCGAGTGCCTAACTCGGAAGAAAAAAGCCAGGATGTGTCCAAAGGAGCGGTGAGGGAGCATGGTGATGGCAAGCAAGAGTTGAGCAATTCATTGCCGTTTCCAATATACCTTGCTCGGGCTGGTGTGGTCAGATTATTGACGAGGCTGCAGGCCTTCACTGCACCCGATGCAGAGAGGCACTTTTGGCGACTCTGATATCGAAGCGGGGATCATCAGCCCCGGACGTGTCGCCATGCGCTTCGGAGCCAATGAAAAACGAGTGACGTTCGAGATGGTGGATACCAAGCCCCTGGTTCCAACTTGGACGAAGCGGCGATAATCATCACCGGGAAAAAGGCTCATCAAGTGGAGCAAGATGCTGTGGGGCCTAATGTAGACACTGCCGATGAGATCTCACGCTCTCCAAATATTCGGCATTATACCACCGACCATATTTTCTCCAACATGGTCTCTTCAAGCTCATGCGACCCAGCGTTTATATATCATGCTTATGTTCAATTGGGTCTGCAGTCTTGGGTACATGTAATCAATGACGAATATATAAAACGTAACTACGCAATTAGAACCAACAGTAGTAAGGTGGCCTATCTAGACGTAGGTACCGAGTAATGCAGGAAGCCGAGGAACTGCGACTGTAAGCAATTGCGCTATGACCATCACGACAACGCTGAGGAGTCTTCGTGGCATTCAACATGCGACTCGTATGATGCACACGCATCAAAAATGTAATTCATCCGAGTTTATCCACATCTCATTGAGTTTACTATTGGTAGATCTTCCGAAGAAACCAACAGGCGCAACATTCCCCTATGTCATAGCAACCAACGGCACCTTAGCTTAGTGTCATTAGTGTCTTCGGCTGGTGCGATTCGAGTCGGAGGCTCTGAGAGGCCGTTTGCCCCTCGAAGGCCGGCGCGTTGCGAACCCGTGACGCAAAGAAAACACTGGCGTAGCTGCAAAGCAGCAACTTTCCCTACTATCGTTACTACGCCAGCTCCCGACTTCGACAAGTAGATGCCACTCTGACTTGTTTGAGTTGCATTGGCCCAGACAATGACAGCCATACGCCTACCAACTCGCATGCTACGACTGCCTAGACGGCCTTTGACGGATCAGCTTGGATGAAATCACACGTGCACCATGCCTGTTCTATCCAAGCCCATTCCACCTCTCTACACGGTTTACATCCTTCGCTCCACGGTCCGGCATTCGGCTCTGTACATCGGCAGCACTCCGCATCCACCGCGCCGGCTGAAGCAGCACAATGGACAAGCAAAAGGCGGCGCTGCCCGGACATCGCGAGACACGCTGCGGCCATGGGAGATGGTGGGCCTAGTATCTGGCTTTCCTGGATCAGTTGCTGCTCTGAAGTTTGAGTAGGTGTTTACATCCTCTGGACAAGCGCTAGACATGCTAACGATGACAGGTGGGCTTTGACGAATCCGCATCTATCTCTTCACATCCCATCTGCCTCCCGACTCACCATTGCAACCCAGAAGAAGCGCAATGGCCACCCGAAGCGACCACGACACAGCTTGACATCGATCCTCTCAAACCTGCATCTCCTGCTTCGGGTACCCAGCTTTTCCAGATGGCCTTTGAGCCTGCATTTCTTTGCGCCTGACGTATACAAGGCTTGGAATAGATGGTGCTCGACTGCCAGCGAGCCAATACGAGACAATCTGGAAATATTTCCTGATTTTGGCTATTCGAGCACTACCACAGCAACTACGAAGACGAGCAAAGAACATGCGCACTCGTTAAGTGGCAACTCGGAACCTTGGGGGATACATGCTCTTCCTCTGGACTATGCGCCGCTTAGGGACTATGTCTCCAAGACCAACTCGATTTTCACGTTTGAGAGAGAAGGCAACTGCGTAGTATGTGACCAAGCCATGTTACCCAATAAAGGCTTTTATGCCGCCTGTTATAATGATGGCTGCGAGGGAGTCGGTCATGTCACTTGCTGGAGTGAGCATTTCTTAGGCAAGGAGCAAGCTGAACATATCATTCCCGTATCGGGTCACTGCCCGAAGTGTGATGGCAATCTTGTTTGGAGTGACATGATGAAGGAAATGACTCTTCGCATGCGCGATCAGAAACAGGTCGAGAAATTGCTGAAGAAGTCACGGAAGCGAGAGGCTGCTACGGGTGTCGACGATGATGCCGTGCTTGACGCTTGACAGCTTTGCCCAGTCTTACTTATAGGCATGCTCATCTAATTCAGATACTATTGGAGGCAATGATAATGTTACGAGATGCTACGGAAAGCAAAACTCATTGGTGTTGTTACACATGAACCGCTACCATCATTGGCTTTAGTCCGGAGCATACCAATTCCTTGGCGTGCGATTGACGCCCGGAGCATCCAGAGCCGTGATGGGCCTCGACGAACACGCAAATGACACTTGTTAGACTTGGCCGACCAAATTGCACAATTGATTAAACTATCACCCAAAATAAGACTGCGAGCTTTCAACGTGCCTCTACCCTGGTTGATGGGTAAAGATGACTATTGGTCTAGCTCCTGCCTTTCTGGGACAGTACCTACCATTCTTAACGAATGTGCAAGCTAAAGCATCGCAGGAGTAGCGATCAATGGGTCACTCCACCTTGGCAACTCTTGGCCAACGGGACGCAGCTCTGTTGAGGAAGTTGATATACCGTAACATGACTACTACCATTGCCGTCCTTGCAACCTACCAGCAATCCCCGTATCTCAATGGGTCCCAATTGGCTAAGCAGCCATTAAGCTTAAACTACCGCGCGCTTTCTGAACTGTCTAGATCCATATCCCTGAGTTCTTGACTTAAGCGACCTAGGATTATGGGAAACGCCAAGCAGTGAACCGGCTTCTGCTTCGAGAAACACTCTAGGACACTCTGGGGATAAAACTCGTATGATCTGCCGCTCTGAAAACGGTCTTGTTCCGAGAATGTCTGTTGAGTTCGTCCGATCTACTTGGTCATCTGATCACTTCCCAATACCAGAATCATGATTTGCTCTATCTTTTACGCCACTGCAGCCCTGGCCATCTCGGCCGCTGCTCTGCCCCTCGAAACTCGAGAGGAGCTGTTCACCATCGAGCTCGCACCAGGTGTGACTCGGCAGGTGACAGAGTCAAAGAAATATGAGCTAAAGGCCCAGGGGGTACGATTCTTCGACATAACCGAGACTGGTCCAAATGCGGCAGAGATCGAGATTGCTGCCGTCACGTATCCCACTGCTGTTCAGCAAACAGCCGCAGTCAACGCGCTCATACCCAGCCTCGTCCAAGATAATCTTGAGACAACGTTGACCACCTTCTCGACGTTCCAGAACCGCTATTACAAGTCTAGTTACGGTCAGCAGTCCTCGGCGTGGCTGCTGAAGCAAGTTCAGGCTGTCATCGCGGCTGCCAATGTCACCGCCGCCGTCAAGGCTGAGCCATTTACTCACACCTGGGGTCAGTCCAGCATCATTGCCACAATTCCTGGCCAGACAGAGAACATCGTGATTCTTGGCGCACACCAAGACAGCATCAATCAACGCAGCCCGCAGAATGGACGTGCCCCTGGCGCGGATGATGACGGATCTGCAACCGTGGAACTCTTGGAAGCTTTCCGCGTTCTGCTGACCGATGCAAAGGTGGCGGCGGGCCAGGCTGTCAACACTATCGAGTTCCACTGGTACTCTGCTGAGGAAGGCGGCCTGCTTGGTAGCCAAGCCATCTTCAACAGCTACAAGTCGGCAGGCAAAGTTGTCAAAGGAATGCTGAACCAGGACGAGACCGGGTATGTGGCACCAGGAACAACCGAGAGCATTGGTTTGTTCTCTGACTACACTGACGCTGCTCTCACGGCTTTCATTGGGAAGGTCATCAAGGCTGTAAGTTCTCTGTAACTGCTTGATCAATAATGTGCTCGACTAAATCCATCTTACAGTACACCAAATTGCCTGCGGTTTCCACGAAGTGTGGTTACGCCTGTTCTGACCACGCCTCGGCGCGGAATGCTGGGTACCCCGTCGCGCTCATCTCAGAATCTGCCTTCGATGACACAAGCCCATACACGCACTCAGCACAGGATACTCTCGACACTGTCAACTTCGCGCATCTTTTGGAATTAACCAAAGTTTCTCTGGGCGTGGCGTACGAGCTTGGTTTTGCCACGTTGTAGAGGGTGGAATCAATATTGTCAATAATCGCGAATCACTAGTCCAACTGTAGCTGCTATGCTCAACATGCTTGAGAAAACTAACACCTACTTTGAATGGAAGGTCATGGGCCATGTATTCGTAGTAGCTGAGTCTCAGAGCAGTTCCAGCCTAGTGCACTTTCGGACCTCATGATTATGTGAGGTTTTTTGATTAGAACTGATATAGGGAGGTCTTCTCTGATCTCAATTTCTCTTCCATCGGTGCATTCTGCGATACATAAATCAACCGTAACCTAGAGAACCTTTATTTTTTTTTTTTATCTTAGTTGAGCTGTAATGAAAATTTCGAGATTCAAGACATATGGGATAGACTGAGCACGAAACACAGCCCCAATGTCCAGATTACATTACCAGAGACACGGTAGCTGGCGAAATGGATTTATGGAACGGCTAATTCTCGTCTGTAATGTTAGTTGTGGGTTTTTATCCGTAACCATGGGTCAGGTGTTCAGCTCTGCAAATCACGACCGCCCACGATTGCCAAGACCTTGTTACATTGTCTTCACATAAGGTTTTAAAATCTATGGTCCAGTAAGAAATTCGAAATGATGATCAAGCCAATGCGAAGACTCCGAAACAAATCTTCGCATGCTCAGACCATGAACTCTAAAGGAGCTGGATTCTATGAGCCTGGTTAGCCGTGGCTGTGGATCCTTCCAACATATGTTCAGAGCATAGATTCGACCACTTACTAATGCATTTTCGCAAGCTTCGGTAAGTAGCCGAAAGACTAGGGTTGTACTCTGATGGAACAAGTGTGGCAAGGAGTGCTGCCATGCTATGATGTATGGAGAACGACAAGAAGCGATAAAACAAGGACATATGTAAGTACACCGGTGCCCTAACACTTGGATGATGGCAGTCAAAAGCTAGCCTCCCCGTTACGCCTAAAGCACTCATTTCCCTACTTGCTTCCTAGTACTGTAGCATATAGCCTTCAAACTCATTAGGTACGCTAGACTACTTAGATAGAGATGATGAAACCCTAGCCCTAGTATGGTCGACTGAGAGCAGATACACAACTAAAACTCCTGACATTTGACTTATTGATTGAAGACTGAAGTCGGGCCAAGTCTAACCTGTAGAGCTACTTGGCAGTTGAACAGACGAAACTAGATGGTAGCAGTCAGTCACAGTAAACCAAGTTCAGCGGGCCTGTGCGAGAAGCCGCATCTGCTCCTGTTCCAACTGCAGTCACAAAACCACCTCACAACATGGTGGCTGAGTCTAAGCCTTCCCAGGTAGGCTAGAAAGGTCATAGGTAGATGCGGTGTATCGGACGAATGTAGAGAAGAAGCTAAAACTAAATATGGTCCTTTATGTTCGATTTTTCTACACGTCCAAGTTTTTGCTGCTGGTCCAAATGTACATGTATAACTACTAGCGCTAACAATAAATGAGACAACCCCAGATATTCCTCAATTCGAGGATACTGGTACCAAACTGAGGTCGTATTTCAACTCCCACTCAGCCTCGGGGTCACTCTTTCGTGGCTCAAAAGTCACGGTCAAACCATCCTTAACGGCAAACACCGAGTCATTGTCCAAGTAGTCCGACTTGCTGTCAAAGATCTGGGTTGTTATCGGTTTGAAACCTTGAGCTTGTGCCTGCCAGGGAATGTCAGCAAACGATCCAATCGATGTGGCTCATTCTTCTACTCACGATAAGATGGATGTGCGCAGGTCTGTAGACGTGGCGATCCAGTAGTTGAAGTAGCTTCCCCGCGGGACCATCTTTAGGAACCTAGAATAATCGTCAATTGAGAGGTCATTTGCCGGATTAGGGGGTAGCTTACAGGGTATGGTGTTGGCCTCAAGCAATAGAACGAGAAATTGCCCTCGGAGTCTGTGACGAACTTTCCTCGTAGGTTATGATCCACCTGGGCATCGTCTTGTTGTTCGTAAAGCCCTTGCGTTCAAAGTCAGCGTTCTGTTCTTGTCTATAGGCATAGATACAACACTCACCGTTCGTGGATGCTTGCCAAACTTCTACAGTCGCATTCGTCAAAGGCTTTCCAGTCTCGGCGCATGTTACTTGACCGTGCAAGAACGCGACTTGTCCGTCCTTGGGGGTGTTGAAACTGATAGTGGTTCCGTTTTCCCTGGTGGGCGCGTCAGGCCTCCAGAAGGGCCCCAAGATAGCTGACGCTGTGGCCGAGCCGGCACTCTTCACAGCGGCCTGATACGTGATGTCGTCCACAAGTCTGCCGACATGATCAGATAATAGTTCTTTCGTAGGGGAGAAAATAGGGGGCGGCTCACGATTCCAGACCGATCACATCGCAGAGCAGTTGACCTTCATTCCTCTTTTCATTGCTCATTTGGCCTGCCTTGTTGATCATATCAACTCCAAGCATCCACTCATCTGTCGTAAGCTGGACGTCTCTGGCGAAGTCATGAATATGCTTGATGAACGAGGACATGACTTCCCTCAACCTAGGGTCGGTCTTGGGTCCCGTAGCGTTGATGACACTCTGGGTGAATTCGTCACCAAGAGTATGGTTTCCGGTTGATAGAGATCCCATGGTTGCTCTGCGAACGTTGTAAGCTGAATAGAGATGATAGTGATAGAATTAGCTATGATGAATGATAGTTAGGATGCTGTCTAAGGTCGTCTTCAGATGCGATGATCGTATAGATACTCCGCAGAGCTCGGTCAGACCACCATACCCCTCGCGCGGAGGGGGGCAATCCACTCTGCTGACACACATCTGGAAAACGATTTGATAACAACGTTCGGTTGATGGCGGAATAAACACATGGTGCTGTCTCCGCTCCGGTCGGGATTGGGTTTCTTAGTGACTCTTGAACCGCTTGGTGCGGTTCTGGCTTGGAGCTAAGACCGTCTGGGGCCCCATGGGATTCGCATCATTTGCCCAGTACTTACCCCACGAGGGTAGCATGCGGTGGGTTCGGACCCGATTTATGTCGGATCACGGATTTAACTGACTGGACTAACTAGTGGACTATCATGTTCCGAGACAGGGCAAGTGTCAATCGCATTAGCTACAGTGGGTCACGGAACGTGGTCGCAAGGATGCAACGGTGAGCGTGTGCTAAGATCGACTGACTGCTGAGTGCGACTCTGGTCTTGTCACTTGGATCGACCTCAAGGGTGAAGACGTAGGGTAAATGGGATGGTATGCTATGAGACGTGGAACTATATTGGAGAACTTCTGTAATTGTATCATATATTCTGATCGGTGGAGGACAGCCCTTTACATCAATTTATTCCATATACCATGGACGACGCTATGAAAGCACAGCAACACTAAAGAGAGGGCTAATGAATATCCCAAGATATGATTCATGTTGAGTCCGACTGCGATAGTAGAGCCACCGAGCCGGGTACCTGCGCTACCTGATTATGGTGTCTCACTTTCTATAGTCCCCATCAGTGCCGAAGCTCCAAGAAGGTTGATCTGATCCATTCGGTCTGCTCGCCCTTTGGAAACTGATATCCAGGCCATCTATTTCTACCACGGGTAGAACCGCCTCTACATCGTTCTTGTAAGCTTCCGCGTACCAGCGATCCAGATACTTCTTGTCAAGTGTAAGCCCCGGGAACGCCTCTCTCATCCGTCGCAATGCGGTACCAGAAATTTGGTCGACACTGTGGGCATGTCTAAGGCCCAGGAAGTCGGGTCCGCACCAGCTGCGTAACGTTTCCTGGACTTCGGGTGGTAACAAACCGGCTTTGAATAAAAGCAGGTCGTATTGAAGGAGAGACGCCTTGCCATGCCAGGAACCACCTCTCGTGGCACGATGATAGAGCCCTACAAGTGCTGTAATGGCACCCATGCATCCGGTACCGTAGTCGGAAATTGGGAAAGGTGGTACCACGGGTTCGTTGAGGCCCATGAATTTCCCCTGCTCCCATGCGATACCGCTGACCTGCCATGATGTTAGTTCTTCGAATTTAAAAATCTCGGGGAGAAACATACGCAATCCGCAATCTGCTGCCACCCTGGCCTGTGTGCCCACTCGCCTTCATAGCCAAAGCAGTTTACGTTGACATAGACAAAGCCTTTGCCCCGTTTTGCGGCCAGCTCGGCGAGGAATTTAGCACCGTAGCCCAGTTTCTCGATTGCCTGAGGCCGATAGCCGTCAACAACAACATCGGCATCGGCTAGGAGCTCCTCAAAGTGTTTTCTGCCCTCTGGCGACTTTAAATCAAGATCGGCAGCATGCTTGCCCATATTGCCGTCGACCTGGAAGAACGGGACATCACTTAGGTTCGGGCTGGTGATCTTGAGAACGTCGGCACCATATTCTGCCAATATCCTCGTTACCACGGGGCCCGCAATGATCCTGCATAATTCAAGGACCTTCACTCCAGAGAGGAGTCGTTTTGGGTCAGTGGCTGGCAACCCGTGTTTAGGGGTCTTGTCTTCAAGATTCGTAATTGCCCATGGTGGGATCTGGCTATTCACTTGGCCCTGAAGACAATATTAGTAGCTGTACATGACAAAAGTGGGTTGCTCTCTTACATGCTGGGTTTGGAGAAACTGCTCGTGCTTAAGGGCTTTCACACCAGCCTGCCGATGCTGCGCGTTAAGAGCTTCGAGTTGCTCAGGTGCGAACTTTCTGACAGCTGATTCGATGACCTCTACTATCTGCTCGTGAGTCTCCAAATCCGGTCGGAAAGGCTCTAGTCCGAGGAATCCGAGAGTAGTAGAGGCCTCGAGAGATCCATGGATATGATAGTACTCTCCTGAGGATGCTGTCTCGTACAAATTTGCAGACATGCGCCGATATGGATTGGACTGAGCCTGCAACAGGTCGGTGTCTGGGAAAGGGGTTTAGATAACGATACTTGAGCGCGATATGAAAGAACATGAGATGACGATCCATGTTCTGTCCCGTTTTCCCTCCAACTTACCTTTGAGCAGCGATCTCACATTCTTATCCAACTTTCCCAAACCTCCGACTGTGGCGAGGTATGCCTGAAAGAGAAATGCAGTTGTCTTCTCCAAATTGACCGTTATCTGTTTTTCACTTCCGGAAGCATTGCTGGTGCCCGCCAGAAGACTCGCGACGGCGCCTTCAATAGCCTTCAGCGCAGCCGCAGTCTCAGTCTCCTTAAAGGGGATTGGGAAGTAAGGCTGATCTCTCTGGGCTTGAAACGCGACATTCTTTGTGATGGCCCGTACCTCTGACGGTAATCCTATTGGATCGAATAAGTTGCATAGGAGGTCAAGGATTCGATGGCTCTCCTCACACGAGCTGTACTGGTTTTGAATGCTCCCCATGACCGTTGGTGCCAGGGCTGTGAACTTTGATTTGGGTCTACCAAAACCTTCCTAAATAAGGATCAACTGTTGTCCACTCAGGCACTTTCTGAGTCCACGTTTTCATTTGCTATAGCAAGCGTTGCACTGTGATGTCGCGGAGGCAATCAAAGGCGAGGAATCAACCCGTAATCGGCAGCCCGTGGCTAATCCCGTTATTCCGGGCATTGCGATGGTAGCGCTAACTAATGTAGCAGTGTTTTTCCTGCTCTATTCCTCGCAAGCCGAGTCCACTCAGCAGCGGATCGGCCCCCAGGGAAGGATGGAACCAGGTGGGTGTCCTACCCGTTTGCCGGCATCTGCGAGCCATATCTGCTAGCCCGAGTGGCTTTAGTCTCATCGTGGGTCACATTGCATCACATACGCGGCAAATCTGGATGTGAGAAGTGGGCCTTTTGTCCAAGAGGGGCAGTCACCAGGAAGGCGTTAACTAAATTGGCCAGCGCCTCCAGCAGCATCACGAAGGAGCGTGATAGACGACACCAGTTTTCTAGAGAAATATATCATCGGGCTCAAAGGAAGCAAGTCTCTGTCAATCGAAGAGAAAATTCTAGTCCAAGATGCCGTTTCTATCAGTCTGCGGCAAATCCATCTACTACAGATTAGCCTCTCCAGGGCAGGAAAATGCAAGCTCGGGTTCGACTATTCTATTCATACATGGCCTTGGCTCGTCAAACTCGTTCTACGCCCCGATAATACCATCGCTCGTTGCGGCAGGTCATAAATGTGTGGCTTTTGATACACATGGTTGGATTCAAACCCCTTTATTATTGGAGCCACTGTCTAATGCCGAGTAGGCAGCGCCTCATCAAAGTACAATGGTCAATATGGCGGAATAACTGGAATCGTCGAGGATGTGAAAGACCTCATCAGACAGCTCCATGTAGACCCAAAGCGCTTGGTTGCTGTCGGACACTCAATGGGTGCAATTGTCGCCTCGGAGCTCTCGCTGCAACTTCCACTTCAAGGTGTAGCGTTGATTGGCGCGGTCAATCCCAATCCAGGCTTAGCGGACATATTCAATGCGAGGATAGCAACGGTAGAGAAGCGTATGGTCTGAATGCACCTTCAGTCGATGGCGCTGAGGCTGACAGTCATTAGATGGCATGGAAGCCATGGCCGACACGATACCCGCCGCTGCGACCGGTCCTAAATGTACAGAGACCCAGCGCGCTTTCGTAAGGACGCTGCTACTTTCTCAGACCCCGGATGGCTACAATTCCCTCTGTAGGGCGATATCCGAGGCGCAGCAACCGGAATACGCCCGAAGCCAAAGCCCGCTTCTCGTTATTGCTGGTTCCAATGACAAGACGAGTCCGCTAGAAGCAGCTCGGAATATTCTCAATAGGTACATATCGAAATTCTCGTCTTATAGGAGTTGACTGATGCGTGTTTAGTTGGGGGTCCGGCGCCGAAACCCGTCTGGAAGTCCTGGATGGAGTAGGTCATTGGCACTGCGTAGAGGCAGCAGATGAGGTTGGAGGGCTCATCGAATCCTTCGTTAACGAGTTGAAATAGCGTATCGTTGAGGGATGGGCAGCATGCGCAATCTGTAGACTAAACCGACCGTCACACCTTATTATGAACTGCCATTACAGACTATGCTTCACTCAGTACAACTCAATGTTTGTTGCTTGACCCTGGTGTTGACCTAGTGTTATTTGCTTGAGTTTGCGGCAGCGGTATCCTTTGTAAGAGTCAGTCACGCTCGGTGGGCTCCAAAAAGGATTGTTACTCGCCAGATAAACTTGGTAGAATTTCATCCGATACTTGCCATCTTTCGTAGACTTCTCGAGTTCCGCCCGTCCTCCCCACTCAACGGTAGCCTTGCCTCCTGCACGCAATTCATATTCTACATCTCCGTAGAGCATAAGCTCCCGACTTCCTCCGAACGGGAACACCTTATGAACCGTATGCTTCCTCTGCGAGACGGCAGTCCACATGCCATGCCTCAAAGTTGTGATCTCTAGATTGTCGTTAGCGCGCGAATCTGTGCCATCATGTCGATTCAGGTATCCTCATACCATTGTGGCCTTTACTCGCCTTTGATGCCAGCTTGAATGTTGCATCAGAAGTAAACTGTTCCACGTAGTCCTCATGAGCGCCAGGTGTGTCGGAGATCTGATAGAATTCCTCTAGAAAACGAACGATTTCCGGATCGACTGCAACCCCGGCAGGATACTGGGCTTTGTAATGAGACATTCTTGGCTTTTATCACTTCGGATAGACAGTTTGTTCGTGAATAGGCCCCAGCAATGGCAAGTGCGTATGTTGATGTAGAGGCTCTTGAAGTATTAATTTACCCTTGCGTACATTACTGATCTCCATTGCTTCTAGACTCTTTCGGGTATAAACCAGACCCATTGCAGCTAGTCATTTGCCATACTAATTAGATATTTCCGCTTTTCGGTCGACGCGTTGTGAATCGCGGTCCCCGGATGAGGGTCTTGTTTCGGCACGGCATAGTACAGCGGAATTATCGGATACGGAGCGACTTGAATGTGAGTCGAGCTGGATCCACACGGATGTTTCGAAGTGCGGCGCTTGATCGGTCTCTTTGAAGAGTTCCACACCTCACAATGCAGCTGGCAGATATGTACCTTCTGGCAAGCTCCGTTTATCTTGGTCCTCAAGGCTGCTCATGCACATACATGTAGTGAGGGGCTAAAAGAGTCGGCATATTCCCAAGCGCCACCGGCACCACTAACCCATTGTAAGCAAAACCCAGGAAGTACTCGTGTCCTACTTGATCGTCATTGTTGTTGTTGTTAACTTGTCCATGTAAATACTCGATATCAGGCTGTAATTTTGTGCAACGTGGACGTCTCCTTAGCCACTCATTCTGAGTGCGTCGAATTCTGTGCCTGCCGTTCGTTCGGCTGTGCCAAGTGAGTGCTGGGGCTTCCGGAAATAGCCATCGTCGTAGCGCGACAGGCCTGCAAATAATGCGGGGAAGTTGCCTAAGGATCCACGGCACGGCCTGGCTGCTACAATGTACCCCACACCGGGGCCTGGGGGGTTGCTACCGGTACTTAGCGACGGCAAATGCACTGTACTTGTATTTGACCACATCCGCTTGCCAAGTTGTAGGGCAACAAATTTTTGAAGAACGTCGTCGCTCTTGGATGGATGGGAGTCGGCTACGTTCTTCGAACATGTTGGTCTCGAGAACGTTGCCGACGCTCCCCTGTCTTCGACCGCAATGGTGCGTCTAGCTAGTACTGGTGAGGCTTCTGGAGTATGCGTAGGAGCACAAGATACCACAAACGTGATTGCTGGTTCTCGGCACCATCCATACGCGAGTAGCCTGTTTATCATGCCTTTAAAACTCCCAGTAATTTCTGTCTCGAGAACTCGAATATTCTTGGCCACAATAGACCCTAGTTCATCACAGAACCGGTTCATCACGGAACCCGTCTATCACAGAATCAGGTTATTACAAACCCAATTCTGTTTTACCCATTCTCGTAGTCTTACCCCAGATACTTCCAAACTCATTCTATCCCGCGGCAGAAAATACATACCATAGTCAAAATGCTCGGGAAGATAGCTTTGGAAGAAGCCTTTGCGCTGCCCCGGTTCCAGGAGAAGACAAGGTGGTGGGCATCCCTCTTCGCCACTGATCCAGACAAGCATGCAGCAGAGATCACAGACATCACCGAGACGCGTATCAAGTACATGGACAAGCACGGTGTCGGCTATACCATTCTGTCATACACAGCGCCCGGAGTGCAAGACATATGGGATCCCAAGGACGCGCAAGCCCTGGCCGTCGAGGTGAACGACTATCTCGCCGGTGCCATCAAGAGCCATCCCGACAGGTTTGGCGCCTTTGCGTAAGTCACTCAACGCTTTCCGTGGGCCTGTTGCTGACATGTCCTAGCACACTCTCCATGCATGACCCTTCGGAAGCCGCTGAAGAACTAAAGCGCTGCGTCACACAATTGGGGTTCAAGGGCGCTCTTGTGAACGACACACAGCGCGCCGGTGCTGACGGGGATGATATGGTTTTCTATGATGGCCCAGAGTGGGATGTCTTCTGGTCGACCGTGACCGAGTTAGATGTCCCCTTCTATCTTCATCCCCGGAATCCAACCGGCACAATCCACGAGAAACTCTGGGCGAAGCGCAGCTGGCTCATCGGCCCGCCTCTGAGTTTCGCACAAGGTGTCAGTCTTCACATCCTCGGCATGGTGACCAACGGCGTCTTCGACAGGCACCCCAAGCTGCAAATCATCATTGGCCACTTGGGCGAGCACCTGCCCTTTGACCTATGGAGGATTAACCACTGGTTTGAAGACATCAAGAAGCCCTTGGGCCTGTCGTGCAAGCGGACTATTCGAGACTATTTTGCCAACAACATCTGGATCACTACAAGTGGCCACTTCTCCACGGCTACGCTCCAGTACTGTCTTACCGAGGTTGGGGCTGACCGTATCCTGTTCTCCATTGACTATCCATTCGAGAGTTTTGGCGATGCCTGTGATTGGTGGGATGGCTTGAAGCTGAACGACACTGACTACAAAAAGATTGGGAGAGACAACGCGAAGAATTTGCTCAAACTCAGCAGCTTCAAGGATTCCGAAACCTAAAATTATCTCACACATGGAAGAGAAAGGTTCTACAATCGTTCGCTACACTGCCATATGACACCAGTACAGCAATTTTAGTATTAAGAAGATAGTTAGATTGTCTGCCGTAAGCCAAGTGTACACAGAATGATATTCATTCTCAAGTTAACACCTTAGGACCGCGAGAAGCAGATATACAGCATAGCTCTGTGCAATGAATTTGCTCGGTTTCATATGGGTGTACTAAGTAATCCCAGGGCATTTCTTCTCTGTAATTTGGCTTGAGCATGACCCTACCTTTCGACTGTGTTAAGAATAATGTGTTCCTGGTGGCGCTCGCGTCTGTGGATTGTGGTAAACGGTGATGGCAGAGTGCTCTCCGTGTACTCGATGTAGAGTAGTAAACGTAAAGGAGAACAGCCATACGAGAGTTAGTTGTGAACTTCACCAAGCTTGGGGCGCTTTTCACGGATTAATTGAGTCTGTTCGCGCAAGCCATTGAGGGGAGCGTAATCAGGAATCATATCACATCAGTCATCGGATTCTTTGCCTGGAATATAAATTAAGACAGGAGAACTACCACTATTACCATCCTCGCATGCAGTTCGTTTTCCGTGGTTACATGTACCGCCCCTTATTGAGGAAAATTTCCGCCGAAAAGTCTCACTATGACAGTATTTCCACCATCTTATCATGCCTCAACAAACCTCTGCATAATTTGCCTCAAGTATGTTGAATAGAAAGGACTCATTCAAGAAGTCAACTCCACAACCTCCTCCCAATCCGCTTCTATCCATGAGATGAGTCTGACGAGTGCGGCTGCATCGCGCTCCATTCTGTCGAGAATAGCAACAGCGTCTTCGGCAGATTGAACTTGGCGTTTGTGCAACTGCTTAACCCTCTCATAGTCTCTCTTTTTGGGTAAGTCGAACATCTGCGCCATAAGTCTTCGAGACCAATGTGTTTCACCATAATCGTCCAGGTTGAAGTTCTCGGCGAAGAAGGAATTGATGGACTGTCCAGATATAGTCCCAGTAGAATCTCTAGCAGAAGTGCTACTAGAGGATGTGGTTGTCTGACCATGTGCGGATTCATCGTCAGGGTGCTCCGAAGAAGTTCTATCGAGGTCGTTGGGCTTTGTTGCCTCTTCGTTGTCTTCTCCCCCGAGAGCTACAAGCTTGGCTTGCAATGCCTTCAAGTCAAGGGAGACATTATAGCGGATGATGGCAGTCTGGCTGGAAACAACTGTCTCTGCCTTCTGAGCAAGTTTCACTCGATTTCCGTCCTCAGTCAGGGCGCGCAAGATGCTCGCACCCGATCTTCGTCCCTGAAACCATCCACGAGATTGCAGTATGTGAGCGGCTCGATTCGACATATCCTTCGCCTTTCTCAGCCCACTGATGACCGCCGCAGCACGAGAGAAATATTCGTCATATTCCAATTCGCCTATTTTAGGCAAACTCGCGCGACAGAATAAGTCATCGTCGAAATCATCCATGGTGACTGTGGCGAGGCTTAGACAACAGGATGAACTTGAAAACTGTAGTATCAATGTGGACTGCTTACCTTAGAGTATGGCGTTGTTTCCCACAAGCCGTGGAGGTTAGATTTATGAATCCCCTTGGGCTCGCGGTCGAGGTGGGTGTGGAAATTCGGAGAGGGGAAGCTTTTCGCGATGACAACTCCTAGTACCAGAGCCACAAAGGTCCAAGACTGAGGGCGACTGGTGAAGCTGAAGCGTGCAATGCTCTGACGTGGGATGGTGATGCCAATGATATTAATGCCAGGTTGAACCCGACATGCCGCGATGGCTGATGGTGAGTGAGTGATGTTCGGTACTGCTGGAGGGCACAGAAGACCAAGGCGTATGTTTGAAAGGGAAAGGAAGGAAATCAGAAATTGGTGGGAGAGAACTGGAGCTTAAATAATATCTCCTCGTGGGGCGGGTTTCCAAAGACCGGAACCTTCCACGCAGTAACAGTGAGCGAGGGCGATGCTGCGGTCAATGCTTACAGGCAAACTGAAATCGAGAGTACGTCGGGAAGCCCTAACACATCTTGTGTCGGAGGCAACTTGTTCTTTCCAGTTTACTTGTGTGGGCAGCTGAGGCAAGAGTGACTCTAGGGCAGGGGCAGGCGATATATCGGCGGCAACACTCAGCCATGAAGGATATCTGTGGCTTTCTATTGAGCCTTTATGATAAACACTGTACTTCGTCTTAAATTGGAAACAGCTAGGACACCAGAAATACGACATCGTAGGTTAACTTTTGTACGGTGCTTCCCTGGTGAACAATATCTAGTTACTTCGTAATCAATTCCAACAAGGCGAGAAATCGTTGATGTACGGTTCGGTTCAGCATGGAGCTTGATCTAGAATGGATTTCAGGAGTGCTCTTTATTCTATAGGAAGTGCCGGCTCTCTCAAGCTCTTGTTTCTAGTTTCATTAATCCCTTGGTGAGGATGTGCCTGCCTGGATCTAGGTTATCGCTTTAGTGGGGGGTACATGGTCTATTTTTACAGGATGTGTCGTCCTTTATTGTGAGGCAGGTAATCGGCCCATGTCTCGGAAGTAATAAGGGATGGAGGGACAGAATGGAAGCACTTTGTCTAGAAATAGAAAGAAGCTACATACTGTATTTTCACCTGATATTTTGTGGACATGTCTGTAGAAATATATCCGCATATTTTAGCTATTAAACATCCATTTAATTACTTGATCAGCGATCACACGAGACATGCTCTAGATTCAACCCCTAAGATTGGCGAATAGCGATAATTGAGCTGTTTTTGCATTTACACTGCATTTGGAGGTATGGTAAAAGTCAGAGCCAGCAAGAAAAGTCACAACAGAATATGCGCAAAAAGCTTCGCAGGGGCAATCAAGCTACAGGTGTCGTCTATAAGCGTCGTCTACTATCTAGAAAAGTATGTCTATGTGATTCTTTCTCTTTATCCCAGTGATGCCTTCTTCCCATATGTAGTGTAGTGATAATTGTTAACTTCGCCGCACAGAAAATTACTGCGAAAACGTCAGAGAATTCCCAAAGCCCCGATTGAAATGGACAAATCCTTTACCAGAAGTTGGGGACTGTGTTGCTGGGAGTTCACTGGGTGAATATTGGCCACCGAGATGTTGAACACCATTAGAAGACCAGCTTTGGCTCTAGTTCTAGCGATCAGTCCCTAGCATAAAGAGATTATCTTCACCCCCCGTATCGTCATGACCTCGAAAAGCTGGATTTTGGTCATTACAATGATCCCATTGACCGCTGAAATTAGCGTATTAAACAAATTGACTCTCTTGACCAGCGTCGTGACTATGAACCTCACCGTGTCCACCACTTGTATTCCATTGAGAGTCGTGCATCTGTTGCTGACTAGTGTGCTCGTTGTTCAAAGAATGTCCAATAAAACCTGAGGTTGCCTTCCCTTCAGGCTCATAGTAAGCTCCATCTTGGCATGGATAAGGGACAGGGTAGGCTGGCTGGCCGGCGTGATTGATAGTAGTAGGTCAGGAGGCGGGCGGTACACCAACACCATCGTCAGTGAAACAGCCATTCTTGTTCCCGTTGTAAGTGCTCTGGAAGCTACCTGTACCATTGTTGGCATGGTCTCTTGAGAGGGTGAGCTGTGTGGAGTCCGGAATGCCAGTGGCACATAAAACACTTTGCGAAGGGGTCTGTGGCTGTGCTTTCTGGCTAACTTTATTTAGTAGATGCTCAACCTGATGGAGGGCAATATGGGTGGAAATACGTATATTGGTGATCCTGAAGGATGGGGAGCTCAAGCTGGAGGTGAACCTATCTACTGCTGGGTGACCCACACTGCCAGTGTGGGTTATCCATCACAACCTCATCTGCATCGCTCTCGAGCGCTGAGCGATCTGACTCGTTGATACTCCAGTTTTTTACGTCGTGCCGCCTTTTGTCCTATATATTATATTTTTGAAGCCTTACACCTCACATACGACCATAGGTTCTAGAAAACTCGGCATCCCGTCCGCTCTGCCCTAGATAAACTGGAAACCGCTGGATTAGTAGTTGGGTGGGTGACCACCAGCGAATCCCCGGTGTTGTATGTTTTTTTTTTTTTTGGTTTTTTTCCCCGACAAGCAGAATGACGGAGCCCAGCTCGTCCGCGTGCTAACCGCCACACTGTCTGTGTTTGCAGAGTGATGGAAGGCCTCTGAAAGGCCTGTTGTCGAAGGTTAGCACCTGCTTCACCCGTGGGTCGCTGGCGCCAGCTGGCTGGCAGGCGGAGCCAATTAGTGGAGTTCTAGATACAAGATTTTGACCGGTCGCAATCACGGATTGCGGCCACATACACAAAATAACAACATACATGCTGATCTACTGCTACCCAACTGTTTGACGCCTGTGGTGTCCGAAATCCGGGCGTCCCTGGAGTTTGGGCCGAGACCCGGAGCATAGTCAAACCACGTGGTATCGAACGTGCTGTTTGTGTTTGCAGAGCCTGTGGTATCCATTTTCATATACTCGTGTGCGTCCTGAAGTGCTGCGACTACCTTCTTCTCTTGTTCCTCGGAGAGATCCTTAATTGACTTCCAAATCCCATCGATCAATGCTCTGGTTAAGACAAGGTTACTATTGGCGGCGGAAGCATTCGCTTGCCATTATAGCAACTCGCCAGTGAGGCAGGGGATGATACGAAGTCCGCGCTTCGACAATTCCTCAGAAGTTGGGTCTCGGATATGATCAATGAAGCCTTGCGTGATTGCCCCAGTGAATGGTTCGGCATGCTTGATGTAGCTCAGGACAGTTGTGTTACAACCTTGAGCTTCGTAGATCCCCTCGTGCTTGATACCCCCCCTCAGTGTACGTAACAAGAAACTTGTACTATCAATGGCATGAACGATAGGGCTAAGGGCAGGTACCATGTTGCGTTTGTTGGTGACCATGGTACGTGTACACTAATAATATTAGTATTAGTAAGAGAGCGGAAAGTAATGGAACGAGACCAGACGAAGAGCGGAGGGAGGCCGGATGAAGGTAACCGGAGAGAAGAGAGTTGCAGGGGGAAATTAGAAGGAGGAGAGCGGAAGTGGAAGACCGGGCGAGGGAGATAGGTAAGACCCAAAGAACCGGGGCGATAGAATGAAGACGGGTTATTCGCAAGTGATACTGCGTTGCTTGTTGCTTCTAATAGTAGGTTGTTATTTCTTCTACAGTAGTATGCCTTGGCTAATGGATGTGAGCTGTTGTTTGCATTTGTGCTTGTTGGGATAAATTTGGTGAATGCTGCTCAATTTGAATACATACAAAAGCTGAACTATATCGCCGAATGCATGGAAACCCTTTCCGTTATAATCAGGTGCAGCAGCAGCAAACGTCATGGCCTCGAGGTAAAGCCACAAATGAGGGGCCGTGTATCGAGCGACTCAAAGCAGAGTTACAAAGCAGGGGTAACAACGATTCAACAACCACTCTTCCTGATGGTTTGGTATATTTATCGTTTAGTGTCAGGCTATACGGGCTTCCTGCAACTGGGGAAAACTTTCTGCCAAGGATGTTAAGACTTGCAAATCCTTGCCTGCTGCATTGTCAGGGTCACCAGTGAACATCTTGAGTGCTGCAGATGCTCCCGCCGTCGTCGCCTTCATCCTTCTGGCCTCCTATGGGAGTGGCTTTCTTCATTGCCTGTCATGTTGTCTCTATGATCACTTGCTGGGATCCTGACGGGCCAACTTCTCTGGTCTCTTCCTTATCCCTCTTGTTTTCTGCCAAGCTGCTGGTGTATCCTGACATCCAGTTATTACCATAATATAATTGCCGTAGAATCCATAAGAATGTGATAGAACTACTGTTGAATAACGCTGTATGGGAATGGGAATTCTATTGCTTTATGTATTTTCCATTTGAATTCGCCTTTATTACAAAATAGCAAAGCTGCAAAGCTACGATCACCTTGCAGCAAAAAGGAAAAGAAAGAAAAATGATTAAATGTGTATACAATTTGTTCAAAATCGGATGAAATCACGTCATTTAGCTGGCATCAGCATTGGAACCGTTATGAACATCAGCATTTAACAAGAGGAAGTTCGTCTCCTGGCTCCTTATCGCTAAAAATTGAGTTGGCCCCAATCAAAATAGAATAATTATCACATGTTCTCAAGTTCTGAAATATGGCTAAGCAAAGGATGGAGGAAATAGACGTCCTGTTTTATTTTCTATGTCCTATGTGATCTGGATGTGACCCTGTCGACCAGGAGCAATTACCACCTGAAGCTGCATGGGTGAAAAGACAAAGAATTTCTCCATCCGCAACAGCCAGGGATCTAGAAACATGCCATACCACATGTCTCCCATATTCTTGCCTCCGATGAATCATCAGTTGCTCTCTCTAGGTCCAGCGAGGTTCCCACGCGACCGCCATGCCCAGACTGCTGCCGCATTTTTAGAATCACTTGCTCCAGACCCATTGTGTTCCACATCGCGTTTGCACGTGACGCAAGAACTCACTTTCGCACCACGATGTTGATGCCGACGTAGTCGAAGAGTTCTCGCAGTCGCACATTGACTTCACCAAGAGCCTCCAGGTCGTCTGCCACGGCTTTCTTCAGCGAGTCTTGGGCAGCGTCGAGTTCGTCTGGGTGGGGATAGCCACCTCCCTCGTCGTAGCCCTTGTTGTACTGCACCTGACCTCTGGCCTTCATGTGAGCCTGTTGCTTCTCGTTGTGGAGGCGGATTTGCTCAACAGCCTTGACAATGAGCTTGGCGGCTTCGTGCTTGAACTCGTCGAATTCGTCGTCAAGCTTCTCAAGCTTGCTGTCCAGCGACTTGATGGTGCTTTGTTTCTCTCTGTTGATGCGTGTCTTTTGCTTGATGATCTCCTCCAACTGGTTGATCTCGTGATTCTTTCTCTCCAACTTGAGGGCCATGAGCTCCATCTTCTTATTCTTCACAGCTAGGATATCCGTGAGCACACAATTGGCGTTCTGAGTATGGACAGCGGTGTCTCTGAGAATGGAGACGTCAGTGTCCGAAAGTCTGAGCGGCTTCGGATCATCGACTGCCTCGTCAAGTGTGTGGTCGTCCGTCCACTCTCGGGACGGACCGCCATCATCACTCTTGGAGTCTGTCTTGGCGATCTTGGCTGGACGCGACGAGTTGTTGTCGCCCTGGGGAGCTTTGCGTCTCGGAGCTGCCATGATGTGTGAGGTATCTGAGCTTTGGAGGGGGAAAATCGGTCAGCATGTGCACTCGGCGCAGAACCGTCCAAGAAAAATGGTTGGGATGATGATACTTACGGAAGATGAGTTCTTTTCTGATATGACAATGGTTTCGAGCACTTTGTGGATGCCGGCGTGATGGGTGGAAGTATTGTTGAGAAGAGTTTTGCTCCGCTCATCGACGACAGCGTGGTTTGGAATAAAATGTGAACAGATCAAATACCACAGATCTGGCGCTAGTATTATTGATTTCGATTTTAAGGAAAGCACCAGCTGGCCAAAGCGTGGACGGCGAAGGGTATTTCTGACGGTGAAAGGGAATTTTGCCAGCAATAAATATTAAAGCAATTTCTGAAGCGTCCTTGAGCTCTGAAGACAGGCAGGGGCGACTTCTGGTACGCAAAAGTTCGTTGCATGACTATCAATTGGTCTCCATCCGATCTTGAGCTCCAGACTGTTCCACTCTCTATTCTATGTGACTACTTGGATTTCGGTTGAAGACGCAAGAAGGTGGTTTCCAAGCAATTACTTGCGAGTGCAGTTTCTAGATGAAGACATCACTGGAATACACTCTAGATTATGTTGAAGGATTTATTGGCTGATGGGATGATCTCGAACATGCTGTGCAAATGATTTAAGCTTGAGAGGTACTGAGATAAGATCACAATTCTTGAAATGACTTCAAACATTAGACGACCGAGCCTGGATTATGGTGGGCCTCAATGATTAACCCTGCGACGCTAGATTTGCACAGCTTTCTTTCTGCTTGATCAGGAAGTTGTTCTATGTGCTCCCTGGTTTTAACAGACAAGGTAAGCCAAAGTAACAAGGCCGATTTAGAGATGCGCCGGTTTACGACTTGGCGGCCAATTGGGCTACAAAATGGCAACACCTCTATCAGGAGCTTCATTGCTTAACATACGAGACTTTTGACTACTCCTGCTCAGGTATGTGCCATAGCAGCAAATAGACCGAAGATCACACTTGTCTGTCGGGTAACAATGGTATTCAACGTGCTTTAAACGCCATCCAAGTGTTGTCTAGGCCAAAACGCTAACTATTCATTGGGAATATGTAAGTGTGTTAGGTGGTTGTTGTAACCCATGGCTTGGCAAAAAGACCACCCCTCCAAGAACCGGGTTCAACAGGCCAACAAATACCCACAGATAACTTACATGGAGCTCATCACATGGTTTAAGGGAATCCCTAGCAGAAAAAACTCTATCCTCTTCCTAAGCTACATATTCATGTCTATCGAGTTTGCACGCCAACTCTGCTGCCAGGTACATGTACGTTCTATAGGCGTTTCTTACCAACCAGCCAGTGACAAGCTACCTGGCCATCGAGGGGAGGCCGATGTTGCGTAAGACAGATATCATAGTCAGCCCAACGTCAATGCAGCATGCCTAAGGATGACGAGAGCTTCTGAGGTAGGCTGAAGATCCCTAGTTGGATGCTTCTAGGGCTAGGCGTTCAATCCCCGCGGTGGGACCATGGCGCATATTACGTACAACCGGCAACGGTCTTTGGTAGTCAGCCATTGGATTCCCTCATCGTATCGGTATTTGACTTGATTGGCCATTGTCATGAGTATAATGGCCCGTTGGAGTAGTTTCAAATAGACCCAGTCATGGTAGGCGCAGTCCCAGAAACCCACTTGTACAGAGACTCTGTGGGATGTACGATAATAACTACGACGAAGCCGCATCGGTAATTTTCAAGGTGGAAAACAAAATCCTCCGGGAATGACGGACTTGTTGACCTTTGAGCTCGGCTATTGACTGCATCCGAATTCGCGGGATTGCCGCAATCTTCGTGCATTTGCCCTGACCTGAGGTGGCCGCTGTACCCTTTTAGCCTCATCTCGCGTTGTCGCCCATTTGAGCAACTGCTCTTCCTTCAGCTAACCCCTCTGGACATGTCTGTTTCTACCGCCAGCACCGTAGGCTCGTCCTATCAGCCTTACCAATGTCTCATCTGCCAAAGTCGTTTTTACCAGACATGAGAACCTCAAGCGACATGCTGCGCTTCACTCACGACCGCAGGGCCAGGCATCTTTGTCTTGTGACCTGTGCCAGGCTACTTTCTCAAGACAAGACTTGCGAAGTCGTCACATGAAAAGGAAACACCCCGACCATTGTGCAAAACGGGCAGCAGGGGTTGAGCGAGGTAACCAATCGGCATCGGGCCCGAGGCGTGGTGCAAAGAAGCCTCGCAGGGAGAAGATGGTTTCTCTTTCACCTCCGGAGAGCCAGTATGTTTGGAATCATGGCAACGACGATGTAACGGAGTACGAAGGAAACTGGCATTCGGAAGGCCGGCAAGGACAGCATCAGCCTGAGCATGACCACGACTATCTCGGTGTTGACATCAACTTTTCAACTAGTGCACCAGGTACCGACGTAGATAATTCACATATCGTCACGGGATTGCTGACAGAGCAGCCCTCGATGAACGATTTGATGTCCATCAATCACGTTGTGGGGGATGCAGATATCGACCAAAACGGTTTACTTCTACGAGGCTCTATGCCTGCTCTTCCATGTTATCCTGGCACGAAAACACGTCTGGTGGAGGGCGTACGGGCCGCCTCCCTCAGCACGAACATGACTAGTCTCAACATCTGGGCGTTATACCACTATTATGCGCCTCCACAGCTTTTTGCGGCTTTTGGCACACTGATGGGCTGCGCCGTCTTGTTCATGGCTACCATCTCATTTTACCGCTGGCTGGTGCTGCGCGAGAACAAGCGCTTGGACTCAGGCGAGCCGAGTGAGATTGCAAAGGTCGTCAAAGGTGGCGTCACAGACGAATGGTACAGTTGGGCTGGCGATATGAGATGTACTGCTCAGGAGAGACCCTGAGATAAGGGATGGACTACAATTGGGTACTTGTCAGAGTAATACCTGATATCGTAGTTTCGATAGTTATCAGTTGTGTAATAACACGCGTGCCCATATTACTTTCAGTCTGTTGGATGACCGCTAACGATTGATCGAAAGCACATCCCAAGCTAGGCAGCATAGTTCATTGTTGCCATTTAATCACACTAGAAAACATCCATGTCTTGTGTTTAATCAACCCACGGGTATCTGGTCGGGCTCCTTTGATTCAAACAACCCTCAAACTAGCTCAGCCGCAACATTCTATGTTAAATCTTGAGAGCCGGCTAACCAGAACACCACAATTGTCAATCCGTCATTGGTGTTGGGCCAGGTGACTCAAGTGGACTCTCCGCTTTCGCCTATATTATTTTGGCCCCACCCCAAGTATTCATACCAGTATGACAGAGTCTTGTTTCGTAACAGTTCGCCTGTCTTCAATGATTCGTCTTGATGATATAACGAGTTTTCCTCAACGGTCATCGTGAACCGCTAACGCTCAACTTGAATTCCTTTGGAGCTGCCCTGGCCCCACTTAATCCAAACAGTTCCTGTATGTTCTGCCAGCAGCTTCAAGCTGCTGCTTCAGCTGCTGCAGAGCCACGCCGTCACAGGTTTTCTCGAGCTAGTAGGGAGCTGTAATCTTAAAATGCAAGTGAGGAATATCCATAAAATTCAAAACCCACTTAGATCGGTTTCCGAGCTCGGAGTAGCTCGGAGTCACCATATTCAGTTAAAAATGAGTCCATATCCGTGAACAAGTAACTCTGCCAAGGATGAATATACCAATACTCGGCAAAATGGAGGCAAAATACTTAAAAATCGATCGGGACGATCCGAACATCTCATACCAAGCGCGCCAATACAAAACTCTACGTCTCAAAGCTCTAGAGTTATCACCAACAGCATTCTCGTCCACGCTTCAAATTGAATCAGCTTTCTCCGAAGAAACCTGGATTGGCCGTATCACAGACCCATTGAAAGAAACATTTATTTGCGCTGTTACTTCGGATCAAGGAGTGGGCGAATGGGCTGCACAAGTCACTCTACGCGGACCCGTCACTGCAGACGATTACCAGCTACCTGCCGAGTCTGGCCAATCTGCCCCGTTACCAGATGAGCTACAAGAGAAGTGGCAGATGTTGAGTCTGTATACGTTACCTGGGTATCGAGGCAAGGGACTGGGCAAAAAGTTATGCCAAACCGCTTTTGAGTTTCTTGCAAGGAAATCCGGAATCGCTCCGAGCATTCAGGTCAGGATTATGGTCAAAGCTGAGAACCAAGTGACGCTTGGGCTTTATGGGTCCATGGGATTCGTTCGGACAGGAACCTGTACTCTCGAGGAAGCTCTCAATGCCAATGGAGATTCCGACCTCATACCGCCTGCACCTCTCCCAGATCTTTTCACTAGAAGAGGAGGTGTGATCATGGCATTGGACATTCCACGGAAATTTTAGGCTCAAAATCAGGTTGGTGCGATGCACTGTTGCACCTCAATCAACTATGTTGTTCCCACAATCCCTTATGCACACTGTAGACAATTATCATACAATGGAATAGTTCTCAAGGATTCTAAATTTTGTGATTAAGTTCAAGAAGTCATGTGCCATGTATCAAGTATATATGCTTCCTCAACTTATGGTTGTCAAAGGTACGAGACACGGAAAACCATACTACAATAATTATGGAGTTTTCTTCAAGTTTCAGGAATTAGGTAAATGCATATTTAAACATTAGCTGAAATCCGTCTGCTCGTGCGTCAGTTGTATGTCCACCATATTACGACCACCAACCAGAACCTTGGTAGTGTCGCACCAAGCCTCCTTCACCTCGTGCGAAGGGTTAAATGGCGGCGAGCCTAGGAATTCCAGCGATGCTCTCCGGCTATCCTCCAGTACGCCGTATGCCATCATAACGTTCAGTCCCGTATCACCTAAGGAAAGTCCAAGGGTCCTGAGTCTGGGCATGTGCCGGGCGGCACATGCTCCAGCAAGATAGTAAAGGTTCCCTAGGTCTTGGTCGAGCTGGTACCTGTACCAATGCAGCGGGATGTCTCTAGGCTGCATGCCGTCGTCGCCAAGGTAGGTGGGAATGCTAGGCGCCCTGTGACGACCTACTATTCTAGGGTCCTCGATGAAGAGCTATTTTCCCGACGGGGCTACCATGCCTGCGGTGACTGACAACTTCTTGAGCCGTGGAAATCGAGAGATGTCTAAGCTTATGGGTGGGGGTGATAAAGATGATAGCCAGAAAAGTTCAGTACTGATCGTGACGCATTGATTAAGTTCAAGCATGACCAGTCGTTGTAACAAGCTGTGCAAACCAACATTCAGAGGGTCTGAGGTCGAATTGTCGCCATTGTACAGGCGAGGAGGACTCCAGTCGTGGTTCTGGGGGCTCCCGCCTCCGTACCCGGTTTATGAACAGATGCAACCTGACATACAGGATTGGGATGAAGAAAGCTTAACACTCTAATCCCTTGCCGTATCGATCCTGATCATTTCTTGGGATTGAACAAAATGTCGCTCCACCCAACTGGAGATCCTGAAAACCTTTCAGGGTACTACTCTTAGGAAGTAGGTTCCGACTCACGTGTGGTGCCCACTCCATTTCGAAAGCGTTGCACTTGTCAAACCGATAAATTTTCTTAAATTTTCTCACTAAACCGATGAACGATATATATGTCGCACGTATTATAACTGTGGCCTAGGTGAACACTAAAGAATGAATTACATGTAGTGACTAGTAATTGGTATAGTAGTTCTGGCCAGTAAATAAGTCTCAATTGACTTGAGACTCCAGCCCCAGCTTCCTATACTGTCCCGAAAACTCATCATATAGCTTATTGAGCGCCTCGAGATTCCACGGATCCTTGTCGTCTTCTTTGGTCATGTACCACAGCATATTATGAATGTCAAAAGTTATGGCTAGCATGTAACCATACTCCGCCTCCCGGAGCACCTGTTCTCCCGTATCGGCATCCCCTGTCACCCTGTTCCACTCCTTGGCATACTCGTCACAAAAGTGCCACTTCTCGACGTCGCTGTATTTTCTGCAGTCGGCAATCTTGCTCTTCTCGTCAAACCATTTGAACATTTTCTGCATGAAATGCCCGCCAATGTCGAAGCCGCGGTAGTTGCGCATCACCAACTCAAAATCGATCAAAGCCACCTTGCTTTCCTTTGGCTGTGGGTGATTCTTAACCATGGTGTTCATGAATTGGACGTCGTGGATGCACCAGCCTGCCTTGGCTTTGATGGCCTCCATTGCGTCCAACACAATTCTTACCCGCGATGCAAAGTCGTAGTCGACTAGGCTGTCCATGCTGACCCCTCCCTCCTTTGCCAGTGCCTTGAGTTTTTCCAGCTTGTGGTACTTTTGGAGGCCTGGAACTACAGCGTCGTAGTAGGCGGCTACTGGCATCCCTGGCACCGACGATTCCATGGTAGAAAAGTTCGCCATAGCCTTGGCAATGTCTGCTCTTATCGCGCCATCTTCGACGTCCTCGGGCTCCATGTTGCGCGCATCCAAAAACTCGTCGACTCTCCCCAGCGTACCATCTTCGGTCTGGAAGAAGCCATGCACCTTGGCCCCGTGGCCCGACTCCGACTGCCCGAACTCGTGACAGAGGAGCGCCTCTTGGTCCTTTCGTGGAGCAAGATGCTTGAATATCTCGATGTCAACCTCGGGCTTCTCGTGAAACTTGATGAAAACCCTTAGGGGCTCGACGGATGCGCCATTGGTAGTGTTTGGCCGCTCCACCGGGCAATGGGCATTGGCAAAGTTTACACGATGGGACATTTGTAGGCTCTCGGGGTTGACTGAGGGCCATTCTTGGGTTAGGAAGGCGCCGATAATGTCCCTGACCATGCGCTTGGTTGGCACCTTGTCTGCGGGGAGCCTGACAGAGACGCTCTTCAGGGTAGCCATGCTGCATATAAATCTCGCTTTCGAGGCTTGAGGATCAAGAACTGCTAGACTATGTAGATTCTATACAACGGTCAAGTACGCTAAAAAGCTTGGCGTACGTAACCCCAGTCCATTGAACACACGGCTGACAGGCACTGACAATATTCAAGATCGACCATTGAAGGACAAGCGAGGCCCGCAGATCAGTGGATAGAGAAACGCCAAGCGCCAAGTATATAATACGAGGCAAACAACAAGGCGACCGACGCCTCAACGCGTGTGAGTAATAGCATTTATAATCTTTCAGCAGTGTACTAGATGCTGCGGTAATTGCTGCATCCAACAGGGGCAGTGCTTGTTCTGTGGATGTCGAAACTTCCTATAGTACTATTCGAATCATCCATGTCCTGATCGGATTGCTAAGAGATTGTGTAGTGTCTGTATTAGGAGATCAAGCTCCTCTAGGACCGCCAGGATCGCCTTAGTATAAGGCCCAGCTGCTGATGTCACTCACACCTCTCTAAGCCGGTTCGGCGTGAGTAGGTTTCTGAAAGCGTTGCGTTAGCTATTCATCATGATGGAAAAACGTTTCTGTCTATTGATTTTTAATCGGGATGATCTATTGAATCGGTAGCTTCGGGCTCGCCGTTGAAGAACAGTGGACTTTCCCAACAAACATCGATACAAGTCCGGGGTTTGGGTGAAATAAGTAAAGACCATAAGACAGGACTTGCCACTCTAAATGACCAAGTCGCCATCACACTGCATCTTTTGATATCTTTCGTGA
Organism: Seiridium unicorne; assembly: GCA_039778275.1. Taxonomy (NCBI): domain Eukaryota; kingdom Fungi; phylum Ascomycota; class Sordariomycetes; order Amphisphaeriales; family Sporocadaceae; genus Seiridium; species Seiridium unicorne. The sequence continues at coordinate 492,731 of JARVKF010000001.1, read as the reverse complement.
AATGCGATATCATCTTCCACGATGTTTGCCAAGCCTAAGACCAACGATACAGTGATCGCCATCACCGATAGTGATGTCGAAATCATCTAGCAGTCCATAATCGTTACATCAGAATGGAAACCGGCAGTGCACGAGTTGCTCATCATAACCGTGCTGTCAACCATCTCACTCATGGTGTCACTCGATGCTTGCATTATTGCCACATCGCTGAGCGTAAGCTTCTCACCACCTATGTCCGTGAAGCACACGATCCAAATGATAATAGGCGCTCATTCGGGTGCCATTCTACAGGCTATTATAGCCGATCTTCGCGGCGACATGACGCAGGGTTTCTGGACCGAAAAGTCCTACCTGCTGTCGAATGCCGTCATCATGTCGTTCCACGCGGCGATCAGCGAGATATTCGGCCAGCTATTCTGTCTCATCGTTTATCTACTGCTTTTCACAACTGGAACGTTATTATACTGTCTTTCTCGTGAAATACTTCTCATGTTGGTCGGGAGATCTCTGCACGGCGTTGGTGGTGGTGCTGGTGGTGGTACCATTCTCGTGATCTTTACGGACATTGTGCCACTTAGGTTCCGCCCTAAGTGGTACGGGACAGTGTATAGAAAATCTTGTCTTTCGCCTGCCGCTGCTCTGATTGAGTGCTAACATGTCGGTTTCTAGACTCGGAGCTTGGGCTCTTGGAAACTGCTTCGGTCCTATCCTACACCCTAGACTAGGTTGCCATATGTGCCCAGTTGCTGGACATCGCAATCGTTAAATACTCTGGAAGGTAGCAATTATCAGCCTTGTATGAATTGGTGGGTGAATGTCGAACACATGCGGACTTCTTAATGTTTCTACTCTGCAGCCGCACACTGTATAGAACATATCTGCATATTATCATTAATTGGAATTGGAGATCTAGTCTTACGCGTCCTTTATGAGATACAGAGAATGCTCTCCTTTCTATGCACCTTCATATATTCGCCCTCCATAACCCCATGTACATAAACTTCCCCTATCAGCCGGAACGTCTCATCGGGCTGTTTTCGCATCGCAAAAGGAACCTCTGATCCGTAGAATATTGCAATTGAATCGCCTTTAATAAGATGCCCACCACATCCAACATAGCCGGTGTCCATAATAAACGGTTTGTTTGTCAACATGCTTGGCGGAATATCCGGTGCCTGCTCTGCTGAGTATGGCGATTTTGCTGTGTCGAGAGACTGCTTAAAGAGCCTGTCTATTGCTGCTGTAGGTGTATTCGACTGTTCCGAGTTTTCCGGATTCGTTTCCAAGACGTTCTGGACGATACCAATAAGGACACCTTTGAGCGAGATGATACCAGCATTACTTGGATCGACTTCGACCCGATAGAATCGAGTATCAGCAGGACCGCAAGCATTGAATGAGCGGCCATAACTATACGATACTGGCATCTTAACATCACTCCAGTCAACGAGCCATGATGGCTTGTCAGTGCCAGCGTGATCTGCTTGACATAACTGCAATACTTTTGGATTCTGCTTCAACAATGATATGGTGGTTTCGGTGCATATTTGACGGTAGTCTTTGCTGTAATCAACGAGGCTCTCAAGCCCATTCTTGTCTGATGCCATGCCGACGAAGCCAAATATAAGATCTCGTTTATCCTGGTAGTTGAACTTGATGCGAGGATCGGAGGCAGGAAGGTAATATCGGCTAAGAATGGATAACAGAGGGTGATCTGTAGACGACCACCAACCTCGACCACCTCTGAAGAATTCCCGCTCTGCCAACAGGCGTATGGCTGGCGAAGCTGAGAAATTGGCAGGCTCGGTGTTTTCAAGTACGGCGGGTGACGAGGGTGCCTTGCTCGCTGCAAGCCACTTGGAGTAAGTCGCCATGTTAAGTACGCCGTCCAGAGCTTTTGCTGACATGTAGAAACGCTCTAGGTCCATTTTCCGCGGGCCACAGACGACCAAACCTTTCGACGTAAATACAAGCTCTTGAAGAGACCATAGTCTTGACCAATAGTCTCGATTCATTAGTGACTGAAAGGACGACCGGAGAGATTGCAACTGGTCATCAAGGCTCAATTCCTTCTCTGATGAAGCTGAGTGTGTTTGATCTTGATCTCGATCCTGGCCATTGGCGTTATAGTCTGGCGGAGGAAAGTTGGCCGCTAAAGGCGTCTTGCGCAGGGCATTGAGCAACAGCTTCTGTGCAGCCGGTGTGAGGTTTTCTTCTGCAAGACGACCCAACGCACCCATCGCCTCATCGCTCCCCTCTACAGCTGTCCCTAGCCAAACGATAGTTGACGAGGCTACAGAAAAGACGTCTGCAAGTTGAGCCACCTGGGCCGACCTTTCTTCTGTGTCGCCTTTATTGATGCATAACGTGTCAATCCAGATCGTTATAGGCTCTGTCTCCTCCTGGAGATGCTCAAGGACGTGGAATACATCGTACGATACGGGCACTAACGCCCCGTTTACCAATAGGCTTCTGTCCTCATGCGTGTCGCAAGTATGCGAGACGGCAACGAACTTGGGTTGCTGCTTCAAGTTTGCCAGTGTTAGAAAACACTGTATCTGGGGTTGGTCCTCAGGCGTCGCTGCTATCGACTTGGAGAAGTTCCGCGACTGAATGGTCAACAGGCGAATGTCTCCATTCCTCCATCTAAGCGGCACTTGTGAATACAGGTGGGTCCTCCATTCGTCGCTGCGTGGTGAAGCATTTTGTTCCATCTTGAGACGATGATTGGTGTGAAGAGATGGTTCGCACGGAGCAAAACATGTGCGTGAATTGTCTTGTAGGAAGACAGCGGATCAACCAGACATTGAATACTCGTATTGAAGTCGACGTGGTGTAGTGTGCTTTTTCAGCAGCGACTAAGCCAAACCTGCGTTTAGGTAAGGTAAATGAATCACTGTATGCACGCAACAGACATAAAAAAGAGCAACGAAGAAACAGCAGATCTCAGGGCAAAGCAAATGGACTTCCAACAGGGATCCGCACATATGCCGTTCAGCATACGAGGCTGTGTGGGCTAGAGTCTGCCTTCTGAACCTTTCAATGGAGTCATTTGGATGCGAGGCCGCGACTGCTGCGGCGCCTGTGCTGCATGCTTACAGTGCATCGCCACGGGTGCCACAATCCTTCGGGGCCCGCTGGACATTCAAGATAGCTGACGTAAAACATTATTTTGGGCATGTGTCAGGAGGTCCGCACGGCAGACGGAAAGATGCACACTTCCCCACATATTCCGGCAAAGTTTAAACGAATATTATTAATAATAAAAGTTAAGGAAAATCGTGAAATTTTCAAACTTAATGAATAGGTTAATTATTGTATGTATTATAAGCTAGTACTTTTAAAATATTTTATTCCTGTTGTGTTGTTGAGTTATATATTTACGAAAGCAGCACGGCGTAGAGAAGTGTGCATCTTTCCGTGCGGACTCCTGGCGTCTGGCCATCAGTGGCTGAATATGGCTAAGCCTGTGCTAATGCAACTCAGAAAGTACACGGGCAACTGGGGACAGGCAAATAGTACATATATATATTTCTTGGAGCTTTAGTATTAGTGTAACCCAACTAACTACCTGCTATATAGTCTTTTGGTGAGATATAAAAAGAGAGACCCGAAGTCTGTCAAGAACCGACGCCAATGAGATCCGAACCCACTCCGGTACTTAACCCTCTCAATCTATGTATATAGCTGAGATGTGCAGCGCCCAAATCACCATCGCAGATCAGTCAGTATTTGGACGAATGACAGCAGGCATTTGCTATGTTCTAAGCTCCATCCTAGCGCTGTGGGGGTGCCGAGCGATTCCTTCGAGGCAACAGAATTTCCGCTACGCTGAGCACGATCCACGCTGAGGGGGGCGATGTATTTCTCCTGAACCACATGTGATGCAAGTTGGACGGCAATGACTCGAATAGTTTGGAGACGGACATGCCTGCGATGTCGCTATTACACACCTCACACCAGAGCGTTGTCAACACCGTCGCAGATATTGACCACCATCTTGGCGGCGTGAGCCCATTGAACTTCCGTGATAGCCTCGTATAAGCTTAACATTAGATTAGGGCTGATGCCATGGGGAAATCCCCCGTGGTGGGAAACTTAACCGTCCTTAGTTACGTGTAGTCATAAATGTACATATGTAGAAGAGCGCTACTTGGGTGAAGCCGTAGCCCGGCCCTCCTAGCGCATCCTGCAATAATATGACTTGAACACACTGAAACCTGCAAAAGAGTCGCTGATTTGTCCACAGACAGTGCCTTGCTCCAGTAACGCCATGCAATGCTATGCAAATCCGTCTCACACCTGGCTGTCCCTTGTGGGATGTCCGGTCCAGTGACAGGTACGACTCGCTTCAAGACCATCTGAAGCTAATGAATCGTTAGAGATCCTTCATTTTTTGTAAACTCTCATTCCCTGCGATCACACGTCGTCCTCCAGGAAACGGCTGATCATGATGTTGAACCTGGTGTTCCGTTTCCGGACCACTTCCGGCGTCAGATGCTTGAGGTATCTGCTCCAGGCCATTTGACTCCACGCATGATATGCCAGTTGATCCTCGAACAAACTTCCCCCGTTGCGCTCCACCTCGCCGGCCCAGTAATGCGCTTGCTGTCGGTCTAATGTCTCGTGCATCCACTCGATGTGACGCCACGTCCAGGTCGGCCAAAAGAAGGACGTTGGAGGCAGCGCGCACACCTCTGTTGGGTATTCCTTCTGCATCAGGCCAGGCAGAACAACGCTGTGGTAGTTCCACTCGCGGCTCAGATCCTGTCCGTCGTAAGAATCCAGCCAGCGCTCCGTGAAACTGCTGTTCGGATGGGCAGCCATGATTGCGTTGCAGAGCCCATAGCGGTTCCCACCCTCGTAGCCGAGAACCATGCCGCGCGGGGAATTTAGAACACGGCCAAACGGGCGCAGGCCGAATGCGTCCATATCCAAGTAGATACCGCCTTCACTTTGGAGGAGCTTAAGTCGCAAGATATCTGACACATGCGCCGCTTGCCAAACCGCATCGGGCCGGGATTTGAGGTTGGCCATTTCTTCGGGTGAGTGGTGAACCAGTGTTATGTCTTTCTCCAGCCGCTTTATCCACGGGTTCGTAAGAGGGGATGCATCCGCATCTGGCGAGGGCGGCTCGGAAATGTATGTATAGTGTAGAAAGACCTCGTCCGCCTTGAGTCCGACGATGGCGCTCCTGACAGCGAGGTAGCAGAGAAAATCGAACGTGCCTGCACCGGGCTTGTTGTATGGATTGCTAAGGCCATAGATGAAGTGTACGCGATTGGGAATCGGCTCGGCTACGGTGAACTCGTCGTCGGATGATGGTGGCAGACTGCCATGGAGACAGTCGACTTCATCTTTGTTTGGAACGAAAGCCTGTTCGAGGTCGGGCTGCGACGACCATGGCCCCGTTTGCCTCAGCTTGTCCCCGTACGAAACAATCTGCGGGAACCATAGATAAATGGCAACTGATAGGAATACAAAGGGCAACACAAGGCCTCGCCGCCGCCGGAAGGCTCCCATCATGCTGCGGTTCGAAGCTGGAGTCGTCTTGAACATGATGCTGGCGACGGGGGCTGGAGAGTGAGAACGCAAAAATGCTGCATGTTGTCAGATTGCTCGGAGGCTGCATGTCATAAACGGTTTGGACTCGAAGGACATGGTACGTAGGATCGGGACCCTCGTAGCGGCAGCTGCAATCACTATTGGACTGTGCTTACTACCGTGCAACCATCGCCGAGATGAGACTTGGAAGCCTGGACGCTTTGCCTCAGCCCCATGCTCCTACCGCTTGGCGGCCGACTAGCGGACAGGGATGCAGCAGAGCGCTAGGTCATTTCATTAACCAGCTCATGGCGACGATCCTCCAAAATTGCGCGGTCAGAAAATCCACCAGAAAAGGGTCAATCGTCGCTGTTGTTGCTTTGCAGCATGTAGTTCTTTGAACTATCAAAGGTCTTGTTTGCTTGTTTGCTTGTTTGCTTAGGAATGCTGTAGCCCTCAAGTCCCCGCCATGACTGCTGTGCTGCCGCGACTGCGCAGGCGGGCGCGACACTTACAGCCTTTGCTCTGGATTGCCCTCGCTTGTCTTGTCGAGATCTGCATACATGTCTCAAGGTTCCACGTTCCGACTCCCGACCACGACCTCGATCCGCCGTTCTATACATCCTGCCAGGAACCCGATGTCAGCGCGCCTCGCGAGAATGCTGCCATTGTTATGTTGGCTCGCAACAAAGAGCTCGCGCAAGCTCAGCATTCGGTAGCCAGTCTGGAGAGACGCTTCAATCGATGGTTCCAGTACCCCTATGTCTTCCTCAACGACGAGCCGTGGAGCGACGATTTCATCTCCACCATTCGTGCGACAACCAATGCCAGCACCACCTTTGAGCTGATACCGCAGGAAACTTGGACCTTCCCGTCATGGATGGATAAGGAGAAGGCTCAAGCCAGCATAAAAGAACAGGGAGATCGAGGCGTGCTATATGCGGGACTGACGACATATCATCACATGTGTCGTTTTTTCTCCGGGTACGTACAGAACATTCCCCGTTTCCCCCATTCCCAGCGCTGAGATGTGAGCACAGAGCCTTCTACCAACTCGAAGCCCTGAAGAAGTACAAGTACTACTGGCGGCTGGAACCCGATGTCGACTTCTCTTGTTCCATCACCTACGACCCTTTTGTGGAAATGGCCAAGCACAAGAAAGTATATGGCTATACAACAGCTCTATGGGAGGAGAAAGCCACCTGCCCAAGTTTGTTTCGCGAGGTTTCGGATTGGAAGGAAGCGCATAACGTTCCGAGTAGTGCGCTGTGGAAGGCCTCGGTATCCCCCTCAAGACTACCCTGGCCGTTGCGCGGGTGGTCAAACTGGTTCGCACACAAAGATCGTCTCGGCGACAGCTGGAACCTTTGTCATTACTGGAGCAACTTTGAGATTGCTGACCTTGACTTCTTTCGTGGTTCGTCGTACCAAAGTCTGTTCGAACACCTCGAGAAGAGTGGGAAATTCTACTATGAGAGAGTAATAAACCCCCCTCCAACTGCGCCGCGGTCGCGTTAGCTAACATCTTTGGTAGTGGGGGGACGCTGCAGTGCACGCGTTGGCAATCAACATGTTGGTGGAACCGCAGAAGGTTCATCATTTTGCAGACTTTGCTTACCGACACGACTGGTACTACCAATGCCCGGCGAATGCCCCGGGAGGACAGCTTCTCGAATCTAAGGTCCTCAATGACGCCGAGACGACCTGGGCTGCTGAGTTGGATGGTGGCATAGGCTGTCGATGCGAATGTGACGGCCATACGACTAGAAACCACCCAAACTATTGCCTCAACAAATTGAGAGAGCCAACAAGCCCCAAGAGGCCATGGAGCACATGGCTATTGGGCTGGGTTCTGTGAAACAAGAGCCATATGACTCCTAACAACCGGGCATTGCAGCTGCTCACGTCATGCAGAGTGTGGGCAAGCCATGTTGGATATGACACGTTGGTAAAGCGGGTTATTTAGGATCGCATTACTGGCAATTTACCGGGAAGCACGAAGTCAACGCGGCGCAAAACAACCATATCCCGATCAAACCTTAACAATGGAGCGGAGGGCTCGCAGCCCGGTGCGTAACGCACTACTCTAGTGTGACGGGCCAGCAACGCCATCGTAGGTCTGGGATTTCACCGGGCTGATCACCCAAAGCTTTGCTAGCAGACCAGTCAAAACCCTGAGACGGTCTGCCTCAACGCTGCGGCTCGGCTGTTGCATTTTGCCAGGCTGCCAACGAGTAGCCGCAATCCGACATCAACCTGAGCGCGGCGCACTGAACAAGGTTCACTGCGGCTTGTGGTTTCTACTGCCGCATTCCCTTGATTCGCTTTTGTTTGCCCGAAATAGCTCAGTCATGCTTATGGTTGCCACTGTTGATGGCCCTGGTCACATGATAAGAGGTTTCTCAGCTAAACATCGGCTGGGTGCGATTGAAAGAAGCATGATGAGACTGCAAGCGTTTAAGACGATAATGATACCCTGGTTCCCGGCGAGCTTGAATGATGACATTTAGGAATAGGTTGTGATACCATATGAATTTTGGTGGCGAAACCCACTCTATCTGGCCAATATTATATAATACTCAATTGAAAGATTTAATGGGACAATTGATCATTCCATACTACTGTTCCATCATCAAGCTGCGCGGTTTTGATCATCACAACATGCCACAATAGACACTGATAGGGCATTTCCCCGGCACACAGTCAGTTAATTGACTACGTGATAAGTATAAGTGAAAGATTGCCATCGCTAAAACTTCTACTCCCGCCGACTCGTCCATGTCTTCTGGATCGGCGAATGCAATGGCTTTCTACCCACGACTCCGCTAACCGACAATTGACATTAACTAGGTACGGAGACCAACACCCACAGCTCCTATCCTGCCTCAATGGTATTCCTAAGAAGGCCACCATTATACCCGTATGGGAGGCGCGTCGGTAGTGTTAGATCGACATCTTTCTATGCTGGGTCGACCAGAGTTCCACACGATAAACCCAAGAGCACGAGTCTGTAGGGTGCATCTTGGATACGATATACATAAACATCGCTCCGCATGATGAGTTGGACACTATTTTAAGTCGCTAAATAAAAAGAAATTGAATTTTGGGGTGTGGGGGGCTCCCTCCAGGGCGGTGACTTGTTCTGCTTTCCAGTCCTGTCTCAGATCTCTATCGCATTGATACCACCAGCCTTTATTGTGATAGGCGCGCAATACGGGCGACAGTGATGTATTTGATCATCTGGAGAGTGAAGCGTGGGAGAGAAGCTCCAGTTCTCCAAGAGCCTCTTGATCTATATACATGTAGCCAAAGTATACACCAGGACTTATATCCCATCCCCCTTCAACTCCCAGAGGAAGCATAGCATCTCATCAGTGATTTGCGTGACTGAGTTTATTGGCGAATATGTCAAAATCAAAGTGTAGGTATATCCATTCACGCGACCGTGACTGTATAAGGCCATTCTTGGAGCTGTCCATCTGGACGCTGGAGCGGAAGCTTTGCACCTCGCTATGTCGAGAACCGCGTCGTCATGAACAATTATGCTGAGCGACAGTGTACCAACGTACAGTAAAGTAACGACATGGATAGCGATCCTACAGAGGCCTCGCTTGGTCCTCCTGATATCACGACAGAAGAAACACTGCACTCCGAGAGCCGCGTCGTCGTGGACGAATATTCTGAGCAACACCGGACCGAGATTATATCAAGCAGAGTAGATTTCACCCATCCAATTCACGCGCAACCAAAAAGCGAGAAAACGCCCGAAGAGAAAATTCCAAAAACTGAGGCTCACTGAGGAATAGATGGTTTCCGCAGGACTGATTGCCTTCCTATTTGAGAGGGCTCGGTGCTACCATCGCCGCCACGCAATGGGCACGGCCTCCTCTTGTCTTGGCACACATGTATGTGCTGTATCGTGTCAAGCTACCGACCGTCACACTACAACTTGAAGATCCCCAAAATGCCAAGGAGGCAATTTCTCTCCATACAAAGGATGCAGTTCGTGTTATTCTTCCTCATCACGTGGTAGGCATGTACGTGCCTGCCAGTGGCCAAGGCCAGGGACAACTCGTATGCGCCTACCAGGATAAGCCAACAGCTGATGCGGCTCATTTCACGGCGGCGTATGAGTAGCTTCCCAAGCTTGATTTAGGCCCGTAAAATACGACTTGATACATTTCGTGCCATCTACTTATTTTAGTAGCTTGTGTGATTTGTTTCGTGAAGTAAATTTTCGATTTCGCTCTCGTCCCTGGTCATCGTGACTGCACCAAAATTGGCTGGTCAAACTTGACGACATATCCCGCAACCCAAGCTCCATCCGCCAAGATATCCTGAAGATCTTGGACGTACACAGTTCCGCTGTCTAGATTCATGGAGACGCTGCTGCATTTACTGTTATACCCATCTATGGACGTTGAAATACTTAGGTTCCTGTCTCCCTTCCATCCAGCAATCGTAATGCTTGCAAGCGGGTTGGTATCTAGATAGTCCCCAATGACTGTCACAGGAAGTGTCGAATCCGAAAATGATAGCTACCGACACAGATCAGTGTTAAGTTCTTGTATCCTGTCTTAAGGCTCAAGATGATACTCACCTCGATCTCCTTTGTCGTATCTTGCACCAAGCTCACGCCGTCATCGAGATACAGGCTCCCAGATGCCTCATTGTTATTATCCAGCGCCACAATAATGCTCCATGGATTCATGCGCGTGGTCTTGGTGGTGTTGCCAGGCTTCTGGGACGCAATAATAATACCGCCTCTAAGAAAGACGGGGATATGCACGAGCGGTGCATCGATCGTTTTGTTCTCGCCTGGCTGTACATCAACCTTGCTGTAGTTATACCAGTCATACCATCTCGTCCCCTGCGCGATACCTGGAAACACGCCTTTGACGGTAGTTGCCAGGGGTTCTAGCACCGGCGTAACGAGGATGCTGGGGCCAAGCATGAACTGGTTATCAACACCCTTGAGACTCTCATCATCAGGGAACTCCCATTGCAGCGCACGCATCACCGTTTCGCCGCTTGTGTGTGCTTTCCAGAACAGCGAGTAGATGTACGGTAGGAGCTTGAACCTTACGTCCATGGCTCGCCGCGTTCCCTCCGCCGTAGTCGCCCACCTGTACGCCTCCTGACCAATAGTATTCCCCGGGCGGGAGTTGTGGTTCCGGTATAGCGGGAAGAAAGCGCTCAGTTCCATCCATCGCGTACACAGCTCCATGTCAGTATTACCGTTGAAGCCACAGGTTTCGACACCGAAATACGGTACACCGGCGATGCTGAAGGTAAGCGCCTGAGCAATGGTGAAGTACATGTTGCCCCATTTCGAGTTCGTATCACCGCCCCAATGACCAGTGATGCTACCACTACCGGGTGACGTGGATCGAGAAATAAAAAATGGTCGCTTGCCCGGAAAGACAGCGAGCAGGCCGTTGTACGACGCGTTAGAGCTCTGAATGCCGAATAGATTGTGCATCTCGTACTCCGTGGTGTTGAACTCGTCGCTGTGCGTTGCATAAGGGGCCATACTGGACTTCTCGAGAGAATGGCCCGCTAGAGTGTTGTTCAGGACGTAAGGCGGATAACTTATGTTGCGCACTCCTGGAGTCGGGAAGGTAAACCCGATAGTTGGTGTGCTCTCATCGGAGACTGACGGGAAGGCAGCTGACTCCGATGCTGCGGCCGCGCTCGCAGAGGCTGCCTCGGTCGCATTAGTGATGTCGAATGCTTCCGGGTATTCGTATGTCACTTGGCCTGGCTCTCCCGGGAGCTTGAATGGCACATGAACAGGTTGGAGCTCCAAGTTTCCAGTACCACAAGAACTAGTGCATCAAGACGAGAGGTCGGTGAGGTCTATCCACCAACCATCGAATGGAAGCTGTTCGTGGAAGAGAAGGAACTCATTGGTCCAGAATTCCTGACCTTGAGGAATGAGGAGATCTGGCCACACGCTATATCCAGGCCACTGGTCTCCGTAGTAGAAGCCGTTCCGGCCATCACGAATGAAAGCTTGGAGGGCAACTCCTCGTTCATAGGGTGCGTAGGCATCTGTCTCGTTCGTTGGATCGGGAGCATATATGTTAGGATCTAGAATGGGCATCCAGTACTGTCCATTCGCATGGAGGCGGACTAGGAACTCTCTTCCTTGGGCGACGGGGTATGTGTTCTAATCGTTTTGAAAGTCTCGGTATTGCAGTAGGTAATCGAGGTCATTCCAGATGGCCTCCAGCTGAATATTGGCTGCGGCGTAATTATCGATCACGTCTTGCAAAACACTCCAGTTTTGGTAGCCCCAGCGTACCTGGTGGAAGCCAAGGGCCCAATATGGCTGCATCACAGGGGTTTTGATGACACCAAGCTGCTGCTGAGCCAGTGCCTCTTTCACGGTGGGTCCGCTGAAGAAGTAGAAGTCAAAGCTTCCACCGATGGTTAGGTATATGATCTTTTCCTGTCGCATGAGCCATTCCTGACCATGCATGTTTCGTCCGTAAACCACATGGGATTTAGAGCTTCCGTTCCCGTACCGAGTCTCGACGTAGACAGGATGTACGCTGTGCATATTAGCATCCAGTGGCTGATCGTTCATTACGGGATATTGGTTCCAAAAAGTCTGGGTGTAATTGTTGCTAATGCGAAAGGGACGAATGCTTTCCGGCAAACCGTATATGTTGTAGTCCGGCACCATCGACGTGACCAGCTCGAGAAACTGGTCTTCGTAGACGATGACAGTTCCAAATGTGTCAAATAAGACATCTCCACCGTTTGCACGAGATACTTTGAATTGGAAAGTTGAGTCGTTGCTCCATTCCAGGATGAGGTCGCTTCCATCTATTGTCGATCCGGGCTCGATGACTCCAACGGGGCTTAAAAGATCTGGCAAGATGTATTGCGAGTTGTTCGCTGGCGCCAGGTATTTTGGATATATCCGGACGTTCAGATGAGTGGCGTTCTGGTATTCGACGTCGAGCACGAGATTCTCGATATCGTTTCCGTAAACATTGCAAGGCGTGCCAGCCAACACCAAATCTGCCGTAAATCCAGCGTCGTGGTTCGCCGCATTTGACGCCTTATATCCGGGGCAGAGCTGCTGAGCATTTGGGCTTGACGGGCTGAGCACGTTCGGAGTGACACTTGGTGCATAGTTGACTGAGAATGGGAGCGTTGGAGTAGGGTAATCCGTTGCGGACCCGGTAACTGGCCCACTAGTTGTGACTTGAGCTGCGATTTGGTGAGCTCATGCGCGCTATCTTTTGGAGGTCATTGGCGTAGCAAAAATTCAGCGAAGGCAGGACAGCTATCATCTGTATTCGACCCTCGCAGACTAACCTGTGGCCAAGTAGAAGAACCACGCGGAATAGAGACTGAATACCATGATAAACGCAGTGAACCTAGGAGCCTGTACACTCACTGCATTTTGACGAAACATTGCGGTTCAGCTGGCAAGAAACCAAAGATCATTCGATGTTTAATTTTATACTCTACCTGACCCTCGGTGATCAGCAAGGGGCCGATACGCCAACCATCTGCCATGGATTTGGAATAAAACAGCAGCATTGATTTGTGAACAAGAGCACTAAAACGGTACAATGACGCAGACATAGCGGTAACTTAGGCTAATGACGGCGGGCGATCAGCTTTCCTCTCATCGCTGGGCTGAACTCAAAAACATAGGCGCACTTCTACCCCAGATTCTACCGTCGCGGCACTGGATCTTTTGAGCCGTTTTGGAGGGCGCTAGAAATTTAGGTGCGGGAGGCAAAGCCCGCCAGAGCTGCTAGGGTAGAATAAGGTTCTGGTTCCACGGCCTAACCTGCATGATCAATACCCAGTACAGGAATGAAACCCAATGTAAAATACACCATAGCGTGGAGGACTAAGGAACGGAGAGAAGCATGATTACCGGTCACCATCACTTGTATTTTGATTCGAAAGATCCATACCGGGCGTTATTCATGTCAAATTGATTTCATTCGACCAGCCTCGCAATAAGCAGTGGAGGTCACTCGCTATCTCTGTACGTGTAGGCCGGGCAACCTCCAGCTTTCCCATGTCATTCAGTGTCATCCGATCACCAGCGTAACTTTTCAGTGTAGCCTGCTCTACTTGGAGCCGCCCTTGCGGCCAGCCTCGACAGCATCCTCTTTGGGCCTGTGGGAAATCGTTAGTTCGAGTCAAGAGTGAACGATGGTAGGGAGCTATGTACCGATTGGCGAAATTGCCAGGGTTGTCGTTGGACGTGGATGAACTCTTGTCATCCTGTCATGTTCGTCAGTTCTGGATCAATGGATGTTGAACGCATCGTCTTCGTACGTACCTGCTTGCCAGAATCGGTGTCGGCAACGCCGCCGGAGTGGCTAGCCTTACCACCCTTGGCAGCGATCTCTTTGACTTCCTCAGTAGGGCTGAGAAAAAGTTAGTATGGGACTTCGTGAAATCAGAAAGGAGGGAGCCTACCGGTTGGCAAAGTTGCCGGGGTTGTCATTGGTAGTGCCAGTCATTGTGAGTGATGGGACTGTTCGGCTGGATGATGTGGTGAGATGCGTTGTGTTCAGGGACAGAGTTGTTCAAGAGAGGAGTTTCTTGTGATTGATGTTTTTGCAAGATGGTTGTGGAGGTTGAGAGAGGAGAAAGTTGGTCAGTTCGAGCTGGGAGAGAGCTTCAATATATGCAAGTTGAATTCCATCCAGGCTGTAGGCAAGCACGCCTGTTTTGCCATGACGTCACAGCAACACAATATCGGCAATTGCTGCTGTATTCTCTATGAATTTATGACGAAACGTCAAGTGTGCTTGCCGGGGGTCTTGCAGGTGCTTTCTGTAGAGTGAGGTTATCTTGGGGTTGCATTGCGCAGCCATGATGCAATTTGAGGAGCAGGTACCCGTCGGTGGCCAGAGCCCATGGATGGGCAACAAGGATGTTTTCTTTTGCTTGCACTGTTTGCTGGTCATCTTGATCATATTCATTGTTTGAGTTGCTTCAAGATTGTATTACTTGCCAATCAATTGAAGCAGTTGCCCTTGTCCCGTTTGTGGAGGTCGAGCGTAACTGTCTGAATCAGGAGCAATCCTGCTGAGCTACTCCACATGGCCATGCATAACAAATGCGGAGAGATGAAGATCAACTAATGTGACGTGTTTTTGAGCCCTATCGCATTCATTTGCTTTTCTGTTGCACACTGCAGATTAGGTGGCGATTGACCAAGACCAAATGCGCATGCACTGGCCAAAAAGGGTTTTAGTGAACGGCAGAGAAAAAGCTCTATACTCGGCAAGGTCTGACTTCATATTAAAAGAGAGTATTTTGGGTATCGTGTGCTAAAAGTAAAATAGGGTCCGATTCATGAAACATATTAGAAGCATTACTTGTGCCTGCCTTTTCTCCTCTGGCTCATTGTCGAACCGCCTTGGCCGAAACGAAGTAGCTCTTTCCCTCATGCTCGGAATCTCCCTGACTCTCCATATCGTCAAGCTCAATCTTGACGGTTCTATCCATGACAATCCCGCTGGCACCTCCGAATCCAGTCTGTGCAAGGATGCTGTCGGTACTGCTTTGCCTTGGCAAGTTCGTAGACCGACCCGTCGGGAGCATTGCTGGGTGGCTGTGAGGGTCAAGCTCCTTGAAGAGCAATGTGCGACGCGTAATGGCGTAGAGAGCAGTATCAACCCAGCCTGATGACGTGAACAATGCGCCGGCAAATAGATAGTATTCCTCGGGGAGATTGTCGGCGGACATGGCTGCCATACGTCCCGCGCTAGACCAATTCTATTAGCAGTGCGTCCTGGGAAGATAAAGTGACAGTCTAACTTACGCCAAAGGCAGCGTCAGGACGGTATATATTAGAGCATACGCCAGCATGGCCGTTGATGCCCTCCTGACGGCCTTGTCGCTAGCCCCATTGATTCTAATCGCGCCTGATCCCTTCGTCCGGTAGAGATGGTAAAAACCGGTCATATAAACGATGATGGAGCTGAACTGGACAATAAAAATCCAGAGATAGTGAAGTAGGAGGCGAAGGCTTTCATGCTCGCCTGAGATCCAGCACTGCAAGAATCCTGTTAGCGAGTTCCACGCCTGCGCACGTCCTGTTGGATGATGTACTTACCCACATCCCGGCACGCAGGAAGATATAGCGTCCTCCAATAATGGGCGCAAGGCTCGTAAGAAGCACTGCAAAGGTCCAGACGCCCAAGATGGCGTACACAAATAGCTGGTAGCTTACGCTCCGGGAGAACATGACTTGGTATGTTGTATGCACAGCAATAGCCAGCACGAAGAACGCACTCGCCACATCCCCCAGTTGGATCAACCACCCTTGTGCAAAGCACTCTCCATTCGGCCCGATGATTTCACGGTTCGATGCCCAGTGGAAGGATAGTAAAAAACCCAGTGATTGCAGGAAGTCGGCGAGAATGAGCTGGTAGATGAGAACGATTGGCTGATTGCGACCGATGAAACTGGTATAATGCGACTTCCAAGCAATCATTCGCCAGGTGATGAAGCTCAGGAGCACCGACGTGAAGAGAACGGACAGCGTAGCCAGGCATCCGATGGCGAGCAAGCCTCCGTACGTCGCGCTGTCCATGCTGAGGAGGCTGTTGGGAGACTCATAGTACGCAAGTGGGACGCCATTGCTGTTGGTGGCCATGGCGCAGGGCGAACTCAAAATGACAAGGTTAATACGGCTAGAATAAGTGCCCAAAGACAATGCACAAACACGGGCGTCCTTCAAAATAAGGTTCCACGTGGCTGGTAGTCAGGAACAGGAGGGAGAAATGGCGTGACAGCGGACGAAAGGATTTAGCTTCCATCATATACCTACCACACCATGGCCTTGGAGGGCTGATGGTTAGCTCGCCATTCATTCTTCGACCGTGGGAGTAAGAGCTCCTGTTTCTCATGGGTGATGACTCGCGGGGAGATAACCCCTATTGCGAGTGCCCAGTCACTCCACCCTCTGTCACCCCAGGTTTTTAGGGCTGGCGATCATGAACTCCAGTTCCGCTTTTGTTACAGCACAAGCTTATTTGTAGCCGGTCTAGGCTTGCATTGTCATATTGAAACAAATGCTATACCTATTTGCTACAGAATGCTGCGACATCGTATGATGGCAGGATATATATAAACCCCGTGTTGTTGTGTGTCTCCAAGTTTACGTCGCTATCCCCTTGGGACGTATTTTTCTTCGTACTTGTGCCATGCAGGTGAGCGCTGGCTGAGGAAAAGAAAGAGTTGTCGTCAGCCCTAGAAATGCCCTTAAAGCACAAACCCACTGATCTCCGATGCGCTCGCGCCAAGGTCTACCCACTACATACAAGTACAGATAAAAGACTGGGGCCTATTTCGCCTAGCCGGGACGGTGCGATAAGCTTTCTGGGACAGGAAATTTAACAGCTTGGAAGTCTTGGTATTTCGTGACCATTTTGTCTATGACGAGCCTATTCACAGTCATCTTTGAGCATTATTTCTGCAATTCTATAGAGCTGCAACAAACTTTTGTGCCCTAAACCAAGGACACGCAAGTCAATGCTACGTTGCAAGAGACCATCCCATGTCTAAGTTTTGTGCCTGCACTAGTGTCGTGGAGGGCGACCAGCAGAGTTCAAGGTAATTCGCACCTTGCTGGGATACCTATGCCAATTGGAATGAGCCGACATCCTTGGCATATGAACAAGGAGCTTCGGGCGCTATTCCAGCCGAACTACTGGTTAGTCTAATGCCGTCAGTTCAGCTTGGCATCTTCATGCCCCATCACGGCAATTGCCTAAGTTACCTAACACGTGTAACAGAAGTCCGCGCTTCTCTTCTGGAATAAATTCCCCAATCAGACTGCCGCACAACCGTAGCTCCATCATCTGGCAGAGACGATCTCAGGAGCTATTGGCGGCCAGCCCGCAATTCGATTGGCCAAGATGTTATCCCACCCAAGGGCAAACAGAGCTACCAGGCCACAGACCCGAGACTCTTGACCCGATATACGGGAGAGGATGATCAATGGCCCTGACTACGCAATTCATGGCCATCTAGTCACGTCCATCCCGCATTGAATCTTCCTATCGCGGTTATTCCAAAAGAATTTTGACCCACACGTGGCCACGTCTACCTACCTAGGCTCGCAAGCAAGCGCGCCAGAACGGTGACCGACATTGTTCACGACAGGCTACCTCGGCATGGTGGGGTTGCCTACTACATGTAGTTTGTATCGATTCGACTATGATGTCGCACCAATAATCCAATTACCCCATTAGGTAGTTTAGCTGTCCCTCTCTGGTTCGTCAGCTAATCAGTTCAACCTCCACGAGGTCCACGCGAAAGATTGCACACTGCCCCATATTAACTCGATTGAAATCTTGATAATTCCTTGTTAATATATTGAGGAGAAATCGTAAAATTCTAAAATCTTAGAATGACAACAATAATTCTATATCAAATAAAAATGGATCTTTCAAAATATTTATTTCGGATTTTTTTCTGCTGAGTTATATATACGTCATCTATGAAATGGCGTTGTGCAGTAGAAACGTGCAATCTTTCGCTTGGACCTCCTACCTCTTCATGAGAACACAGTACGAGTCAGGTTCATTGTGCGGCTTAATTCCGATACTAGCCGACGAACGGAAATAAATAAGGTAGATATGTTTCCTTTGGCTTGGAACACACATCTGACATGTACCAACTTCATAGTGGTTAGAACAAGGTAATGGCTTTGGTGTCTAGAACGAATATGGATAAGACGCAGGAAGACTACCGTAAGGTACTTTCCTCGGCTCCACATTCGTCTTTGTGGGCAGTCTTTTCTGCGTGTGCGCACGTACGCATTCACATGATCATTTGCTCAGGTGTCCCCGACTTATCCGGGGTATCCTTCCTTGTCATGTTAGGACCCTGAGCTGTCATCGATCGGTTCCAGAGATCTGGCTACGATAATGATTAGTGCTTAAGACCCAGTGAACCGTGTGTAATATTCCAAAAGTTATCTCGGGCGTACCACTCTTTGACTTCTGAAAATTAGCTAGACAGAGCGTTAGAAGTAATTAAATATCGACCTATTAACCTTCATAAACACTGTCCACCATACAGTTGGCGCCTCGACTGAACCGTTGACACTTGGCCGAAACTCAATGCAACGACAACATGCTTCTCAAGTATCAACCACTCTTGCCGTTTCCCGAGCTAGCTATAAATGACCATGCTGCATGTACCATTGTCTAGGAGTATGCGACTACAACTGCCGTCAAGACCATTTTGCTATCTAGGCCTCCGTAGATCGCAATCTCGCAAGACTTACCGACCGTTGATCCTGAGGTTAGTTAGTCCTGGATAGTCGAGCCTCTAGAAACGGTCGCGCTGGCTGGCACTGATAAGTCTGCGACGATTTCTATGACAATAAGTTCTCAATAATACCTATACTTGTTCGTGGGAACCCGAGTACGTAGACGACAGCCGCAAACCCCGACCGCGTCAGGTCACTTTACGGTTGCAGCGCCCGATAGAGAACTTGATGGCAAGGGCCACGGGTTTGTGGGCGGACTAGGCTGGGGCGCTACAGTAATATACAGCAACAGATCTGCATCAAGTGACGTTGGTCTTCTCCTGCACGATCGCGACAGATGTAATAGCATTGTATCTGCGAATGACTCGACCCAATACGCAATTTTACTATGATTTCTCAAGTACTCTTGGAGAGGTGGTGCTCGTTAAGGGACTGAGTGTCAAGGCATTTTTACCCCTTGCCGATGGTAGGAGTTTCACAATGCCGGCAGATTGCTAATAAGTGCTGTCAGAGTAAGATTTGCATAGAGGAAGAAATTCGAGTCCAATAACGTCGCGGGTAAACTAATTAGCACTTGGTGTTTGAAAGTGATGGCTCAATTGGAGGGGGCACAACCGCAACTATGATATGACCTTAACATTCAGTGTTAGTCCCTATATTAGGAAATCATAATGACTACCCAACTATCTCTAACAGTGTCATCAGTACAAGTTGAAACACATTGATGATCCATTTGGTATCAACGTCATTTTCAAGATTGGCGAATCACAAACTTTGTGAGACAATTGGCTGCTGACAGTGCATAATGCAACATGCCAAGATATCGCTCACTGCAGAATACGGGTGGCTGAGCCGCACACCTATTGATCTCAGCCGCACCACGTATCCGTTAGTTCGTATTTGCGATATCAATCAAGCTTGGGGCCCTAGTCATATCGTTCACCAGTCGCGGAAGCATTTATCAGTCCCCATTGAATTGGCTCATGGAAGTTACCGGCCTTGCGGTCGGATTCGTTGGGTTGGCTGGCGTGTTCTCGACATGCGTCGACTGCTACCAGCTGCTCAGGAGGGGGGTCGAACTGGATAAGGATTACAAGATCCTTGAGACCAAGTTCAACAACCAGGAACTGCGTTTCGTCGCCTGGGAAAGAGCATGCGGGCTGTCGGACGGACGGGTACGAGATGATCGACTAGAGGATTCTGAGTTGCAGGCAGCACTATACGCGACTCTAGAATGCATCAAAGACCTATTTCGGGACGAAAGGACGTTAAAGAAGCGTTACGGCCTCAGACCCTGCGAGATATCTACTCAGCCACTTTTGACAACTCGCGAGAATGTCGCGACGGGGGGTCTGGCCAGGGCAGCACTGGGTTCGTTCTTCTCGTTAAAGAGACAGCAACGATCGAGTGGAGTCCTTGGATCTGCTGCCTGGGCTATCAATGATAGGGGAGAAGTTCGTCGAGCTCGTTCAACATCTCAAGGGCTTCAATGACGACTTGGAGTCCCTCACCAGAACAACCGGAGTTCCACGTCGGCAGAGAATAATCGTAGAATACGAAATCGAGGAGATTGACGACATGGAGACTCCAGACGAGATTGCAGTTGCAGCTCAGCAGGGCAGCGATCTAGTATCAGATACAGCTAGCCAGCGACTTAGCATTCTACAGAATGAGTCGACACGCACCTCAAGCATAAGAGCCAGCACGGATACTTTCAATACCGGGTCTTTTCATACTGCTCGATCCAACTTCAGTCTCGACCTTGTTCGACCGTGGACCGAGGCTGGAAGTTCGTCTGCGGACGTAACCGCTGGAGGCGAAAACCCAGAGAGCACAACAGGAATAACAGCTACACGCTCGCAGGATCAATCGGCCGCCCTTGAACCTGTAGTTCAACGGTTAAAGTAAGAAACACCGTGGCAATTGTACTCAATGCCGGGGAGTCACTGACACCACGCTAGATGCGTCGCTGTGGGCGATGCCGGGTGCGGCAAGACACAACTCCTTTCAGCGATAGCAGGACGTCTCACCCCTGGCAATTACATACCTACAGTTTTTGACAACTATGCTATACGTTGCAAGTAAGTGTATTAGGATACTTTTACTCACCCCTGGCCAAGTTGTTCACGAGTCCAGTATAAGTGAAAACGATGAGAGCAGGACTCTTCATTTGGGCTTATTCGACACAGCTGGCCAAGAAGGATATCCCAAGTTGAGACCGCTGACCTACGCCGAAACGGATGTGTTTGTGGTCTGCATCGCAGCCGATGTATCGATGGAGAGATTCAAGGCGAGTGTCGAGGATGAATGGGTGGCTGAGATCCGGCGCTTCTGTCCAGGAGTCCCGTTTGCGGTAGCCTCAATCCATAACGATTGGGACGATGCAGATGATATCCCGGGCGCACTGCTCTCCATCGACCCGGAGCAAAGAATCAACTTAGCTCGGGAGATCGGTGCGTTTGGCTATTTCGACATTTGGCCCTGCACTCGCATACGTGTCGATCAGACCTTCACCGAGGTAACGCAACCTTGTACGAAGGCAAAACTGTCGGCCCATTCACTGACCCGCGCTGTCTATAACGCGTAGATAGTAGGAGCCGCGGTCGCCTATAACGAGGCGCAGAAGCGCTGGCAACGCCCGCAACGTCCGCAAAGCCGCCGCCGGAGTCTCCTCAACCGCCTACTCACGATCCGAGAGTAGAAGCAGACGCGAGTGTGCCAGCAGAGACCACATGACGCCATGAGCCCAGCAATGCTCCGCGACACCTGAATTGTCTCCTCCGTGCCACGTGCGACTACGAACTCCACGGGACCGTGCCGCGTGGTTACTGCTGCTAATTGGTGGGAATGAAGCGACTAGCCCGACTTGCCATCTTCCGGGGCGGAGAGCGCAACTCCGTGTTGCGCGTGGCATTCATTTGCTCACAAATGTTCAAATTCTACAGCAACAATCGGCCTTTCTCGGGCTATGGTAAGTACATAGAGATGTAATAAAGAAACACAGGTAAATTGGCAATTCTCATCCACTTAATTGAGTGAGTTTCAACGTTATGCTTTAGAGTTTCTTGTCAAGTCAGGTCGTGACTTGACGTCAATAAAAATGCTTTTGCTCCCGGTCTGAAACGCCCGGATCAACCGCCGATCGCTGCACAGGGGCATCGTGGGGGCCGGCGGCTTCAAGTAGACAGCAACGTTGGAAACAAACGCTCCGTGATCATTTCGTCCTGCAGTCTCGTTGTCGCAGACTTTGCCTCTCTCGGCCAGGGCCCACACCAGGTTAACTCTTGCCTGCGATATATTGCCAGCAGCCTATGCTATGAAATGAGCCGCATCATACCAGAAACTGCACACAACGTCTGGTCGAGCCACTCATGAGCTCTCCACCACCTTTCCGAGACGCCGGTACTTGGTGCATTTTGTGGAGTCCCCCTGCTCTTTTCGACATGCTCTCCCTCCGCGGTCCTCAATATGGCTAGTCGTTGCTTGTTTCGAGTATGTGATTCTGGTCATGGCCATTCTCAACCCTGAATTGTAATTTACTGCCCGCCCTTCCACGCAACCCTGCATCGATCCCCAGATGCTTGGCCAGGCTTAATACATAACCATGGCCGTCCTCTTCCCTTTTCGACCTGTCTGGATTTCTTTGGCCAGTGGTTCTTACAAGTGACGTCCAACTCGCACAACTCACAGCCATGAAGTCTCTCATTCTCGGAAGTGCCCTTGCTGGCATTGCTCTCGCCCAGGGCGAGGCCTACGCCCAGTGTGGTGGAACTTCATTCTCGGGCTCCACATCATGTGTATCTGGATACGCATGCTCATATGTCAATGAGTATTACTCCCAGTGCCTGGTAGAAACAGAAGCGGCCACGAGCACTGTAGCAGCCGCTACAGTCGCGACCACCACATCAAGCCAGACCAGCGCGGCAACGTCTGGGGTTTCGAGCAGCGCAGCTAGCAAGCTCAAGTGGTTTGGTATCAACCAGAGTGTTGCCGAATTTGGGTCAGGTACCTATCCCGGTGTCTGGGGAACAGACTTTTATTTCCCTTCCACCACATCCATCGGTGTAAGTGTCACCTCCACACAATCATGAGAGAGGCTGTGCCTAACATACCCGTAGACTTTGATCAGCGAGGGCTACAACATCTTCCGTGTGGCCTTTGCCATGGAGCGTCTCGTCCCTGATGAGCTCACCAACACCGCCGACGCCGCTTACCTGGCCAACCTGACTGCCGTCGTTGACTACATCACGGACAACGGTGCCTACGCCATCCTCGACCCGCACAACTTCGGGCGCTACTACTCCAACATCATCACTGATCTGGATGGATTCGGTTCTTTCTGGACCACTGTCGCCAATGCTTTCAAGGACAACGCCAATGTCATCTTCGACACCAACAACGAGTACCACGACATGGACCAGACCCTGGTCTTGAACCTGAACCAGGCCGCCATCGATGCCATCCGTGCTACTGGCGCCACCAGCCAGTACATCTTCGCCGAGGGTAACTCGTACTCCGGCGCCTGGACCTGGAACACCACCAACACCAACCTCGCCGACTTGACTGATTCGGCGGACAAGCTGATCTACGAGATGCACCAGTACCTCGACTCTGACGGTTCGGGCACATCCGACGTCTGCGTTTCCACCGAGATCGGTGTCCAGCGTGTTGTCGGTGCCACCGAGTGGCTCCGCGAGAACGGCAAGATCGGCATCATTGGTGAGTTCGCCGGTGGTGCCAACACCCAGTGCCAGACTGCCATCACCGGCTTGCTTGACCACCTCGAGGCCAACAGCGATGTGTGGCAGGGTGCTTTGTGGTGGGCTGGAGGTCCCTGGTGGGGCGACTACATCTTCAGCTACGAGCCCCCGAGTGGCACGGCCTACGTGTACTACGATTCTCTCTTGAAGACGTACACGCCATAAAGAGCTGTACCAAAGTCTCAAGGCTGTGAAGCTGAAAAAAATTGGCTTTCTATTTCTTGTACATAGTATCATGTATCTGCCATGGCCAGAGCTATTCATTTCGTCTATATATAGATTGAATGGGAATATTTATTTCCGCCATTACTACCATCAAAAGTGGGATGTCCTCATATTTTTCAGAGAAAGTGGTGTGCTAAAATCCTTGGATGTTGACCAAGCTCCTTAGGTATTGTGCACACAGGAGCCTTTTAATCTCTCAGGTGCTCGAGAACCTTGTTTTAGTTCTTGCCGTATATTCTTATCAGCCTTTACGTAGTAGTCGTTGAGCAACACCTAGTTCTCGCGCTTAACGAAGCCGGCAGGATGGTTGACTAACTACTCGCTCCACCAGATTATTTGTGGCATAAAACTCCGTCTGTGGGTAACGAAACAAACGGAGTGTATCTTGAGAGGCGCTGTAGGATAAGCTGCGTGAATATGCTATCATGACAATTGCGCACGTCTATTGCTGGGGTCAGCGGGTTGATGTCCAATTTTACCAGTAACAGCACTAGATTGGGATTATATGCGTTTTCATGCAATTCACTTGAGACCCGAGCCTTCCATCGGATCTCCAATAGTCCTTAAAACAGACAACACGAATACTCACATTCAGCACAATAAATCGCTCAAAAGGCGTCATTAATTCTAATTTTCTCTCGTTATGCAAGCAACCTAAACGCCTTGCCATGCTATCAGAACCAGTCTAGCCACCAAGCTTTGTGGAGTTAGGGGGAAAAGTAATAAATACTGCCAGAGGTATGACTACCTGTTTTGGGCATTATCACCTCCGACCGCCTCTGCCGCTTCCACCACCCATCATACCGCCCATGCTTTTCATCATGGCCTGGAGATCCATACCACCAGGCATACCGCCCCCACCAGCACCACCACCGAACATCTTGGCGAGACTGGCCATATCTGGCATGCCACCAGCGCCGGCACCGCCCATACTCTGCAGCCTCTTCTGCATGGCGGCCATTTGCTGGGCTTTGTTACCACCACCCATGGCCTGCTGTGCTCGCTGCATGTTTTTCATGTTTCCTCCCATCTTCTTGGCCATGCCGGCCATCATTCGTTGCTGGGTAAGGAGCTCTTCGACTTCTCTTACACTGACACCGCTGCCTCGTGCGACACGCACAACACGGGTCGGTTGCTCGACAAACATCTTGCCATCACTGTCGAGCTCCTTCTCCGTCATGCTATCACACATGTAGATCATACGTTTTAACTTGGCACTCGATTCCTCGTTGTCCATCTGATCCATACCGGGTAGATTGGCCATTCCAGGGATCATGCCCGAGATCTTGGAAAGGGGACCCATCTTCATGATGTTCCCCAGTTGGTCTCGCAGATCTCGTACTGTGAAGATACCTTCTGTGATGTGTTTGATGGTGTCCTTCTGATCCAGTTTGAGGGACTGCACGTGCTCGACCAGACCTGCCATATCGCCCATTCCCAGCAATTTATTGACGAACTGTTGCGGGGCGAATTTTTCAAAATCCAACATGTGCTCTCCAGTACCGATGAACACGATAGGAGTATGTGTTGCTGCGACGGCCGAAATGGCACCACCACCACTTGCATGACCATCCGTCTTGGTAATGATGATAGCACCAAAATCGGCAGACTCCTTGAAAGCCTTGGCCTGTGATTCAGCTTGTTGACCTATCGACGAATCTAGAACCATGATGGTTTCATCGGGCTTGATAGCAGTCTGGATGTCCGTCATTTCTTGGAACAGTGCCGATTCCTGTCGATGTCTTCCGGAAGTGTCGACAATGATTACCTCGAATCGCTCCTTCTTGAACTTCTCGACACCTTCTCTTGCCACGACCGCCGGATCCGTCTCGGTCAGGGAACCGTAGTAAGGGACTTTCGCTTTGACTGCATTCTGCTTCAACTGGTCGAAGGCACCGGCACGGAAGGTATCGGCGCACACCAGGCAAGCGCGGAAGCCTCTCGCCTGGTAATGGCGTGCCAGCTTCGTACACGTCGTCGTCTTACCGGCACCCTGCAGACCAACGAACATGATGACATTGGACTTGCCCTTCTTGGGCTTGAAGGGCTCGGCATGGGGATCCACGAGCTTCACCAGCTCATCGAAGACGGCCTTCTGGATTAACCTCTTTTTATTTACTGCAGACGGCAAGTCCTTGAAGTTGACTTGGTTCTTGATGGAGGTGGTGAGTTTGCTGACTAGTCGCACGTTGACGTCGGCTTCGAGGAGGGCGTGGGAGATCTCGTTGAGCATAGCCTTGAAGGCCTAGATATCACCCATGAGGTCAGTAAATGGAGGGGCAAATCGCAGAGACTCATGCGTGTGCCTTACCTTCTCGTCGAGGTTGGGGGCGCGCGTGACATCGTGCAATGCCGTGCTGATGCGCCGGCCGAGATCCTGGAGAACCATAATATATAGATGCGCGGCTTGGAAGCCGGGGTAGATGGAGGTTTTGTGCTGCTTTCGCCAAGTTGATACGTCTAGCGATCGCAAGCTCCCGGTCGCAATTGCATGGTCGACACCGTGGGAATTGTGGAGGGTGGGGCGAAATCGTGGGGTATTGGAGATACGTTCTTCCACGTCCGCAATGAGCCCTGAAGGCCATCGGCTTTCTCGGGGATCTACAGTATCTTGGCTACGAGCTCGCCTAGCTCGGCCTGGGATCTCTTGGCTGGGTTCTCCCAGTCAGAGTCTCCAGGCATTCCCGAACCATAACTGTACAATACTAGCACTCCAACGCGGCTCCAAGTGTAACTGCGGGTGAGCGTTCTAGATCAGCCAAGGTGGGTCTACCTCTGGCACGCCGATTCCTAGCAAGAACAAAGATTTGTACGCATAAATAATGAGCATGGCGATGTAAGTATAAAGTCTTGTAGTTGTACAAGGGCCTTGACTCTACATCGCTCCAACTACGCACACGACTACAGAGATGGGACGGGCCGACATCTCAGGATTGATCACATTCCCTTTGAGGCTTAACGTCAAGTCTCACTGCTATGTAATATTGTGGCACAGTCTCAGTTCATCCATTCACAGTTCTCGGTCGGATTTATATAGACACTTGTGATTGATTTCACCTCTCATTATCATATCATTGCCCTTCATCTCGCATCATGTAGGCTGATGAGATCCCTAGCACGGTCCACAGTGGTCCATTCCAACATGCAGAATATATTACGTGATACAACGCCCCATTCATAACGGGTATTGGTCCGTGTATTGCTCATAATAACTTTTGTACGGTCGGTACTTGTGGAGGTTGTACGGACCAATCGTCCATACCTGGGCAGTTTTACCGTAATAAATGGGAGAATGAACCGTTTAATGATTACCATCACTCCAGCCTGCAGTAAAGGTTCAAGTATAAAAAGCTCGTGCTGGTCCCAATAACCAGCAAGATGTCTAGCATCTTCAATTTGACTACTAATGCAAATAGATCTCAATCATGCCTACCATCAACATCAATCAGGAAGGCTATGAGTGCCGACTACTTGTCATCCAATCCATCTTGGATAGTCATGGACTTCAAGTGAGTCGTCTTGATAATCAGATTATGGAGTCAATTTGACCATGAATCACCAGTCAACCTCAGTGACACCTGTGGAATATTTGGGGACATGTCCGTTCCCATACAACAACTCCGTTCATAAAGTTGAATTGGCACAACCTGCCACGGCATCAGCTTTTGCAAAGGGCACTCAGCGCCCAGGAAGTAGCCCTCTGCCCCAGTCAGGTGTTTCTACTACCATCATTCGCCTCAGTAATCCCCACGCAGGAGACTTGAATAATGCCAATCGAGTGGAGAATGAGGTCGCTGCCCAACTTCTCTTCAGACAGATACTGTCAGACTCTCATCCTGGGTTGGTCCACCTCGTGCCCGCCATCTACGCATGGGAGCCCTGCCGCTACCCTGAGGTCCATGATGAAATGGGATTTGCTTGGACGATCTGTGAGTTCAAGACAGGGGCTAATCTGGACGAACAATTCATGGGATTGGAGCTTCCAGAGAAGCTTGACGTAGTCGAGCAGATTGCAGACATATTTGCAGCTTTTTAGAAGACCCCTCTTCCGCGCCAACTGGAAGATCATCTTGGAGGTCTGAAATTCGATCGCAATGGCCAAATCGTTGGTGGCCAGATGCCGATCTTACCTGCAGGTCCATGGCAAAGATATGAGGATCTCTGGGCTTCCCGCTTTGAATACCAGCTGCTTCTTGCGGATGCAAGTTTCGCACTGAAGGGGTGGAAGGCAGGGAATATCCGCGGTCGTATTGACAAATTCTTCAGTCCCGACCGAATTAGAAAGTTGCTCGAAGTGGTGGATACTAGTCAACGAACTATAGTTCATGGTGATCTAAGTAAGTCATATCGTAACGTCTCGCTACCGTTCTATGGTAAGCAACGCAGCTAACAAATTCCTTCAGTCATGAACAATATGCTCTTTGATAAAGACTCCAAGCGCCTGACTGCGCTCTTGGACTTTGACTTTGCTTCCATTACCCACCCAGTTCATGAGTTTTTCACGGGCCTCTGGCACCAAGGTGGGTCTTCGCTCAGGAGATGACTAGAAGCTGCACGCAGCCATCCTGTCGAGCAACTTTGGCGAGGTAGATAATACATTGTCATCCGAGTACAAGGCCAAATGGGAAGTTGCCAAAGCTTGGAACTCTGCTCTAGCCACCCGAGGTATCATCAGGCCATCCTCCATTCAGGGCATCGAGAAGCTGGAGAAGCTCAACGACCTCGAGCAAGCGCTGTGCCCCTTTCAACTCAGCAATGAAGTCAATACAGAGTAACTGAAGAGCAAGCCTCCAGAGAAGTTGGAAGAAACTGTCAAAGAAGCTGGTAACCGTCTGGTAGACCTGCTGCAGGAGCTCAGTCTTTAGATTTCTCATCCCAAATTTCATTGTAATTGTTGCTTCTGGCAGCCTTTTCGCTTTAAGTACAGTACGACTTTAAACTATTAGTATGGAACGCATTTTGAGTTACATAGTGCCGCAAGTAAAACCTGATACTACTCTTGTTATCACGTCGAGCGCGTAATGAAACACATTCATTGACTAGTTTCTCAAAAACCCCAATTGCTGTCGCGAAAGTAGTTGACCTGACCTGTGCCCCGGTTGACCAAAGCTACCTCCTAACAAGGAAGAAATTCAACTAGACCAATACACTCTACGGCAGTGTGGGCTCCTCAATGTCATCATCATGCAGCTAAATCCTGCCGCACCACGATGTTTGAAGGTACAGAGTGCTATTACGCCAATGTAATTCTGGACATTGACTTCCTGTAAGAGCCGAAAAGTAGTGATTACACGTTTACACCCGAATAAGTTCAATTCCATACATTGATCCTGGCTCGCTATCTCTGTTGCAATAATGCCAAATAGCAGCGGCAATCAACCCCACACCTTCAATCCGGCGGGCGTCCCCGCACCACCACCAACATACAACCACGTCGCCGTAACGCCTCTGTTACCGACCAGCAAACTCATCAGCCTCGCTGGCCTGACCGGATGTGATCCCGCTCGATCGGACAACCCAAAGACCGTCCCGGAACAGGCCACAATTGCTTACGCCAAGATTAAGACATGCCTGGCCGCTGCGGGCGCCACTCCACGCGATATTGTACAAGTCAAGCACTATATCGTCAAGGAGACCGGAGATTCCAAGACTGATAAACTGGACGTGGTGGACCGCGGATGGGGCGATTTGTGGGTGAAGTTCATGGATAACGAGGCCGGCGGTCACCGTCCACCTGATACAGTGGTTGGGGTAGCGAGTCTGGCCAAGAAGGATATCTTATATGAATGTGAGGTTTGGGCTATAGTACACTAGTCGAGACTGAGCACGAATGTTCACTTTCGCATACCTCAAGACTAGAGAAGTTCGTACTCGACGGACTATTTAAGCGTCGCTGCCTAGTCATCTTGACAAATTCCCCCCTCAGCCCTACGAAAGACCATACACCGCTTCTCTGACTATTATGCTTTTGTTTTGCTAATCAGGCCAGAGGTCTGGCCGCAGCCACAGTTGCCTGACCCACGTCATCAAAGATACAGGCCAAGATCCACTGCGTGCACGAGCAGATCTGTATCGCCCCTCCCTCAGAGATCCTGTTCGTCCAGAAGTCTATAGAGATTTGTAACTGATATCCCAGATCGTCGACGTTGAGCACGATGTCACACTAGAATGGAGTAGGATGAGAGTGTCACGAGGCTAAGATGAACCATACCTCCATTCCGTCTTCAGCAGATATGAGATCAAATTGAATCCCGGTAGGTCGTGCCTCGGCTGTTGGCGACGGATTCTTGCAATACATATAGGGGGTTTGGGCGATTTTAGACCAGCTTGATATAAGCATGCTAACAAGGCAAAATACGATTAATAAGGTAGCCCGTGCGCCAATTTGTTGCTCGAATATCGAGATTTAAGCATTTTTGATAAAAATAGTTTCGATTAAAAAAAAGCAGGCTCGAAAAAGAAAGGCAAGCGGGACAAAATATCGATAATTACGTACGAAAATCCTAATAAATCCTAACATTATATCCACGAGTTCTTTACGATACGAAAACTAGCTTCGTAACTCAAAAGTCTATTTTCGTTTACGATAAAATTGGCCAAACACGCTTAGGTCAGATTATTAGCATGTAGTTATATATCAGACATATTGAACTAATGAAAAGGCACGGATCATACTGGTCTCAAATCGCGTAAACCCCCTACATGTAGTTGACCAGCGTATTGAAGAGATGTTATGAGGGCGGTGAAAGATTGAGTACATGAACTGCGTGCATAGCGCTGCGTTGATGCGGCAGTGACTGATGGTAGTCATCTTGGATGTCAGAGACCTGCGCACGACGGCCAGAGTCGAAGTAATCAAATCACATGTCCATTACTGCAGTACGATCTTAATCTAATATTGGCTAGTTCTAAATCCTATGTAGATCATAGCTAACAGAGTGCTTTAGATTACATGAAAACTCCAGATTGACGTATTTAGAGACGAACCTGCTCCAATCATCCTAAGACGAGATGCGATGCCGCTTACTGTGGATCCTGCATACATGCGCGATATGGAGGATGGGGTTGTACCAGAGCACAATCCATCATCTCTTTTGTCAAGGCAAACCGGGAGAGATCAGCCAGCCCTTTGCCAGCATTTTTTTGATGATGGCCACCCAGCTATGTACGAGAACATGACTCCTTTGGAATTCTAGAAGCGTAGGACAAAGGCTCTTTACTCGATAAATGCTTGAATTAATTTTTACACGCTACAACAATAGCGTTACTTGAAATTTATCCTCAACCATCAAATAACCTCCAAAAAAAAGTCCTTACATAGGTTAGTGCAATAATAATGCCATGCCTTGACACGTAAACTTGTCTATTGAAGTTTCTCCATTGAGTGTCATCATCAATTTGAATCTCTTCTTATTCACCTTTCGCATCGTGCCCATCTCAAATACCAAGCAAAGAGATGCGTGTAACGGATCATGGAGAACAATGTAGCTCAAGAAGCGGGATCCTTCCACCCAAACAATAAACTGGACCACAAATTTAGAGCTTTGATGAGAACAATGGCATTTAGACTGATATCTCTCAACATGATCATTCGCGTGCAAAGTTTGGGTAAATCGTACTCCGATGATGCAGATGTAGAAACATCACAGCTGAGACCATGTCTGATAACAGAGCGCAAATATGGAAACCAGCTTGATAGATACGGAACATGACGCGGGGGAAGAAAAAAAAAATAAAAGGGCGCTGATATCAAATCAAGGCAAGGGCGGCGTCACCACTATCTAGCGAGCCTCCCCAGTTACTCATATCCGTCCAGCTCCCAGAACCAAGTCCCAGGCTATCAAGCCATGAACCACCGCCACCTCCACCACTGGTGGCAGCTTCGGCGACTCCCCCAGCATCAGCGTAAACTTCAGTTTCCGACACATACGTGGTCTCTGACGCATATTCTGTGTAGCCAGAATCGGCAGCATAACTAGGCTCAGCATAAGCGGTCTCCGAGTATGTGTCCGTATATGTGGCAGTCGGTTCTGTGTATCCAGACCCAGACCCGATTGCATCCGAATAAATAGTGGTATCCGCATACATCGCTCCATCTCCCGGACCCTGGTAGCCATTATAGTCTGCACTATAGCTGTTTGTCGAATCTAGGCCAATGGAATTCGCATTCGATACAGACATGTCTACGGCGGTTGTCTGCTCATACGTGACTGTGGAGTCCAAGCCAATTGTGTTGGAATTGGCGGCGGCATCCGTTGAAGGCAAAGTATTGTAAGAAGTGTCAGCCACGGTGACTTGGTCGTATGTAACTGTTGAGTCCATATAAACAGTGTTGGAGCCTAGCGCTGCGGGATCCACAGATGATACATCAGTGTACAATGTCTCAGCTGTGGGTTGGCCGTATACACCACCACCATTCGCTGCGCTGGCGGTACCAGATGCGAAATGGTTGTCACTAGGTCTACCAGCGAGGCTCGCACCTAGAACACCCCCGGCCACTGCACCAACAAGTACAGCTGGTGCGACAGGAGGTTGCCCCCCTCCCCTTCCCGCTCCAGGATGCACGTGTCGAACGGGTCTTGCACCCAGCGCGCCGGGTCCAGCATACATGACTGGTCTTGTATCAACAACACCTGTGGGCCTCGGTCCAGGATTACCCTGCGGTTTACCAATAGGAGGAGGAGAAGCAGCAGCAGCGGGCGCATATCCCATAGCTCCAGCGAATGAGTCTATCTTTCCTTTCCCCCATTTCCCAATTTTCTCCTTGCCTTGATGCGATAGCACAGTAGGCGCAAGTCCGCTTACAAGGGAGGCACCGAGTTTCTGAGTGGTGGACATCTTGTCAAAAAACCCGCGACCTTTCCTTTCCGGTTGCTGATGAGCCGCCTGGCCCTGCGAGACATGAGACACCTGAGGGGGGCCAGCATATGAGATCGGTCGAGCGTGAGGTTGCTGCTGTTGATGATGCGGTGGGTGCTGAGCCAACTGTCCGGGGAAATGCGGCGTGGGACTGAGATGTTGATTCTGAGTTGATTGTGCATATTGTGCACCTGGACGAGATGGTTGCGATGGGTTGCTAGTCTGGGGCTGGGCTTGAAGACTGATTGGTCGTTGTCCCTGGACCGGTTGAGGTGACCCTTGTTGGGATTGAGGGTAAGGCAGTGGAGCATAATGTGCTGATACTGCTGGGGAACTTGCTTGAGTGGGTGGAATTGGGGAAATAGGCACCTGAGATTGCATATAGGAGTTCTGCGCAGGCTGATAAGCGGCCGGGATATACTGAGGCTGCGGCGTTGTTGCTTGTCCCGGAAGTAGAGATTGTGTTTGATACCCAGGTCTTGTGCTCGCATCAGGGACAGGCGGGGGCTGAGATCCCAATATTGTAGTCTGGTTATATTCTGGAGGGGGTCGATGCGATTCAATATAGGTCTGCACATGCTGGGCGGGAACAGGTGGTGCTGATGCAGCGTGATATTGGGCTGGCTGATATGTCAAGGCATATCCATCGGGACTACCATAGCGCTGACCTGGACTCTGCACAGGTCCTGGGGATATGCTCATACCAGCCATGGCAGCAGCTAGGTTGTCCCGTCTTGGACGCCCGCTCGTAGGTGGTGGTGGATAATCCATTATTGTGGGAGCAGCATATGCCATGCTATCAAGATTTTCCAAGTTGTTTTGCTTTGACAGATATGCTACAGGAAACTGGTCCTTCTTAAGTAAAGAACACCATGGGCAAGTACGGTGCGGCTGAAACTAACGTAGATTTGCCAAGACCAAGTTCGCCAAATATTCAGCTCTGGACCGTGAGACACATCAGGTGTGTGCCTGGCGAGTTGACGCCACGCGCTTTCAGCCGTTGCTTAATAGTGCCTGCTGCAATTCGTTCTCCCACGATTCCGGAACATGAGCGTACCTCAAAATTGTGAGCCGTGCAGCAACATCCTCGTGCGGCTTACAGGTTGAGGTTATTCATATGATAGTAAAGGAAGTTAGCGCGCCTTGAGATTATCTGAGCATAGGCAACCTTCAACTCCTGTAAGCTACCCCATCTGCATCGCGTACGTCTAACGAGAATGATTCGTCCGGCGTAAATGCAAGTTTGGAAGCCTTGAGTGGCGCCCCTGCTGTTACACTAATAAAGTAACAACCGGCTGACGCAACCGCTCGAGTGATTGACTGAGATTGGTGTATCAAGTGGCCGTAAGAACAACCCCAAGAAAACACAGCGGGGTAATCAATGGGGCCAAGTACATGTAACAGAAATTGTACCGTGGGTTATTACTGATGGCTTATGAAGGACCGAACAATTCATCAATATCGTGGCTCTGACTACCATCGTTCCTCTCCATCAAATCAAACTTCGAGACCCCGTTGTTAGAACGGCTCATTGTATCAAGGCTTGCCTCCCAAGTTGAGCCACAAATGTCCGATGTTCGTCCTGCAGACATTTTTTCGTAGAGGCAGAAATGACATTGATCTTGAACGATTCATCATTTAAACCTTGGAGCCGATGAAGTTTCCGTTTACCTCCTGTAGGGCAGGCTGCTCAGTTTTACGCAGACTATTGCCGTCCTTCCTCCCACGCGAGATATCAAATTTGAGGAAAGGCCTCATCTTCGTGTTTGGCCGCAAGAGAAGAGCTGCATTACCTTGGAACGGATCGACGGGAGGTGAAGACCTTGAAAAGGGGCTGACGACAAGGTCTTGAAACCGTTAGCAATGAGAGTCTAAAGTCTTAGTAATATGGAACTTACGCTTCAGTAGACGTATCAAGTCAATCAGATTGAGCAGTATGAGCTGGAAAATCCAGACCAAGATGCACCACGGCAGGACCAGTATCCCTATAACAACATTGATGACTGCCGCTGGACTCAGCTCTCCCCTCAGAGCGGCATATGCCAGCGCGGTCCTGTTGACTGGTACTTCGATGAGAATGTATATAACCCAGAACCAGAGATGCCAGCTATTTTTATTCTTCGGGTGACCTCGTTGACGTGTACCCTGGGTTCTCGGCATTCGCCCGGTCTGTAAAGTCTCCGGGCCTGACGCGTTTATCTGTGTTGGTCCACCAACGGCCTGCTTGTGCTCGCCTGTGAAAGTATGTGACTCATGCCTGGCCATTCTATAGCGCTGGAGGAAGTGGCTTCGTGCCATCCGTATATCGGTGTGATAGGCTATGGTGCGTGATATCGTGCCAGCAATGTCTCCTAGTGTCTCGGCATTGATTAGAGCAATTACCGTAAGGACAAGAGCCACAGCTGCGGTACCAGCCATAGAGCCGATCAGCTGACCATCAGGATTTTCACTCATACTGAAGATGCTGGCTGCAAATCCAAGAGGAAGAAACACTACCGTGACATATGTGAAGAACCGGATGTTCTCGGCCCCACGAAGGGATAGGTCGTTACGGATCTGATCTTGTCGACTCATCAAGAACTCTTTCAGCGTCTTGATCTCGTTGTGGAGACTGTACATATCCCTGATCTTGCTAGTGTTCGATGCGAGAAGCTTCTTGAGGTCTCCTCGATATTTCCATTCATCATTGTGGGTCCATCGAGGCTTCTCCATCCCACGGTCTTTCTCCCGCGTTTCCCACTTGTTAACGACAGCAATGACATGCTCAAGATGGTCTTCGATTGCCTGTAGAGTTTGCTGGGATTCTTGCCAGTGGTCGCTCGAAGAGAAGTAATCGTCGCTTTGCAGATTGACAAATGAGAAAGCACCGTGTCGTACCCCGAGCTCGTGTTTGATCTTTTCAACTATTTCTTTGGTGCTGCTGACCAGTATAGCTATGATCCGATCAAATAGTATGAGCTCGAGGACCTTCCGCTGCCTCCAAGCTCTATCTTGAGAGTTCAATTGATTTGCTAAGTCCGCTGAGAAATTCTCTGCCGGCATGTATTCAATGAAATGACAGGTCCAGTAACGGTCCGTGAAGTCACCCGAGAAGCGGAAGCCTACCGAGGCTTTTGTGATGTGACTTCCTTTGCCGCCTGGAAGAACATCTTTGCGTGCATTGGGAATGCCATCCCCAGCGAATGGTGCATCATCTTGAACTAACTGGTAAAAGCTCAGATGCAACTCCGTCTCCCAGGTGTTCAAGGACATCGTAGTGTCATCGAAAAAGTAGAGCTCGTACACTTGGTGGCGATCAAAGAAGATAGAAATGGAAGGCCTCTCAACTTCAGGACTGCCAAGGAAACAGATAAGTGCTGTTTCCGTATCAGCCCTTGGTAAATGAATGAACCGTTTCTTCGCCGTTTTTGCTGTTCGTGGCACATTGAGGTATCTCTCCCAAAGGTCAAGGTTTGTTTCTGAGGATAGGGATGAGTCGGTGTCCGTCTTGCTACGCTTGCCTTGGGTTCTCTTCTTCTTTGTGTCGGCCACAGCCACACTTAAGGTAGTGTTGCGAAACATCCACATCCCATCATTACGCTCTGTGTCTTTCTCGTGGACCTGGTCCAGGTACATCTTGGCGGCTCTGAGAACTACAGGCCCAGGAAAGCTGTCTTGTCGCTCGTAGGACAATGGGACTTTGTCATATAACACTTTATTTCGCAGGAAGAGACGTGATACTGTCTCCACTTCGCCGGTCAGGAGCCATTCTATTTCTTCACGAATGCTCTGATACTTCCTGATGCTATGATCTAACTCGAATTCAGCCTCGAATAAGATCGTCTCCATCACCTCGGCAACATCTGCATCGCCGAGAAACCGCCTCATATAAGTTCGTGGGTCCGTGACGACCGAGCTTGCTGAGGATACAGTCGAAGATGCATTGCTCGCTCTCCGCGTCGGTTGAATGTCCATATGCTCAGGCATGATGCCAGTAGCCAGGAAGCTTCGTGCGGCTGGGCCGATCCGATGAGGGAACGTTTTCTTGAGGATATCATTCAATTTCTCTCGCATCTGTCGATTAACTGGATCTGCGAGAATGTCTAGACATATATGAGCCTCAGTCGACGCCAAATCTCTGCATAATCGATTACGAAGTTCCTCATCATTCGCGATGATATTAGCGGCGAGGTCGCCATCTTGCACAATAAGTCTCGTGATCGAACGAATGCCCCTGCTCTCAATCAGGAACCTAGCAAGTTGCTCTCGCACCTCTTCCCTCGATAATGTCTTGTCGTTGGCCAAAAATGATGGGTAATTGTAGAGCCATTCCTCAGATATCTCAACGATACTGTTGGAGTCGATAAATCGATTGACTACAACACCTGAGGTTAGCAATTATTTCTTCAAGCATGCTTGACGAATTATCGGGAGCTGGAGCTCATGTTTGAAGAGTACAACTGCTTAATGAAGGAGTCGTAGCTCCTGAAATGGACTATAGACGGCGTGAAAAATGAACATGGAAGCTGCTTACATGGCATGATCTTTTTCATGGTTTGATTCTGCTGCGCAGCTTGAGTCATTTTGTTAATGACCTTCCCTTGTGTGGCAGCAATGTTTTCAAGTTGTGGAATGCCGGAGCCTACTAGCTCAAGTGTCACGGCCTGGCGCTTCGGTTGGGCGGTCAGCCTCTCAGAGAGCTCCGCAATATCATCATGGGGGATTTCACGTTGAATCTCGGCCCTTGGCTCTTTGGACGACTTCGTGCTGTATCTCTCATTAATGCTTGCAGCTCTCGTTAGGAGGATATATGGGATTTCGAAGCTGGCGTGAAAATAGAAATCGCGATCTGCCTCTCTATAGAAGAGAACTGGTTCCTTCGTGGTCTCATCCAACTGGCCGGCGAACAGTCCATTGTGACTTGAGCTTCTCAGCAGAACACTTAGCGATGACTGAATCAACTGAGTAGGTGACTTTTCTTTGTTGATTGCGTATCCGCTTGTGCCCATCACGACAGCAAGAGCATATCGGAGTGCGTTATCCCATCTTGTCTCCTGGTTTTCATCGTGGTGTTTCTGGGCCTCGATCGTATTCTCCCACACCTGTCGGAAGGATGTATCTTGTAACAGAAAGGTCCCATGTTCGTAGAAGAGCGCGGTGTCCCGCGCGTGGAACAGGAACCTGGTCTCACGGGGAGATCGAGTTACCGCCAACATTCGCTTCCTCGACACATCACTCTCCGTTGTGAAGCGCCTCAGCATTTCTCGTTGCACGTTGCGGAATCCATAAGTTCTTGCCCATCTCTTTATGTTTTCGTCGTGTTCTAGAGCTTTGGGGGCTAGTTCGTCTGATTTAGCTTGCTGTCTGCCTTGGTGTTGACTGGGATTGGCCCACAGTCCAAGGTCGTCGATGGTCTTGAGGGCTTTCCATATCCAAAGGTGGTCTTCTAGCCTGAAGACATTGATCTCAGATTCCTGTGCATGTGGCCAGGCAAAGCTATTACGCTTGTCTTGTCTTTCGAGATTGTTGAGCCACGGTAGATATATGCTGCGAATAGCAGCAATCGCATCGTCCTTATCCTCGGGGAACACCCCCACGTGGTTTCCTGCCTTGACAATTTGGAATGGATTGTCGGTCAAAGAGTCGTTTGGTCGCCAGGATGCACTCTTCTGGCTAAAGATAACCCCCGTCACCCAATAGTTTGCCACGAAATAACCGCTTTCTGACTTTTCCAAATTTGTTGCAATCCAGCGCAGGTGGCCTTTGCAGACTGAGGCTATTCTTTTGAGTAACCATTCGGCGTAGAGGCTCCCGTTGAGTTCTGGATGTTTCAATCTCTGTGCCACGTCCAGTAGGAACTGAAATGCGAAGCTGTCCATAAGTTAGCCACCTCGGCCAAATAAAAATAATAGATTGTCAGTAGATCAATAGTTGAGTATCAGCTTACAAACTGGAGGACGCGGAAATCCGATGAAAGGCCATATCCCCACATGTCAGTGCGACTGGAAGAATTCCCCCCTCGTTGATTTCTTCGTCCATTTCCATTCTCGGGGCTTTCAATGGAACCGAGCAAACTGAAAGGATATGTTCAAGGTTCCGATGCACAATATAGCTGATATGGTTTCTAGGAGACGATCGTTCCGCCGAGGTCTTGGATGAAGATCTTTCTGGTATTCCAGATGGGTCTGCCTGCACGTGAAAATCATACTTCTCCCGGGTTCTACTTCCATTGGCCACCGCCGTATAAGAAGATGGATTTGGTGTTTCGTACTTTGCGTCATCATGGTCGCCTCCATCATTGCTGCTCAGCTGTCCGTCACTACGTGCTGGATAATGAAGTGCAGACAGAGATACGTCTGGGCGCGGTTCCTGTCTGATGAGCTTATTGACATCTGTGTAAGCCGCTGGAACCAGGAAGTCTCTCCAGTGAGCTTTTGCTGCTGGTGCGAGAATCATTTTCTAATTGCGGGATGAAGGTCAGCAACTGTCTGGGCATAAACAGCGGACATGTTTTGAGGTCCCCAAGCCGCAGTGACGTAACCGAAGAAACCTGCGATACAGCTTTCCGCTAGTCGAGACATCGCGTAGGGTAGATCTCGTGCCAGGTGTGACGACTCACATAAGCAATGACCAACTCTGTCACATTTGCTCGTTCCGAACCGAACCAGCCACTCAATGTTGTCGTGTTCTTCTTGCCAACGAGGTTGACCTTCCACTCTTGGGGCTCGTCCCATTTCACCGCTTTGCCGTTCTTGAAGACTGAGACAACTACCGCGACTGAATCCTGATTGGACGCGGAATCCTGATTACGAGTGTTCACGTCTGGGATACCTTGAGTCGACTTGACCTTCACTTTCGGGGGTTGTAGCTTATGCGATAAAACCCAACTATAACCACCCGGTCCGTCAAGAGAGGTGTAGTCTTTGTACCTCTCGTTGAACCCATATCTTGGGTCTATGTGGTCGAGATCCCGAATTCGCATCCTCTTGTCCTCATGACCCATGAACATAAACGGAATAGTCAGGTCATCATCCCCAACATTCGTCAAAGTACAGTGCTGTAAGACCACACCATCATGGACCATCCATTGAACCGTAGCCTCCAGGTTGCCTTCCTCCCTGAAATCGTATCTTGGCCATCGATAATTCACCCATGTCTGTCTCGGTAGATCAGGAAAATGCAAGCCAACGAGGTGAAGGCCATATACATCAGTTATCTCGCTGTAATCCGATGTAGAAAGATCGTGTAGATCTTTTGTTCGATCTTCTACCATATAGGGCTCAGAGACATGTTCGTGATCTGCGCTGAACATACCAGACTGCCCTTTGCCTATGTAGGTACCGAACTGGACGATGTTCCCATATGCGTTGACCGTCACCGTCGTGCCGTTATCGCCGCAGGAAGAATATGTTTTCGCATTGGGCGCCTTGTCCCAGCTCCGACATTGGTCAGGCTCAGGACGGAGAATTGGTCTTTGTTCGCAGTGAATGAACTCTCTGAATTCCTGGTCTTCCAAGAACGGGACTTCGGCATCGTCCCATGGCGTGGGGACGGCAGTCGGCTGTCCTGCCATGGCTCAGTGCTGGACATCTTACTCCAAAACCCCAGGTCATACTTCGAGGGAAGAACGACAAGAAGTCTTGCAGTTTCATAGCACGAGGCTGGGAGTCTTGGAACTCATCGCAAGGATCCACAGCCAGAAGGGCTCGATGCAACACTCCGGGGTGCTGCATATACATCCTGGTTAGCGCTGACAATATTGTATGTATACACAGAGAAGCGGCCAGAAATAGTCCTGGGACCTTGCACTCAGCGGTTCCATGCAGCTACGTCCTACGTGGCAAGCTTGCTGAGTAGAATATATTCGTATCAACTTGGGAAGGAGTGAGGTGCAAACCAAGTAAACGAAATTGTCATTTGAGGTATGCTGAGGGATATGTAATTGGCCGGACTGCTTTGAACTAGTGCCGATCCCCCCCCTAATGTAAGTCGGTGCGGGCCGACAAAGTCTCGTCCACTACAGAAGAAAACTGATTGTCCACGACCTTGGACATGAGCATTTCATAAGTGACCCAGCCAAACCAGCTCCAACTAGAGGTTTAGAATCCTTGCCAGCACTTGTCGCATTTTCTGGCGTACCGAAAGCCCAGTGCCATGGTGGGTATCAATCGACAAGCCTTGTAACCTGTATTTCCTGGCGCCTACGATGGGAATGGCCCCCAACTCGAACTAGGACTTGAGTTTTGCATGACAACGCATTTCAACACTTTCCACATGCATATGCAGGCTGGTCAGCAGAGCCTGATGCAATTTCTTGGTCGGGCCAACCAAAGGTCGGTTGCAGTACAGCGAACGAACGCAAGAGCCTGCCATTTCGCCACCATCACCAGCGTGTTACGGCAGCTTCAACCCTTTGATAGGTAATCCCGAATCAAAATGATGAACCTGCTCACATCACATTTCCTTATGTGGATGGTAGCCCCCTCGATGCCTTCAATATAGGCGGGCACAAACGTATAAAACACGTTGAGACAGCAGTGCTCCTATGGCTGGGTTGAAGTCTTTCGTCTGGTGGCCGGACAATGTCTGTTTTGAAACTACCAATTCTAACTTGAATCTAGCATGAGCCCAAAATACAGAGATATAGCATTTCTCTTATGATTCGACAATGAGCGCGAAGACCAGCAACTCACCTTAACAACA
Source organism: Seiridium unicorne (assembly GCA_039778275.1). Lineage (NCBI taxonomy): Eukaryota > Fungi > Ascomycota > Sordariomycetes > Amphisphaeriales > Sporocadaceae > Seiridium > Seiridium unicorne. The sequence continues at coordinate 451,385 of JARVKF010000001.1, read as the reverse complement.
TCCAAACCTTTTACAGAGACTTGATCTGAGAAAATGGGAGCCCGTGTGCCCCAGCTAAACTCTCTCTCAACTACCCCAATAAGTGGACATCTCCCCAGCTGAACTTAATTGCACACTACGACCCGTAGTGCAGACTTCCTTGGAGGACGCGCCACGTGCATGTGAGACACAAAATCTCCGCCTCGTTATCGTACCAATAGGAACGTTGCTGTGCCTAGACGTCGGAGTTGCCAAGCTTAGTAATCGGCTTCGTGTGTTTCTGAGGCCTGTCTCACTCACTGATATCTAGATCCGGGCAAGCCTCGCCAAGCCCTCGCAATTTTGATGTCCGTTTTCATCGTACAGTGTGTGGATTTCAATGAGTAAACGGAACCCAACCGACCAAGTAAAATAGGTACAGCATCGTTAGTAGTGTGAGGGGTTGCCACGCCAGCCAGAATCAATTGGAGATGCCGAAGCTTGTCAAGCTTAAATTCATAGCTCGATTGCGGACTTGAGACCGCTCGAGCAAGTGGGTGATCTCCCGTGGGCTAGGTGCACCGGACATACAATATTACTTCTCATTAGATGTGGACCGTGCTGTCTAGACTGTCAAGATAGGAAGAGAATGAAGTAGACCTGAGTACCGTTCTGGATTGCGCGGGAAGGTAGTAGGAGAACGGGCGCAAATGGTGCATCAATGGTGTTTTAGCGGGCATGATCTGCTTTCGAATATTCTCACGACGTAAATATAGCAATAGCAGGAGAAGGTAAAGATGACCAAACGAATGCTTTCTTGTATTGCTGTAGCCAATCGTCTGCAACGAACGTTACATGTCCATGACGACCCCCTACCCCAGTCGTCACATATCTGGATCAATTGATGATTCAGTGAATCCATGAACGACTGTGATGCTGGAGTCTATAACCCAGTCCCTTGTTCCTCAGTAAATCAAAGCCGCTAAGACGCCGACAAATGCAATAGATTCCTCCAAACCAGCCTGCGTCTACCTTGCTTTTCGTGGTATCGTGGTAGGCAGTTATTGTATCTAGACAGAAACTCCGGTATCCCAAAAAGAAAAAAAAAAAAACGAATGACAGAAAACGCTATTACTCTTCTCGCCACTGCCCTTCAACAGCAGAAAATATTTGGTGTGTTATCACCAAGCAGGCAATATGAACCATTAGTCGGGATTGGCGATGAACAAGCGGGTGCTGGTGAGCGTTGCGGTACGTTCGTCAACACTTCCCCGCCGCCGCAATTCCTCTGGGTTCTTGACGCTCTTTTCCCTCGTCAAAGCAGCGTTCAGCAAGCTGTTGCTGGCAAGCTTCGCGGCGCTATGAGCTCCCAGCTCAGGCAGCGCGTCTGCCCGCTCGGCGCTGCTACCACTCCGGGTACTTTCAGCCCTGTTCAGTTGACGGTCATCTCCGACCTGATACTCGGCCTGCTCGACCAGACTGCCTGCTCTCTCCGGTGTATCCCCAGGACTCCACTTCTTCCCTGCTATGCTGCCCGAAGTTCGGTATGTAATGCCGCGGCGACCACTGGCAGTGCTGCTGCGCCCGCTGCTCCCCGTCCTACGGTGGTGCAAGCGTTGCATGGTCACGTCGTCATCGTCGCTGTCTTCGCCCTCTACTTCTGTTGCGCTGAGACGCATGGGCACCCCGCCAACGCCGATGTAGTTGTTCTCTGGCGCATAGCCTACCACTCCGGGCTTGCCGTGATGTCTGATCTTGGCGGCAACCTTTCCAGCACTGCTGATGCCGGTAGACGTTCTCACCGCTCCGGTGCCTCCTATGACCTCCATGTTTGCACGTTGCTTCGCCGCCTTCTGCTGGGCAAGCATCCTCGGGTCCTCGTATTGTGCCCGGTCGCACCACACTGTCGCCTTTTGTTTCCTAAGCAGGGCAACATAGCTATTCGGTGCCCCGCCCCCGGAGCGCGACGATGTGCTCCGGCGGAGGTCGCTCGAGGGTGGTGAAGTGCGGAAAGCGGCCGGGGGAGGATTGGTCGATACGGTGCTGAAGGTGTTTACCGAGGGCGACCGCCTTGTGTGGCCCACGCCTGGCGGAGGCTGTTGCAGGTGCATTGGGGTGGGAGCTTGTATTGGTGTAGGAAATACGTTGGAAGACGTCGTCCTCGTCCGGGAATGCGTGTAGATTTGAGGTGAGGGATCCAAGGGCCTCCTCCTCATATGGCTTTCCCCCAACATGTTGATGGTGAGGGGAAATGTGACAAGGTAGGAGCGGCAATTATTTGGTGTTTGTTTGTGGTTGGCTCCGTCTTTGTTAGGTTCAGGGCTGCAGGAGTCGGGCTCGGACACAAGCGTCTAGCAGCGAGATGGTGATCGCTGGCGTGAGCTGTAAGCGGGTGACGGTTGTGTGAGATAACGCTGCAAATTGGAGTGAAATCAATAGCGTCCGGGCCCAGCGAAAATGAGTCGGCAGGGCCTGCGCGAACCAGGCGATGCTGGCAGCAGTGCAGTGAGCGAGCGACAGCAACCGCAGGAGAATCGACAGCAACTGAATAACAATGTGTCGATGGTCGTCAATCAGTGCTGTTCGTGCATCAATGTCAAAAATCCAAGATAAATAAAAAAGGTTCGAAAATAAGGTCGTGGCTGAGAGCTTGGTTTTGAGGAGAGCTGAGGATGCCGGCTGCTAACGTTGCATGGATGATGCTCTCTCTCTACTTCTTTTTTGTCGCCGAGCAAGGTGGGCTGATGCGGGCCCGAGACGCAGCTGAGCGATAGGCTTGCAAGTGGACTAAAGCGAGAGAAATGCCTGGGAATGCCAGCGACGAAAGCGCGTTTCCACTGCTAGCGTCGCTCGCAACAGTGGAGAAGTTCCTTGGGTTGAGGATCTAGTCAAGTAGCCTGGCGCAAGGGCTAATAAATCCCGAGTGCTTGGATGCTTCACGATCTCCCTCGACGAACAAGAAAAGGTTCGAGGTGTTCGGGGTGCTAATGAGCCAGCACAGTTTCCGGATCTGGGATTATGGCGGCAGCGCAGGTGAAGTAGTCCCTCGGAGGTGTGGGGTCCGAGATAATCAAGTGGTGAGCCCGCCGCCTCAACTTGAGACCGCGTATCGGCGTCGAGCAGAGAACCTTGACAATCCAATGCCAATGGAAGGTTACGGTGCGCTTGGTTGCACCGGTGAGTTCGTGATGGTCTGCAGTCTCCTCGTGTCGTCTAAGTGCTTGCCGCGAGGCCGTAGCGCTAAGATAGCTACGAGCCAATGCAACGGGATGCGCAAGTGGCACCTATTAAAGGGAGAGGCAGAGAGGCTGAGCTGAGCGAACTGCTCCAGGCGCGCGATTGATGTGTGGAGATGCCGGTGAGGGCGACGGTGGATTCTTGAACTCGAGAAGAACCCACTGGGCAGGAAGCCGGTGGCGGGCCAATGAGCGCTCGAGATGGGCTTGTTGTTGATGTAATAGTCGGTTGTAAAACTATGCCGTTCATATCCAAGATCAACACGATTTCGGTATTGTGACGTTGAATAGGTGCTCTGGCAGCCGGTGCGGGGCCACTCACAAAGTCGATCACCCAGGCTTGCTGCTTGGATCGTTGGCTGCTTAATATGGGCTACGGAGACGCACAGGGCAGCACCGGGTTGGCTGACGACAAAACGGGGTATTGCGACGGGGATTGGATTGTCGCAGGGGGAGCGACGGGTGCAGAGCGAGAAGACCCTGAATTTCGCAAGCTTGCAAGAGCCTGAAATTAAAATTGGGCAGGAGCTTGGTGAACTAGGTGATGATCACAAAACTGACGGCGATGGTGACAGAGGCGCGTGGGAGATGGCGTGCGTGGGGTGCAACCGATACTGTAGTGTAGCATATATGATCCCTCGCCCGACTACTTCGCCGAGTTGCGCGGACCGGCGACTGGATCAATTGAGTGGCCAAAGTTTGTTGGCTTTCACCTTGGTCTTGGACGGCTGGGACTTGGAACTTCAAAGCCTGCCTTTGGGCCGGCAACACACTGCAATATAGCAGCAATATGAATGCAGCACGACTGTCCGAGGCACGCTTGCCTTCCGCCTCGGGCCTTTTGGTGAGCTTATGCAAATAAGTCGAGTGGGCTGGTGTGAGACCAGGGCGTGATAGCGGGCGGGGTCCAGGCGATAGCAACGGTATGCCTGCGCGCGGATGGGAATGTTGGAATGTCTTCGTGGGCGCTATGGCATTTCCGATTTGCCAATTGCTCTCTGGCGCTTGCGGGCTGTGTCTGTGCCGATGCTTGCAGCTGATAGCCTGCAGCTTGTTTTCTCCAAAGATATAGGTGCATATACTATCTGCCAATGACCTGGTTGCCCTTTTGGTCTGCCGTTTTCTTTTGTCAGCCCCGACCGAGTGACTTCTTCATTCCCGGCATTTAGTGTCTGACATGACCTTGACACACTTGTGCTCTCAAGCCGGCCCGAGAGTTCAGGCACTTTCACGTCTCATCATCTGGTGTTTGAGTTGAGTCGCGTTGTGACGGCGTCGTGGCGCTTCATCGCATCCAGCGGCAACTCAAGGTGAGAGGGCTATGATGTGATCATTGGCAGGGTGAAGAGCCAAAGACGAAAGACCCTTGAAAGAGGACCCCGCGATTACGAGAGATCAGCAACGCACCTTTATCCACTTTTCCAGACTCCCTGACCGGCGGACATACGACCGAGTTGATATCTGAGATTCAGGGTTCAAAGAGGCTGAAGATCAAAGAGTCAAAGGTCGATAGGCTACTAGACCAAGGGATAAATATAAAATAATAAAATATGGCCGTGTGGACTTGAGATTGAATCTAGGAGTGTGGGGGAGGCTGATTCTGAATTGGACTGTGATGCTGGCTTCAATCGCGCGAATATTGCTCCGGGCGTAATAGAGTGGTAGAACTATCTCTACAGTCAGATGTGAATCGTCTGGACGCAGATGTGGTCTTATGGGAGCAGTCGGTCTGACGCACCAGTCGTGAAGGTAAGCTCGAGATATTAGGCACTTATAAGGCAGGGAGGAGCGACCGAATCCTAAGATGCCACGCCGGAATGGTCTAACCCAACTTCACGAACAGGTGGTGAAAACGCCAGTCAGCTCAACTACGTATTCAGCTGCGGGCAGCCTGGGACTTTTCAACGGCCTGCGTTCTGGCAATATTCCTGCCAGGTTTATGAATGAACCTCAAGGATCACATCTGCCGGCACCATATCTACCTTACTCATGTTGGACTCAGCATTGCTTTTGTTTGATGCATTCTTGTCGCGTCACGAATCCATTGTTCTTACCGCCATCCATGGCAAGGAATTCAAGCTTGCACCCCTGGCACCCGGCGCCTTTCTCCACGTCACTGCAGCTCCAAAACAGGGAGGGCCTGTATATCAAACCATTATATTACTCGAAATGGAAACCAAGGAAATCTACGCATCCAGATTCTGCTTAGCTAACAGCTATATCGAAACTCAATTATAGACCACTAGGACCGGGAAGGCCAAGTTCGCAAGCTTGTCTCTGTAGCTTGACCTTTCCCACCGGACTCTCTTTTTGTTCGTGAGCACTCGCACGACCTCTAAAGCTGTTGCACCTCAGTCTTCAAGGTGTGTTGTTATCCAGGGGCGCACTTTACAGCGGAGACCAAGCATCCGTGGCACGTCAATTCCTAGCCGTGCCGGCAACCACAATATACGATCAAGTTGGCAAGCAAACAAGCTGGCACAAGGCTCAAAGAGCTCGAACAGCTCTCTCCATGTCAACCTTGCAGCTGCAGTAGTAATGCGGTAGTCAAGAAATGCAGTCTGCAGGTTTCATGCGCGGTCACACAAGCATCCCCCATCTGCGCCTGCGAATGCAACACAGTTCTGAGGCCTTGGAAATGGCCGCACATATCCCAGCCTTGCGAGCCGGGGTTTCTGTCATGGGCGGAAGATAACGTCCTATCTATCAGTTCACCCCGCCGGCGGAGCTACTGTAAGAACGCGCAAGAATGCCCCATAAGAGGACAGCGCTAGGGCATTGTCGTACATATGTATCATCCATCCCAAGAATCTCACGATGCTTGTGGGCTATAATACCCGCAACAGACAGCCACTAGAAGGCCACAGAAAGACCGGAACTCCCGGCTGCTGCTTGAGTATAGTCCGCCCCGCTTCGAAGAACTGGTCCACCGTTTGAATGCGGTTCGCGATGGAGCTTCAACGTTCTTGTGACCCGGGCCACCTGTTTGCACAAGCACATCCGTCTTGCGGCCCATATGAAGTGACCCGCTTGCGCAATCACCCTACAGCCCGTGTAGAGGAGGCACTAGAGAATGCTCTGGAACTACCTAGGTTAGGGGATTGCTTCGACTGATCCAACGGGTGAGTCGTTATAGCGCCGGACCTAGACGGTGCATTGTTGGGCGTGTGTCATTGTTGCTTAGTCCTAGATACCCACGTCAACAAATTGCGAATTTTTTTGCTTCTGGGGGCTGCTAGAAGTAAGCTTTACGCTTCGAACCGATAATATAGCGTTTATAGTCCATCGACGTGGGACAAACGATCTTAGCGCTGGTCATCAGGACGGGATGACTTCATACTCCGTTTCGATTTTAGACTGTTCCCGAAAACTCGGTCATGCGACTCAATACGACGTCGGAATTCACAGCCCAATCCTGATTTAGCCAGGTCTGGGTGGCGCTTTTGGAAAGCATTGTGGTGATCTTATTGACGAAGTAGAATTTTCGAGGTTGTGAGACTCGAGTCGTGGCACCAATTCGCGTGTCGTTCCAACTTTTCCTCCTTGCCCCTGGACGATGCTCCTCCGGCGGCGGATGCGATGCGGTGGCCACACGGGTTCCTGGCCCTAAGCCCGGCAGAGTCTAAGGTTCAAGCACTGGCGCCAAATGCCAACTTTTCCAAGCTTTCCCAGTCATTCTGTGGCCTGATCATAGGGTACCGTCTAAACGTAAAGGAGTTTTAAGTAGGCAAAACCCCCGATCGTCTCTGAAGATCTCGATCTCCGCCCCTCCTGGAGTCCTCTTTCTTGCTCGACTCCGGGGGATTAAGAGCTCTGCAACATGGACCCTCCTTCCAGCGGAACTGCGTCCTTCCCGCTACGGAACCCCCTCTCCACCAGGAAGCGAATCCAACGGCGCTTCGGCGGAGGTGTTCCCTCGCATAGAGTGCTCGCGTCGTGACCTTGGCAGCTTGGTTGAATCTCTGTAACTGCCGGCTCTGGACGCGGCGACGCGGCGGCCTTGGCGACATGCGGGAGGTCAGCAAGAAATCAAGGCACTAGTCTAGCGCTCTCCCACCACGCTTGTCCCAGCACAGCATCGTGAGGGTCGTTGGCGCCTTCCCTTGGTAAAATTGCGCTCTATTACTGCTGGAACGATACAAATCGAGCCGGCGCTACCTCAATCCCACCAGTCCTTAACGGTGGCATAGTCCGATTCTTATCTCTGCTTGTCTTAATCCCTCATCGTTGCAATCTACCATTGACCAGTCGCCTAGTCGCCAGTCAAATACGCTACCCGAATTATTGGCACTGGCGCCCGCTCGGATAGCTGTAACCATAAAATCAATACTCGTATTCTAGCGTATCCGGCAGTTGTCATGACTTGTTCGAGGAGCTTGCCGCGGAATTTATTATCCAATAGTCTGTGGTTCTGCTGGTAGCTTCCGGGAAAAGCCCCGATTTCTATATTGCAATTGTATACTACTGACTCTGGTTAGATGGGAGAATGATGTTGCCATATCATGGCTTGAACCTTAAGACCCCCCACCTAGAATCTACAGGCCCGAGCCAGAAAATGCATGACTTCATGTTGCAAAAGCTTTCATGGAAGCGGAAAGTTTGAGCTCCTATGGACGGTCAGCTCGTCTCGTATAATGTGAGTAGTGCTTTGGAAGCCTTCCGAGGTAACGATGTATGAGGAGCTACGCATCAACATCACGATACCATCGGTACAGATCATGTCAAAACGCTCGATTAGATGAGCATTCAGGCTCAGTCGCCTATATATGCATACAGTGCTACAAGACCAGTTTTGGTCCTGTTGGTATCAGCTAATAAAATACAACATCATGATCCTTACTCTTAAAGAAGAGTGGTACTTTTTCTTGCCCCGACTCCAACCCTGACAAGAAGAAGTCCAAGTGATAACAGCGCAAGAATGGTGTCCGTCGAAGCCACATACCGTGAAAGGTCGTCTCGAAGCTCTAATATTAGGGAAATGCGTCTTCCATTTCTCCATCCCCAACCAATCTCCCTAGAATCAGGCTCTGAACGACCAATTCATCAGTCATAGTCCTGATTCGTTTTGGAGCTGGATCGTCCGAACTGTCAGTAGTGCTTTGCCTCTTTCTCTTCTTCGAAATGGGTTGGCCTTGACCAAAGAGGATCTTGTCAGCGTCCACTTGATGCCCATCAACGTAAACCCAATCGAAGGACTCGCCCGACTCCTCCTTCTTTCTGAGCACTGTCCTTGCCTCATCTAGAGTGCTGACGCGTAACAAGGAGGCTCCTAGTACTTGCGCTAGGAAAACGTACTGCATGCGTTTCTCCTCTTCTTTCTTTGATCTTTTCATCACGAGAAGAATTTGGGCATTCCTAAACAGTCGTGACCGCTTTTCGATAATGTCCTCAATATTCACGTCAGTCGCGTCATATGATTCGAGCGTTCTCGAGCGAATAGCGCCCAGTACTTGGCTTTGGCCAGCGCAAAGTAGATACGTTGACCAGTCCACTATTGCATTACCCCGGACGCAACTTGAAATCCATTTCCATGACAAACATGGCAATCCTAGAGCGAGCGCCTGCATGTATTTCGGCTTTCTTGAATGCGTATCAGTGATAAGCGCGGCAAAGCCGGTATTTTGCCCGCTTCTTAAACCAGGCTTCTTATTCGACTCCAGCGGCGGGACCTCGACAAGTTCGTCAAAGCCTCTAGAGATTATAGTACCGCCAGCCGAAACAATCATCTTCTCCACCGATTTCTTGTCCCCTTCCGCCTGGAACGAAGTTGCGAAGGTCATGCCATGGAATATACCAGCACTCGACGGTGGCTGCCGGCTGTCCAGACTTGTTGTTGACTTGCGGGCAAAAGACCGAGACGGGCGACTTCTGGAAGCAGATGTTGGCGTAGACAGAGCCAATTCATCGGTAGAGACAGACGGGTGGCGCGTAGTCTTGTGTGGACGGTCACTACCTCGCACTCTAGGTGACGAATATGTCTTTAGTTTGGAGGGCTTTTGGCGGAGATTCTTGGCAGCCGCTGGCGACGACACCGCAGTTATATTAATTACCGGCGAAGACGTTTCATCCTGCACAGGATCTTGCTCGGCTGGCTCCGTGTTTGGTGTAGCGCTGGACGAGATACGTGGAGTCTCAGTAAGCACAGTCAAGGTGGAGGACGTGCTGGCTGGTTGCTCCAGAGTGGGACTAGTCGAAGAGGTGACCGGCGTGGCGACAATCCCTAACCTTGCAGAGCGACGGGATTTCTGTGAGGACACTACGATTGGAACCGGTACGGGAGGTGAAGAAGGAAGTACCCTCGTCTCATCGGAGCTCGGGCGGTCGGCTTGAGCAATTCTCCCCGAGGAACGGAAAGGCTGTTGCGTCACCACAGTCCTCCCAAGAGAAGTCTTGGCCTTCCGGCTTGATCGTCGATTTCCAGCCGGGCTTGTCTCGGGAATTGTTTCTTTACTTCCAGTCGTCTCGTTGCTCCTCCGAGGACCAACAGGAAGTTCCGGCTGCGTGACAACCTGTGTGTGCATACCATGTGTTTCCTTGACAGCAGAGCTAGATATGATAGGATGTATAACAACACCATTTGTGGCGCCCGCCTCTTGAGAATCTGCCACGGTTTCTTGCGACTCGTCATTGTCCGTAGTGTCTGGCTTTCCATGGCATTGGGCCACGTAGTCATCTGGAGAGGAGAGAGCTGAAGCAGTAGATTGAGTTAAGCCTTTTTGCGTCTTATGATTCGTGGAAGGAACCTCAACCTTTTCCCTTTTGTTCTTGCGCGGAAAACTTATACTGGTCAAAGACCGGTTCGCTCTTTCCTGCTTCAGCTTCACGAGACGTCGACGCTGTTGAGACTCGTCACTGTCTGAGTCTGTCTGAGCCCCTATTTCTGTATTAAGACCTGGGTCTGAGGTCGCGGAATTCCGAATTGGTGCATAATCGCCGATAGGGTCCCGCCGAGTTCTCTGCCTTGATTGTACCACAGCCGGAGATCCTGGGATGGTCTCAGTCTCCAGGTGCTGTTGCTCCACTACTTTGGAAGATGTAGCTGGAGCTGCAGCAATAGGGCTGGTAGAGAAACCTTGAATTGGCGAAGTACGTAGCCCACGGTCTTTCAAGGGCGAAGATCGGTTATTTGGGGATATCGTATTGTGCTCGAGGATATTGGGAGACGGGCGCGAAGATGTTGGCGAAGCTAGTTTTTTAACACCAGATGTGAATTGCGTTTGCATGAACAGCTGTGATGCTGCCATGACATTACCAGGGGCCGCATCTCTCGAGAATAGTCTGTGGGCTACCGTCGGCGTCTCGGGAGGTGGCATAGTTGAGGCCGGCATACTATGCCGACCAGCAGCTGCTACGACAGCGCTGAGCTGCGAAGTAGCTGCTGGTTGCGACGTCGGAAACGGCGGGTCGGTCGTATCATCATTCTCTTCGAATTCATCTCCATCACTATCGCCTTCAGGCGGATGCCAGTCGAACTTCACAGCTCCAGTCTCGTCTTCGTGTAAAGATCGTTGTTCGTGAGAGCTGCTAGCTGCTGATAGCTGCGAAGGCCGGTCGAATTGGGCAACATGGTCTTTCTCCCCCGCTGGCTGCGAGGAATTAAGGGGACGATCGACATTTTCTCGATACTGTTCGTAGCTTCTGCCGTCATTGGATTGAGTCGGCGACTCGGACATGGAACCATCCATCTTCTTGTCCCACTTGAGTGGCGCTGTGGATCGTGGGACTTGTGGTAAAACATCGTCTCTTATCAAAGGACTCGGGGCCTGGATGGCAACATGGCCATGTAGGGATGCGGGCAGTGGCACCTGCTTTCCATCAGGCTCCCACGTCAAGGAAGACCGAGGTGCGGCGGAGCTGTGCTTTGAAGCTTGTTGTGATGCTGGCACAGGAACTGGATTGATACGCGTTTTCGGCTTCAGCGCGTCTTTGGGCGGCTCGTTGAGCTGTGGGGTTGCTGTCAGTGCCATCCTAGCGCAGATCAAATCAGATCGGATCGGATCAGCGCCTTACCTCTTTGGCGGCTTTCGAGCGGCCCGAGTCGGCCCTCGAATTCAACCCTCCTGTATCTCAATTAGCTTTTTGCTGCATGAGAAGCAAATAGATATATATAATGTATCAAACCTACGGCTTCGCGTAACTGGCAAACAGCCATTAGCCGTCAGCTGCAATTCAGTCGGCGGGGGAGATGAGCTCAGCTATCGAGTACAGTAAGCTCTTGGTTATAGGTGGAATGGCATACGACAGTAGTCGTAGGGTTCTTACAATGCCAACTCCATACATGAGATGATATTGATCCATGATCCATTGCGAGTCTTGACTCTCATTCTCGCCAGCGTAGGCTTGTTCCTCGGCTTGCTTGACCGATTCCCGCGTCCGCGCCATTTTCTGGGATTTTCAAGGGTAATGAACAACGTGAAAAATATTGAGCCAGGAAAAGTGGCCAAGACACGCTTCTGAAGCTTTGCGGAACAAAGAGAAAAAGACGCGACTTCCTAAAACGCCAAATCAGGTGACTCCGATCTAGGCGTTAAAGTGCTCCAGGTGACGACATTTAACGTTGACCACTAGTGTATGTAGTGCCCGAACTGCCGGGCCATTCACGCTTTCCTGATGACGGCGTTTTTCTATTGAACATGTGGTCCACTTTGTAGGCAGACTTCCCATCCGCCTACTTGATGATCACTCCCTAGGTACGTTGGATCTGAAACACGATTCCCTTATGGACATCTGCTTTTCGCGAAATATAGTTTGAAGTAGGTATGGACAAGATCTTCTTTGAATTGATCACTGCACCGGACGCCTCTTCTCGAGGCATATTCAGTAATGCTTCCTTGATATTGAGCTGCAATGTAACCAGTGTATACCTAGTTTATAAAAAAAACAATTATCGAGGTGCAAGTAGTCCAAGCGCCGTACCCTAGGCGCTTGGTGCCTTCCACTGTTCTATTCACGACTATTGCCTTTCTGAGGTATCTGCCAAGACGCGTCAGAACAAATCTCCATGGTGGGCGTCTCCGTCCCTCATAGAACAATGCAGCCGAGACGATAAATACTAGAGCTTATGCTGGGAGGTTGTCTGCAAACCAAACAGTATTATGATTACTTCGCGGCATCGCTTTTGAACATAGAATATCCAACGGTTTATCGCTTGTTGAATCTCCGTAGTCCGTTAAGACGAGCACTCACGCCAGCCTTGGTCAATTAGCGAAGAGTATCATACCTGCCTGACATGGCTGCGAATCATATCAGCCTCAGATTTCGCATAGGTTGCCGACTATATAAGTGCCGCCCCGAATATTATTTTTGAGTCAAACAGAAGACCTCTAAACATGTGCCCCAACCCAAACCACTCTGGGCATGACAACCATGGCTCCGCCAAACATCTATCAATATAAAAGGTATCACGTAACGACAGGCAACCTTTCAGGTCTTCGTCCTAATCAAATATTACCCGTATGCGCCCACGGTAATACCGCTCTGCAAAGCTCCTGTCACCTGGGTACTCCGCGCATTATCACAAACTTGACTGAAGGCGCCACCAAGAACACTGCCATCGACGTTGACGACGATTCGGACGACCGTCATGACACAGGGACTCCTTTTTCGCGGGAATCCTCTCGCACATTGGACTTTGAAAGCCCTGCACCTGAATCGTCTGCTGCAGCGATCAAATTAGTGAGCAACGAACTCTCAATTCCAAGCATCTTCGAAAATTCTGGCGCCACCACGAATCAGAGACAGAAGAACGACAATGCGCCAATCCGAATGGAGGATCGTGAGCTCACAAATCGGATTGCTAATACACTCAAGAGATCTGAAGATGCGGTTAGCTCGCTGGAGCTTGAAGACGAAGACGCTTTTGAGGCAGAGTTCGAAAAGCAATATGAGAAGGCCGAGAAAGTGATGGCAATTCTGAGTCAAGAGTTACTTGAGCTGTTTCGGGAGGCTGTATTAAAGCGTCGACAAATCTTTGGCGAGAGGACAACTGGTGTGCTGATGGAATACAAGGCGGGAGGGCCGTCGAGCAAGAACGCGACTGCAAACCCTTACGGTACAGATATGCGAAAAGTCGACATAGCTCGTGACAGTCGACCGAAAAACACCGCAGTGAGGGATTGGAGTTTTGGTATTTTCGACTGAGTAAGAGTCTTCGGATCTTGTGAGGCGAACAAGATGACTTGTCCCGCAGTATGATATTCATGGATCGACGTATCTGCCGAGTGATAGCTTAGATGAAGTTGTGATGATTTATCTTTAATAGGACTGATGTTGTTTTCGGATGAGTAAGATGCATTGAAAGCTGGCTCCCATTGCCCTTAAGGCTCGTATCTGCCATCTCGTTCATATTGTCTTACCATCCTTCCCCATTCCCTCTGATCTCTTTCCTCCTCATCACTTACGCCCTCCCAATCGCGATCGTTCTTGACCTTTAAGCGACATCTGCCCATGCTCCCCTTTCCTCCAAAACCATCAAAGTCCAACATCCACTCCAGCGGAAGGACGCCTTTCGCTGCACCATCTGGGGAGTCCTGTGCATCGTCTGAAACCCACGAATACCCAGCCTTCAGGACGACAGATGCAGTAATCGTGAACACGCCCCAGCCTAATCTTGTGATTTGGTAAGGTGGCCGTTGCCGGACAACGCGATTCTGCCGGAATGTTGGGTGTAAGAAGATGTGTACTTCTTCGATGATGTCAGTTCTGCTTGGCCGTACGAAAAAGGTCCACTCGTGTTGGTTGTGTGGCGAGTCTGAGCTGGGCTCAACGAAGGTGTGTCGGTTGCCAATATACACGGTCATCGTTTGAATGGCGTCCCCACCTGAGCCTTCACCATCCGCTTGAGCTTCCACTTCTCTCTCGGCATGTGTCACCGGGTACTTGGCCTTGAGATCCTGCGATAGCTGCGGGTTGAACGCTGCAGTAGTCATGGTGCGGCACATGGGACAGCGCGCTTCGAGCTCCGAGACGGCGTCAAAGTCAACAGGCTCTTCGTCCACGTCCACAATAGTCATGGGCGCTGCGAGCGAAACAGATGCCCACTGTGCCATACAGAATTTGCATAGAGTATGGTTACAAGTCGTGGTTACAGGTTCATGGAGGAGAAGACGACAGATGGGACATAAGTCGTCCTCGTTCACGTCCTCCGAATTGGGCTGTCCGGGCTCTTGCCGAGCGAGGCTTCGAGGGACTACATTGGAATCGGGACGTGAAGAACCGTGGTGGCCCTCTTGTGCTAATTGAGAGCGTCGTGCCCTCCTCGCGGCTCTGGAGTCATGATTGGTAGAAGAGCTCATCCTGATTGCACCTGAACCTGATCTAACGGATTTGTACGAATGGTAACACTGGGCCCGCCCCAGATGTAGTACTCGAGGTTTTGGGTAAAGGATGTAATGAGAACGAAATCAAACTTTATTTGAGATGGTCCGCAAAAGATTGAATCATTTTATCTGTTTGTTGTCTAATCTGCATTGTAGTATGCAGGTTGGATTGACGGTGAATGACGTTCATCTAGCGCCAGGCACCAGCTGCAACTAAGTGGCACAGTCTGTTGGTTTACAATCAGTTATCCTATTTATCGCAATACATGACATCTGATATCTCCTTCTTTATGTCCTCAAGTAGAATTGCCCCTGCTCGAATCGCCTTGAATAGGAGTATGGATATTGACTAGTTATAGCGCAATGGCACCAAGTAGAGGCTCGGATTTATGAAGATAATGTTCTGGGGAGGGGGAACACGCCCTGGGTATCGGGTCCCTTCATGCGATCAAAAAGGACGCCCATATCATCTCATGCACGAAAGGGGATATTCCTTTCGATGCAGTGGATGGGAACGGATAAACAGAGCCTTTTATATAATGCTGCACTTAATTGATATACCCTTGCATATTTTTCGAATCAAGTCCTGCATGCGGCACAAGAGTTCCGCAAGAAACTATACACGTCAGTTCAGAGGCCATAGTTAAAGAAATACATCAATAATCGAAATAGGGCAATAAAGAGTATGCAGTAAAATCGAAGATGTTATGAATATCTCCAAAATTGTTGAGAAGAACTGAGGGTTTGTACTCTGCCGGTGTAAGGTCTACTTCTACGGCAAGAAACAAAATAAAAGACAGTCTAATGTAGGTTTGCGACCTGAGAATACGGGCTTGATGTGCTGCCGAGTAAACGAAGCAGTGCATTATATAGACCAATTGATGAGGTTGCCAACAATCTAGAATTGGAATCTATATGTGGGAGAAACCATAATACACGCCGTCTATCCCAGTCCTTCTAGTTTGTAACGTAAACGTGGCTCAGCTGTCACCGGAGCTGTGCCGTTTGACCTCTGTTTCCTGGGTTCGGTTCGGTTTAGGTTCGCCCATGTGCGCCTGCAAGATCCATTGCAACATGGCAAGGGTCTGCTGATGCTGCCCTCTAAGTAAGTAACGTTAGTGCTAATGCACCTCGGCCGGTGGTCGTGGGCCCAAGCTCCAGTTCGACTTTCCTCCTCCAGCGGCTTTAGGCGGCTTCAACTGCCCCTCAGTCCGCAGCTAGGTTCCAAGGTTGCAGCAGCGACCCGCAACGATATCCAACTTTGGAGAGTACGATGATGCTGTCTGGTCACCTCTGAGCATCTTTGAATTGGCATTGAGGTGCCACTAATGGCCATCCCTCTAGCATCATTGCTTCCTCTTCTCTCCTAAGACGCCAACATGGGTGTACCCAATCCTATCGCCTTTCGGCCTGCCCAAGTCACCTTCTGGACCACAATTGTGTACCTTGCTCTGTTCATTCCTCTGCTTATCATTCACGAAACCGTTCCTACAGCACCGTCGCCTGAGCGAATCGAGACTGGGCTCAATCTTGCCGAAGCTTGGTCCGATCTCACCACTCTTGCCCGAGCCTACCACCCCTACAACAGTCGAGAGAACGATGCTGTCCGCACCTGGCTACTCCAGCGAATACACGAGATCAAGACGGGAAGCAACGCCAGTGAGCAGAACTTCGTTGTCTTTGACGACAATGTTAGCAATGTCACTGTGTTTGGCGAGGAGAGGGCTCCGAAGCCCTTACAGGGCCCGGACTTCCAACCCAGGACGATCGGCACCTATTTCGAGGGCAACAATATTATGGTCTATATCCGTGGCAAAGATGACCCCGCCGCGAAGTGGTGGGAGGACGACGCCCATGCAGACAAAGCTATTGGCAAGGGCGGTGCCCTTGTGAACGCTCACTTCGATTCTGTCTCGACAGGATATGGTGCCACGGATGATGGCATGGCTGTCGTATCTGTCCTCCAGCTCATCAAGTACTTCTCGTTACCCGCCA
This sequence comes from Seiridium unicorne, assembly GCA_039778275.1. Classification (NCBI taxonomy): domain Eukaryota; kingdom Fungi; phylum Ascomycota; class Sordariomycetes; order Amphisphaeriales; family Sporocadaceae; genus Seiridium; species Seiridium unicorne. The sequence continues at coordinate 434,878 of JARVKF010000001.1, read as the reverse complement.
ATCAGCCGCAGAAAGGCATTGTCGCTCTGCTGAACAACAACGAGGAGGATTGGCTTTGGGGCTCCCGGGCCTTTGGTAACCATCCTCTCATGCCATTTTGTCATGTCTTTTTGAACCTCGAGGGAGCTGCAGCTGGAGGCAAAGCAAATCTCTTCAGGACGACTGATGCTGAGGTGACCCGTGCCTACCAAGGAGGCCCAAACCCATTTGGCTCGGTAGTCTCCTCTGATGCTTGGGGACTCGGAGTCATCCGAAGCGGAACTGACTACTCAATCTTTCATGATATTTATGGCATGCGTGGACTGGATCTCGCCTTTTATCGGCCACGCGCGCGTTACCACACTAATCAGGATGACACTCGCCACACGTCTATAGACAGCCTATGGCACATGCTGTCACACTCTGTACATACTATGAAGGGGCTTTCTGGAGATACTGGAGATACCTTTATTGGGAAGCGACCCGACGGAAACCGAAAGAAGATTGACAATGGGGCACCAACCGACGGTGTCTGGTTTGATCTCTTTGGGAAAGCCTTCGTTCTCCTTGGTCTTCACGACCTGTTTGCTCTATCTCTGAGCTTCTTGATCGCAACTCCTCTAATACTGACATTGTTCGTATTCATTCTATCTCGAAGCGACAAATTTTACTTCTTTTCTTCAAAGTCTGCCCGGGAAGAAGAATCTGGCGCTGAGCCAATATCGCTCGGTGGTTATAGAGGCCTCATCAGATTCCCTTTTGCTCTGGTAGTTGCAGGGGCTCTAGTTGTCGCGGCAGCCTACCTGGTCAGGAAGATCAACCCCTTCATCATTTACAGCTACGAGTATACTGTATGGGCCATGATGTTGGCACTCTTCTACTTTGCCTTCTGGGTCATTATGGCAGGGGCCAATTTCGTCCGAGCCAGCGCTCTTCATCGAGGCTACGCTTTCTTTTGGCTTTTCATCATGACATGGGCTGTCCTTGTAGCAGTGACTGTCTTCGAAGATCGCTTCCACATTGCGGCCGGCTACCCTTTCGTGTTTTTCCAACTTGCAGTTTTTCTGGCTTCCCTACTCAGTCTATTCGAGCAATTCCGTTTGCCAAAGAAGACTACGTTCGCTCAAAAGGCACAAAGCGACCACGACACCGAAGGATCAGCGAATGTAAATGTGGATGACCATCCGGAACAGGTACCACCCGAAGACAGTGTCAATGAGGCAGCTGCTGCCGAGAATGGCGCCAATGAGGATGAACAAGAGGAAGAGCCCGATGAGACACGCCCATTGATCGGTGGAAACAGCAATAAGAATCGCTCTTTCACGTTCGGTACAGGTTATCGACGTTCAACAACTGCTATAATGGATAAGACGGCGCCAGGAGAAGACCCCGCGAGCCAACCATTTGGTCATGAGCAGTTATGGTCAGGAAAGCTTCCAAGTTGGTTGTGGTTCTTCCAGTTCCTTCTCCTCGGACCGTTCTTTCTCATGCTGTTCGGCCAACTGGGCCTTGAGCTCGTTGCGTCCGTGAAGGAAACCGGTGCCGACGGCAGTAACACCCTGGTTCCTTATCTCCTTGTGGCCATCGTCAGCATCCTCCTGGTACTACCCATTACCCCTTTTGTGCATCGGGTTACCCATCATATCCCTCTTGTCCTCCTTGTCATATTTGCTGCTACACTTATATATAACCTCGTCGCTTTCCCTTTCAGCGTCTCAAGTCGATACAAGATTTACTTTGCACAAGATATCAACCTCGACACTGGAGAGTCTTTCGCCCACTTCATGGGGGCCGAGAAATACGTGCGGCAAGCATTGGCTTCGATACCCTCCGCTATGGACAGAGAGATCACATGCGAGACTAAGGCATCCGACAGGCCCTATATGGGTTACTGCACCTACGACGCGTCAAGCGTGCTCCCCAAAGTCGGCGGCCATGAGAAGAAACTCGCTGACTGGGTCAAATTTAATGCCTCGCGATACTCTAACAAGCTGTACTTCCAGCTTGACGGCGTCGAAACAAGGACTTGTGGCGTACGTTTCTCGAAGCCGGTCGCCAAATTCTTGGTGTCAGGAAGTAGCCCTCAAGATGATCGTTTCGGTGCAGTTCCTAAAGAGGGCTTGGATAGCATCCTGCTCTATCGTCGCGATTGGAGCAAACCATGGGCTGTAAATGTCGAGTGGTCGAAAGAAACGAATGTCAGTGGAAAGATTGACATTGAAGTGTTTTGCAAGTGGGATGACGCCAATCAACAGGGCACTATCCCTGCCCTCGACCAAGCGCTGCAGTATGCCCCTGACTGGGTGGCAATTACCAAATTGGGCCCTGGGCTTGTCTACGGTAACAAGTCATACAGCGTATGAACAATATATTCCTTGGGGCATCCTGCATCGCGGAATATTAGCACTGTACACGTTGATTACGAAGTCGTTTTGTTGCGCTTATTGCCTGGAGGTGGAGTTTATTGCGATAATGGTTAGGAATCGGAGTTGAGTGAGCGAATCGTTGGGTTACAACACAGCAGGCCTGGGCTTTTTCCTCTCACGCAATCATCACGAGTTTCTTTTTTAGGTTGCTATAATGAATCACCTATTTGCATCCGTATTATGGCTAAAACTAGGGCGAAGGCTGGAAATAGTGCTCAAGGATGATTGACCATCCAGATCAGGCCGTCAGAACTCTGGGGCAAAACTCAATACTCTGATGATTTTGGTAGGAGTAATTCGCCAGGTCGGAGCCTCTTCGCCATTCTCATTTGGCACTTCGCGAGCATCCACCTCAGGCCTGACCATAGTGAATGTACTCATAATGCAGTCATCGTAGACGCCCATAAAACTGACCGGCACGCCAAGAGATGGCAAACTAGTAGTGGCAACCAGGACGGGCAATGTCGTGATTACATCTCCCTCAGGGCCGAGCGGTAGTATGTATATTCTATGCTTGATTTCAAAAATGACCCGTTTCCCGGCGGGAGTCTCGTGTATCGATAACCACCCGCCAAGGTCAAAGTCAGCACCATCGCCAGACTCGCATTCAATAATAGCCGTTACGGCAGCAAAATCAGCCTCACTACGAAAGGCGCGCTCCCAGTCGGTGCAAACAATAACTCGCCCGCCTCGCGACACTCCAACCATGGTCTTGCCATTCAACATGCCCGCGCCCCAGTCATCATTCACGAGCGGCGGGGTATGGATAGCGATTGGCACAGCCTGGCCAGATCTGAGCGGGCCAGGAAGAACACGACATGGCGTCAATCTGTCCTTCTTCGGATTCTTCGGCGGAAATGGACCTTGGTCCTCATCGTTGGGAGGTACAAGTCTAAGTATCTCGCGGCGTACTGCAAAGTGTCAGCTATCACCAAAAGTAATCAAGAGATCTGATACGACTGACTGAGAGCAAAATCCGAGGAGGGAGCCACAGGGTGGTTGACATGGAAGACCTTGAAGGGATCCACTAGGTGCGGTCGGATGTGCCCCATCAATGTACCTGAAGTTTTCTCGAAGAAATGGTATCCTTCGGTGCCCATGGAATACATGACTGCGTGCTCGCTTTGATCGAGATGTCCAATAGCACCATGCTGGATTTCAAGATGAGTCCGCAATGTAGGAGATACATCACCGGGTAGCACATCGTACACGAATCCATGCCCGTCGGTAGAAGCCACACATATGGTTGTGTAGGATAATTGAAAGCCGCGGGTCTCTGCTTCGTGGTGTAAGAGACCGACGTTTCGAAAGTGACCTCTGGGTAGACCAGGAAGATCAGTTTTCCAGACTTCGAGGGTGTTCCCGAATCTATCCCAAACAGCAACGCCGTCCTGGTATTCCAGGTGTGCAAACTCTCGCACGCCTTCGTTGCGCAGTAGCGACCATAATGGACGGCCGGTGTCCATGTCGGTCACAAAGAGGCCGCCCGACTGGCTCGTTGAGATGATCAGTCGGCGCTTGAAGTCAGGCTTAAACCTCCACACAAAGTGGTTGGCGGCCTGGAATCGGATGATGGACTCGGTCGTGACGGGGCGCTCATCATTCCAATTCCTAGCAAGCAAGGTCTGTCGCCGGCACGCATCCTTCCAAGACTCAACATCCTCACCGTATCTGGCGAACGACTTCAGGTCCTTAAAATATTCGCGAGGCTCTCGCAAGCTGGCAACGTTGGGCAGCTTGGCCGCGTATATAGCATCTGGGTGAGTGGCATCGATGAATCGATGCCACGCTTGATTGAGGCGGGTCAAACCGGCTAGGCTGTCTAGGCAGGCGAAGTCTAGGACCCGCAGTACGATTTCCGCAGGAAGTACCGACAATGGATCCATCTCATGTGCTCGGGTTTGTCTTCAATGTCGTGGGCTTGGTAATTAAAGGGGGAACCTTGTCGAGTGTCTCATTGATGAAGCTCAGGCAGCGCCTACTGATCGCATTGGGGCAGCAAAAATCCTGAAGTAAACAGTGGGCTTGAAGCTGTAGTGGGGCTATTACATAGCTCGTGGCCGTGTGGGGACTGGAGAGACTGGAGAGCCTCTGACATCGCGTACCTTGATGGTCGACACTGTAGTGCCATTGCTGATAGAACACAACCAAATCTCGAGTACCTGCAACGTCTGTAGCGCCTTTCTTACGGCTCTGTGCTTTTGCCACGTATGTTGGTACGACGAACTGAATAGAAGACAGCCGAGGCATTAATGTTCTCAACAAGGTCATCCGTGGTTTACTGTTGTACTCCTGGTCGCGTGACCAGACGCCTCATTGCTGATACCGGCATATTGAGTTTTGGGAGGCCATAAGTGTAGAAGACGCGGTTCGACGGCATCGCGGCACGCTGGAAACTTTTGAAGAAGTCCAGATTCCATTTTCGAAAAAGACAATTCCATTGACGGTTAGCTAGAGAAGTACACCATTGACCTCGTAGCACAAACTTTGACGGTAGAACTCACTGTATTACAATCGGACTTCCAAAATCCCGAATGATCCAATGTTCTCGGCTCAGATTAAGTTTCTCTTGGCAGGAGAACCTGCTTCGCTCCCAAAAGACAGCCTCGATGAAATTTAAGCGCCACCATAACGGTTGAATGGAGTCTTCAGTCCCCATTACTCATAGACCAGCTAAGAAAAGCGAGTCTGTGAAGTGCAAAAAACGTAATTCAAAGGCTGTGCGTGGAGCTTTTCTCATATATTGGAATGCTGTCCTACTCAGTTCTACTTACAGTATACTTCTATCGTTTTGCTTTCTAGTCTAGTTAGACACTTCAATCTTTCAGATAAAGACGCTAATGCAGGCCCAGATCTGACATTGCAACGTGGAACACGGTATCCCTTGAATCTTCACAACTCACCGCCACATGCTCTGTTACCGAACCTAATTGAACAGAGCCACACTGCTCCATGCCTGCCGCCGGAATCAGGCGCTTCTCAAGATGCGCCGCTGGCGCGTGAAAAGAAAATTGGAAATGAACCCATCCCATCTCTGTCCAATCATATCTCAACATAGCAAGTATGAGACACTCAGCTGAAGAATGTGTACTACAGTTCCGGTAATAAAATTTAGCTAGTAACCTCTTATTCTGTCTGGAAGGCCTCAGTTTGATAAGGCAATTGGACACGTCCAGTAGCTAATAGTGGAAATAAACTACACGGGGCAAGACGTGAGAATTACGTCTGCTGTGCTGAACATGACAGACCCAAAACTCTGGCTCCAGGCATGCTGAATTCAACATTATAATGTCGGCAAGATTCAATATTTTGCAACCTTATTGCCTGGAGTCGTAATCATGATGAGACGCGGGAGTTGGTGTTTTTGCGGCCAATGCCATCTGAGCTTTTTGAGGCCGCCTATTTAATACCAGTTGATTCTCACCAACAATTCCACACGTATCAACAAGCCCAAGTCTCTCAGTCATTCATTTTTTCTAATTTCTACAATTTCTGACTCCGCAGCCTCGGAAAGCAATCTATTCCAACCACCACTCATTACTCCTAGTAATCATGAAGTTCCTCGTAGCTCTCACGGCCGCAGTTGCCTCTCTCGTCTCGGCGAGCCCTGCCGAGATTGAGAAGCGTGGCCTGACCAACTTTGATCAGTACGACGGTGTACGCTTGAACCTGGTCAATGCCAGTTTCGGTCCTAGCAGAGGCCTGTACTACAAGGGCATTGGTACGAGGTCACTTGAATCAGCAGCTTCATGAGCTGTGGCTTAACTTTTGGCCATTACTAACGATTCACTGCCCAGGTCTTGCCGAGATCTTCGACAATAACAGCCCTCTTCAGGCTGTGAATGCCCACTCCAACCCCAACGTCCTCGCCTATGGTAACCTCGACAGGCTGGATGACGATTACCCTTACATCACCAGCAAGTACAGGGGATCATCGGGCACCTTCAGTCTGCAATCTTTCTACTACGGCTGCATCATTGGTAACTTCGCCGGTAACTGCACAATCGCCATCGCAGGCTACGCGAACGGCACCAAGGTTGCAGGACAGAAATTCGACTACCGCCCTACGGTTAGCCAAGGCGCTTCGATGGTCCAGCTCCAGCTGGATAGCTCCTGGCAGGGGATCGACTCTGTCCGTTTCTTGACAGCCTTCCTTGACAGGGCTCAGCACCCTGACCTGGGCGGCGCCACTTTCCTGGATGACATCAGATATACCTACTTCTCATAGAGTGGTCGCAATGCCATGAACACCGCCATTCAAACAGTCTTCCCGAACCGACTACTCGGAGCTTCTTTGGCGCGAAGGATTATGGTTGTACTGTCAGCATTGGTGGCTCGGATTTGAGGGTTTTAGAAGCCAGCTGGAACCCCCGTCTGAGTACTTCACTTCGTTTGGCCTCTATGGGATTACCGTTCTGTTCTCATAATGCACATCGCGTTTATGTACCTCTGGAAAACAGGAACGGATATGTTGGCTCAATCTGGTTATACGCCGGACTTTAGTAATTACTTGTAATAGTGTTAAACTTCCCCAGTTAGCACGGACAATAAATGAGTTGGTTACATACTATTCTTACCCATTAAATCACATATGAAATGTATGGATAATGGTGGAATATTAATGACTCCTTGTCATTACATGTTGGGCCTTACGTTTTGTTTTCGTTCTAATCCGTGGTATCGCTTGTGTCTAAGACGGACTTGGGTGTTGACGTCATATTTACTTGGCCACTCGCGCTCCGAGGAGCTAATGTGCTTTTGTATCTGGCGGATCAGAGAACTCCAGGTTGGTTTCTCTTTCAATTAGGACATACATCGAACGTCTATTTCCACCGGGATATTATCGCGATCGGCAGCATGACGGATTCAATCACTGGAAGCTGTAACTGCGGACGCCATAGTTATACTATTTGGCCTAAGCCAACAGCGATGAACTTGTGCCGTAAGTTCTCCAACTGCTTCTAGGTCACATCTAACTACTGATGATGGATACCTAATACAAGATTGCTTGGACTGTCGCAAGTGGGCCGGCGCGATGTAATCAACCACTACTTGTTGTTGGTTGAAGCAAGCTCTAATAGTTATCCAGGCATTCAGCTCACCTGTTAGTCAAGACCGATGACATTGAAAGCCATGGTCCCCAACCACGTGTCTTCGTTCTGAAGGCTGATAGCGGAAACGATATGGAGCGAGCTTGGTGTGACGAATGCGGAACAGGGATTTGGATAAGACAGCTTAAGGATTCTGAAATGACAAATCTAAAAGCTGGTAAGCGTTATTTAAACGAGAATGAAAGCATATGAAAACAAGTTACTGACTTCACGATTCTAGGGTTATTCAATCCCAAGGACATCCCAAACCCGACCATGGAAAATTGGCTGAAAAACCTCGAGGCTTGGGAGACGCCTGCAAAGGGGACAGACAGGACATCCCAGGAGAATTGAGCCCATCAGCCATTAAACTTACAATAGGCCATCTCAAGTTAGAGCCACAATATTTATAGCGCTATTTACGTCAACGGACTCATTGGCAGGCTGTTCGAGCTCGAGGTGTGGCAGTTTATTGACAATGGATATTGTCCATTATAGGAGGGTTTCGGGTCATAATGCTCTGCGACTTGTGCGTGCAGATGCATCCTAAGCTATAATTGCAAAACCGGGCTGTAGAACATCACCTTGGCACACACTTCCCTTTGTGCAAGCAGCCAGTGTAGTCATGGTGAACAGAAATCCAATTGTGACACAAGAGAAATCGATGTAGTCATTCCAAACAAAGAGGCTTATCTCGGAACAATGAAGGTCATCACTTGGCTGCTTTCGGAATCCATCAGCTCTCAACTGACAACATTAAGTCGCATTAAGCATTCTTCTATTGATCACGGTTTTTGAGATTGCCAACTCTGAGTGAAATTTAGCATCGCGTCTCTGCAAACGATTGATATCATGTCCCATCAGTGGCAGCGACTTACAACGGCCACGGCCGACGCTATTGGCCGTGCGAGGGTGTCTCTTTCCAATTATGAACAGGGCCGAACAGTCCATATCGAAGGGCCGATAGATCTTATTGGTCAGGCTGACGGGGATGACGGTCAATACCTTGAGCGTCATCTTCCGCCGCTCGCCGACGATATCCAAACTATCACAATTGATGAGAAAGGGCTTCTGGTCGGGGCATCAACTGGGTTACCAGAGCCAAATGAACATTTCATAGAGAAGAAATTGGCCAAAAATGGTCATGGTACGCCGATAGATGGCTTGGTCAGCGACAAGGAAGGACTACCTTCCGTCAATCCCGAGAAACCAGCTTCCATTCCCGGACTTTCTGAACTTAATAGACCTAAAAACGCGGAGAATGGTATTGAGCTCGACGAAAAACCGGACGAAGCCAGCGATTTGCATATTCAAGATGCCGAAACGGACGAGCATGCCTCAGTGACGCAGCACCGACCTGAAAGTACTTCGGTAGGCTCCATTGCTGCAACTGAAACACTAGATTCCCGAGATCAAGACGAGCCTATAGATGACTTGTTTGAAGGGGAAGACAAATTGGAGGACGCGGAATCACTGAAGGTTACTGGAGACAGCGTTGCAGGTGCTTCTCAGGAGAAAGAGCCGCAAAACATCCCATCTGCTATCGCGCGCGAGTTGTCTACTGAAGAGGACCCAAAGAGCAGTGAATCCGTCTCAAACGATCTTAAACAGACACAGATCGTCTCGGAATTCGTTCAAAGCCCCGAGACTTCCGGTGATCCTAAGGGAGAGTCTCAGGTGCTCGAAGAAAATGGGTTGAAAACTGACTCGATTCGACCAAACTCAGAGATGCCCGATGACAACGTCAGAGAGGCCACTTATGCATCTAGCAATGACGGCTTGGAGCAATTGGAACACAAGAGATCACAACTCGAAGAAGTAGGAAGTCCCAAAGATGAAGGGGCTCTAGTAGTCAATGGTAGCGACTCTCCCAAGGCTGAGGCACGAACTGCCACCATGACTGTTCCAGCCCCCGAGATCCAGCACAACATAGACGAAGAGATCGAAAGCCAAGTTGATGACGGCCCTTCTAAAGTAGAAGAACCTAAGCCAAAAGTTCGCAAGCCTCTTCCCACCGTCCCAAGCTCCATCTCAAATCACACATCAAAGAAGAAACGCCCGGCCATTGTGCTCAAGCAAGATGCGACCGGAAAACGAAAGGCCCAAGACTATGAAATAGAATGGGAATCTGAACCAGACCGACTCAAAAAGAGAAGCAAGATCTCCAAGGTGCAGGTCGATGCCAAAGGCAAACCTCTACCACCACTCCTAAATGCAAACGCGGGCCGCGTCCGGAAAGGTCGGGAGGGTGGCAGCGAGGTCGGCGGTGACGTTGAGTCTGGAGCGCCACCCGAGAAGAAGATCAGAGTAGTCAAGGCTGACACGAAACCGCCCAAGCCGAAGAAGGAACCAAAGGCAAAGAAATCCGCTGCAAAAGGGAAAGCGCCACCAGCCCGAAAGCGCACGGCGAAGTCTGCACCCAAGAAAGGCACAGCGAAAAAGGTTACGGTTAAAACACCTAAGAGTGATGAGTTTGTGGTAGATTCAGGCTCCGAAGATGACTGAATTGCTGAGTAGGCAATACAATATGAACTTGGTAGCTAGTTCTGGGACGGTTGATAATTCTCCTACTTGTATGAATTAATCGATGATTATATTACAACTACGAACTCGCTATGATGGTGAATAAGAGACGGCACATATTAATGAGGAACAGGTTTTCAAAATACTCATATTATCGTTGAAATAATTACTGTCTGGAAGGTTCAATGTCATTTTTTTCATCATTTCAAGTAACATGAACTCTGCAAGAGACATATTTCTCTATCTTTCAGTTGCATGACACTCTAGGGACGGAAGAAGTCACATATCTCAGTGCTGCATGTACATTTGGTAGTCAGAACTATCTGAGAACCCCGCCTCGTACTCCCCTTTCACCAACTCTTGTCGGAATCATTCCGGTACAAAGTCCTCATCTTCCTTGGTATATACACTCCAGTTATGATGATCATAGACTGAGTCCAGCACAATCTCCATAGAATTTCTTACCTTGTTCTTGAGAAACTCTTGGCTAGTTTGTAGACTATATCCGGCTTGCCAGTCTATTGTTTGAAGGAGGAAGTGAGTTTTTTGCAGTTCCTGAAAATCACCGCTAGTCATCTCGTGTAGGAGCATTCCACGGGCAAGCAGCAGCGATCTCTCGTCATCGGCAAATCGCTGTCGTGAGAGTGGCGGGTAGATCATCTCAATAATGTCCCGGCACTGCCTCAGACAAAGCAACTCGAATTTTTGTTCATCATAACAATATGGTGCAGGGGATTGGCAGACACGTTCTAGCACCTTATTTCTGAAGCATTTGGAACAGAGTGGTTCGTCCATCTTCGCTCGCTCTGCCCCCGTAACAGGTACATGTTGCTTGAGTGTCTCGAGGGGGTTGAATTCCCCATTCTCAATGCACCACTTCACTGATGGCAACTCCACTGGCCTCAAAGATTGTTCACAGCCCGAACAGATCAGGATTTTGTGGCATGTGGGACAGGAGAGTCGATCACCTCGTCGTATTAGCATGCTGGAATACCTTGCAAAGCAGAGCTTGCCAGTGAGATGTCCGCACTCGAGGACAATTGTTTCCTCGAGGTCCTGCTGTCCGGCACTTGCCGAAATATCGAGGAGGTGGTCGCACAAAGAACAGCCAACATTGAGCGGGACTTGATTAGGGCCACCTTGTGCGTCAAGCCAGTTGCTGATATTCGGAAATTCGAGGAAAGCTGCTGTTTCGTGGGTTCCACTAAGTGTATTTTCGACAGGATCTGAGCGCAAGAGATTCTTGTTGTAATCATTTTCTGGCCGCTCCCAGGTGACGAATCGTGCCAAATACGACTGAAAGCCCATGGTGAAGTGAAGCTGAATGTCCTGACCAATTTTGCGCGATACGGTTGGCATCATCGCTTTCAACATGTGATTATTTATAGGTTCCGTCAACTGGTGAATAAAGCCTGATTAGCCAGTGGACATGAAAGCACAAATATTTTGTCAAAATACAATGCTTTCGATGAGACAAAGCGATGAGTTTCTAGAACAATGGCAATAGAACACACCTATTGCGAATTTATGGCATCGAAGGATGGGTAATAATGATGACATAGAAGTGCGCGCATCTATCAATCAGCTGCGGTGTGTTCCATCAGTTGTCGGGGAGAAGCAAATCCACCATTTCGTATAGTAATTGTTTGTATGACGTTTGCTTGTTTAAACTTGCAGAAGTAGCTCGTTATTCTTGCAGCCAAGTCCGCGGTATATTATTTTCCCTCACATTCTGGGCTGCGGGTTGTGTCTAATCTCCTTGGTGATTTCTCTTGTTCTTGGACTATCCGCAAAGCTCAGCCCAATCAGATCAATTACTTCATCAACCGTGAAGTAAAGGCTCAGGTCACTCTCCATCCAAAGATACTTGACCTCGTTTAGGTTGCTCTGTAGGAATTCGGAGAGAAACTTAAGGCGCAGCCAATTTTCTGCATACTGGCTAGTGGTAGGAACCTCATTCGAACCAGGACCGTGTGGCAGGAATAAGTCATCCAACTCCGTGATTTTCGCGATCAGATTAGCGATATTGTACGCTTCGTCTTGGCCAATACCTGACAAGTCCATAACATCTGACACTATTTTTGCAGCTAGGCTGTCGACCAAGGAACCAACGGCTTGACACCAGGCTGACTTGGAGAGAATGGTATTCCAGGTGGTACCCACAGCACGAATTCTCGACGTCGCCGCATCGACTTGCATCGTCAAATCAGACGGGTCTCCATCTTGTTGGAGCACGTTCTGTACGCCGCCTAGTAGATCGCGGATAATTGTGCGTTGAGTGGTCATCTCCGAGGAATAAGCGCGAGCTGCAAACGCCTTCAGAGTTTTGATGTCGTTATCTAACCGCAGCATATGAACAGCTCGGGTTGTAATATCATCACGGCCTTTCCAAGACGCTGTTAGCTCGGTGAGGCGCTCGGACAAGTAAGTGACGTCGTTGTATAGAAACATGTTGCCGCCACCAGAAAGATCTAGAGCGTAATAATGGGGCGAGATGGCTCGGAACATGGCGAGGATGAATGTTGGGAGACCGAAGAGACCTGCAGCTGCCGCAGCAACTGGATTGCCCTCGGAGCTGTGGGGGTTAACGGACAATCAGCAAGCAAATGGAAGAAGGAGCACTCACCCAACCAAGAACGCTGCGTCTTCCAAAATGGCTAGTATCAATGCTAGGACAGGTTCAGGCATTGAGGAAATCTTGTAGGTCTCTTTCAAGGTCATCTCCCGTGTCTGCGACCGCGGGCCGGGATGTTGCGGTGCTGGATGACGAGTAGGCTGTTCCGCGGTATCGTTGCCCCAAGCACCCCAATCGTCCCCTCCGTCATCTGCTGATGGTTCTGTCACTGGAGGCGCTGTTGTTGGTGCAGAGTGCTCTTCTGCAGTATCGTCATCGCCCCAACCCCAAGCTTCTGCACCGTCTGCACCGTCCTCCTCATTACCACCTCTCGCTGCATTGGCAAGACCATTCTGGCTAGCCTCTTCCTCTACTTCATCCCCGCCATCATCCCAGGCAGCACCCCAGTCCTCGTCGTCACGACCAGCCGGAGCACCATTTGCCGCAAGCTCGGCACCTTCGGTCCTGGACACTCGCTGAGTTTCAACACGCTCCACCTCCGTAGGTGTCCCAAGACCTTGTGCAAGTTTCGTCCGAACGGTGTCAAGGGCGGTTTCTTTGCGTTTCGTAAGCCAGACTCGCGGTGCACTGTCAACCCAGTCGTCTAGCTCCTCGAAGCCTGTATAGTTTAATGCCCTCAAGGAGTCACAGAATCTCCTCACTGTTTGAAGTATTCCTTCGAATTCATCTATCTCCTTCAACGATGCTGGAACCACAGAGACGAGCCATACTGATTTGATGCGAGGAATGAGATCTGGCATCATTACATTAGACAACGACTGGACTAGGTCGTCTGGTAGTCGCTCCGAGAGATAGCGCATGATACGCTCCAAATCTAAAAATAGTGAAGATATGCTGCGATCTGCTTGACCATCCAGAGACAAGGTAGACTATATACATCAGTAAATGTCTGTAATTGTAACATGCGGGAACCTACATCTTGGACCGTGATCCCTGGCAGGGAAGGACTCTCGGCATTAGTTCGTGACCTCACAATCGCATCGTCTACGCTGTGCCACAGTAATGCCATTCTCTGACCGACCTCCTTATATGCCTTAAGGCCAATCAACGCTTCGGCAAGGCTCATTGAATCTTCTTGTCCTCGATTAGCAAATGCCCAATTGGAACGAACTCTGCGCCTACCTTGTCCCGTTTGATGAATCCTGAGCTGTCCTTTCTCCACATCGATCTGTACCAGGGAGTTCCAAACGTGATCGAACACATCATGCACGGCCGACTTCAGCTCGAAGGCGCGCATATCTAGTATTCTCATAACCCGACATGATTTGCTGGCAGGTATCTCATCGATTGCAGACCATGATTTCTCCAATAGGTGTAGAGAGTCAAGCACTTTACGCTCATCCCTGGCCTTCTCGACTTGGTCAAGCAGCTGGTTGACACGCTTGATGCTTGTTAAAGCCCCGTGGACCTGGCGATTATAGGCCGCTTCGCGCCGGAGGAACTGGACCTTTTCCTCGGCCTCTTTCAACGTCTGTCCCGACACTTCTGGGGCTTCGGATCGTCGCACAATCTCGTTGGCTAAGCTTCGCGATCGGTTGATATCGTCTTCCACAGTTTTGGCATTCGTGACCCATGATTGGACGTCGGGAGCTGTTTCTTCGTTTATTACGTGTATCTCGGACTAAGAGTGGTAAGTTGAGGAGCACTACACAAGATGAGAAGGATCGAGCACACACTTCAAGCTTCGACTTTGCGGCTGCTAAAGACTCCAGAGCCGGACCGAAATCCTGCGCACCAACATGGCTTGAAGAGATCTCTTCCTCGGGGAAGACTCCTTCAAGCGCAAAATCTACTAGAGCGCGCCCAACTACAGCAGCTTCCGAGCCAGCCATCTCCTGCAATCAAATTCCCCGGACCACGGCTTTGCTGCAGAGTCAAAGAGTTGGCGGCTGTAGAGTGCTGCCAGATCGCAAGTTCGGGTGTAGGAAGAGCTTGCGATTGGGAGATTGAAGCTTCAAGTGAAGCGCATCACGGAGAAGTAGATCGTCTGACAAAGCCTACCAAGAGACGTGGTGTTTTCGTGTCGTCGTGATATCGTAAGGTCAAAGTCCATAGGCGAAGGAAAGCTCGTTGCGCTTCCTTGTAGGCCGACATTGGCTGTAGCTGCCACGGAGCTTGAAAGCCAGAGTACAGCTGTACCTAAACGTGCTACCACAACATGCAAGGCTGATGACATGCTTGCTGAGCTCGTAGGCCAATCAGACGCTAGCACTAGGGGGTCTGCGGGCTCTGTGGGGGAGCTTGACTCAGACGCGGTCACTGAAGAGTGAGATGGAGGGGTCCAGAGACATCACCAGTCTGCAGTCCTCTCCTTGCGCCCCAGTATATGCCAGGTTTACCGGCAAGGCTAAAGTCTGACTGCCTTGTCCCGTTGCGTCTTTGTTTCATTGGGTTGCATATACTGTACTGTATTGCACAGCACTGCACTTTGGACAGTCTCATAAACAGTTGTCTCCTCCATGTCACTGCATCAGCCTGAAGCAAATCGCATCTATCGCCCTACTCTATCGTACCTCCAGCCAGACACCGATTGTCAAGCTGTCGTCCCTGTTGCTCCGTGCTGCTAGAAGCAGTCTGAGCCATCTGCGGAAAACTTCTTCTCTGACTAGAATCCATCTAGTCACGAGACTCGTTCCTTATTGGCCTGCTGCAGTGCGCCCACATCAGATACGGTATGTCAGACTGAGAAGTCTAAAGATCCCCGGCCCAACGCCTACGCCCGACACCTCCCCCATCTACCTGCCCTCGCATCACTTGATGTGATCCAAGTCCTTCCAACATCATCATGGCCGACCTGTGAGCTTGGGGCCTTTGCTGGCAATTTCCATTTTACACCCCCATGTCATGACTGGGCGAAAGCAATTGTTCCTAGCAACTCTTTTCGCCAGTTTGGTTGCTATCGTAGGCGTCCTGTACCAGCAAATTCACCATCATATTGGGTATGTCTCCGAATTTTATATCGGTTTCTTCTCCGCCTTTATGAATACCCCGGTCAGAGCACAATGGCAAGCACCGGACTTGTGCATTGCAATATCGCCCATCGTGCCTTAAAAACATGTCAACATCTTGGGCAGGCCCGGACTAGCCCCGTGCTTTACCCCATCGCCACTACCAGTCCAATGACATTGTGCGGACTGTTATACCCTGCTCCGAACTCATGAATAGTCTTTTCGTATAACCCTTCTATGGCACTAGACTAACGATTATAGCAACCTGGGTGCATTCTTCCCCAGTCGACAGCAACACACAATGGGGTCACAAATTCAGACACCGAAGTTTCGAAAGCTTCAAAGCTTTGATGCGGACTATGCACCAACAAGTATCACGCAGTATGAGTCCGAGAGGAGTGGTATGCAGGTCATCGTCGTTGATCGCAAGGGCCCAAAGATCAACGGCTACTTCACCTTGGCCACGGAGATTTTTGACGACTCAGGGTCACCGCACACGCTTGAGCATCTCGTTTTCATGGGCTCAAGAAGCTATCAGTATAAGGGACTTCTCGATAAATTGGCATCGAGAGCTTACGGCGGCACGAACGCCTGGACAGCCACCGATCACACGGCGTATACTCTCGAGACAGCCGGGTGGGAGGGCTTTGCGCAAACGTTGCCGGTCTACTTGGAGCATCTGATTGTGCCAACCATGACCGATGCCGCATGCCTCACTGAAGTGCACCACATCGATGGAGAGGGCAATGATGCCGGTGTGGTTTACTCAGAGATGCAGGGCGTCCAGTACACCAGCAGTGAACTTATGGACATTAAGGCGCGACATTTGCTATATCCTGAGAACGTTGGATTTCGGTATGAGACAGGTGGCATGATGGATGCTTTACGTGTCTTATCTCCGGAAAGAATAAGAGATTTCCACAAGGAGATGTACCAGCCGCGCAATATGTGCATCATCATCGTTGGTGAAGTCGATCACCAGAACCTTCTTCAAATCCTCGACAGCTTTGAGGAGAGCGTTAAGGATGATATCCCGGCCCTAGGAGAAGCTTTTAGGCGACCATGGATCGATTCGGCACAGCCTCCACCACTCAAAGAGACTGTTGTGGAGACTGTCGAGTTTCCTGAAGAAGACGAATCAACTGGAGATATCATTATCGCATTCTTCGGACCCGATTGCTCTGATACGTTGGAGTCTACGGCACTGAATATTCTGCTCACCTACCTCTGTGGTTCATCAGTGGCTGTGTTGGAGAATGTGTTGGTCGAGAGGGAGGCACTGGCGAGCTCAGTCGGCTACTGGTTGGACTCGCGTCCGAACAGTGTTATATGGTTCCAGCCTACCGGTGTCGCAACCGAGAAGCTCGCTTTTGTGGAGCAGCGTCTAATCACTTTAATCAAGGAAGTCCTTGATAAGCCGCTTGATCTGAAGTATCTCCTCGACTGTATAAAGCGTGAGCGAAGACAAGTCAAAGCTCAAGGAGAAGGTTCCGAGTCATATTGGTCTAACAACATTATTACCACTTATCTCTTTGGTGATCGAAGTGGCTCGACGCTGAAAGAGCTGGGAAGCCTCGAAGAATATGACAAGCTGGAGAAATGGACAGAAAATCAGTGGAAGACGTTCCTCAAGAAGTGGTTGGTTGACGCACACCACATTTCTGTCCTGGGCAAACCATCGCAAAAATTGGCCGACGAGCAGAAAGCCAAAGAGGTCGCAAGAATCGAGAAGAGAAAAGAAGAGCTCGGACCGGAAGGGCTGGAGCAGCGCCGGAAACTCTTAGAGGATGCCAAGAAGCAGAACGATGTCGAGATTCCAGACGCAATTCTCGAGAAATGGCCCGTGCCGGCAACAGACACGATACACTTTATCGAATCACTGACAGCGAGATCAGGTCTGGCAAGGAAACTTGGTCTGCCTTCTAACGCTGCACAGAAGGTCATCGAGACTGCTGAGCCTGGCGCACCCCTATTCGTGCAATTCGAGAGTGTGCCAACCAACTTTGTGCACATCACGTTGCACATTGGTACTTCGGATGTTCCTCTCAAGTACAAGCCATTGATGCCGCTTTTCAGCGACAACTTCTTCAATACGCCCATCAATCGTGATGGAAAACAAGTGGATTTTGAACAAGTTGTCATGGACCTTGAGAAGGATACTATCCAATACAGCATCGAGTCTGGCAATCGTTTAGGCGATACTGAAAGCATCACTCTTCGAATGCAGGTCGAGCCTGAGAAGTACGAAACAGCCGTGGATTGGTTCAAGACCATGATGTTCGATAGTGTTTTCGATGTAACTCGTCTGAAGGCAGCAATCAGCAAACAACTGGCAGATATTCCTGAAGCCAAGCGAGACGGTCGAACCATGGCCAACGAGGTCGAAATGGCTATTCACAATGAGCCCTCGGCGATGCTCGTAGCCAAGCGCACGCTTGTGAAGGCTGTCTATCTCAAACGCCTGAAGAAGCTTCTGGAGAAGGATCCCGACACAGTAGTCTCATGGTTCGAGGCAGTACGAAAGTCATTGTTCACCTTTGCTAATATTCGCGTCCTCGTCACAGCCGATATTGCTAATTCAAAATTGCCGAATCCCGTCAAGACCTGGGACGCGCTTGCAAAGTCGCTCGACGTCAAGTCGGATACCATCAAGCCCATTGTCAAGCCTCACACATTGCTCAATGAAGAAGGCAAGAATCCCGGCAACGTTGGAGCCATCATTCTCCCGATGACCACCATCGACTCATCATTCTCGGTGAGTTCGAGCAAGGGTATCACCTCATTCTCGGACCCCATGGTGCCTTCCCTTCTCGTCGCTGCCCAGTACCTCGAGACCGTCGAAGGCCCGTTATGGACCGCTGTCCGAGGTAATGGCCTTGCGTACGGCGTTTACTTCGCCAAAGAGGTTGATGGAGGCTACGTCCACTTCAAGGTTTACCGTTCGCCCATGGCTTCCAAGGCGATTGCCGCAGCCAGAGACGCTATTGCCGCTCTTGCAAATGGCACCGTTCCATTCGAGAAGCCCATGATCGAAGGTGCCATCAGCCAAATAGTCATGAATATGGCGGATGAGCAAGCTACGATGGCGTCAGCTGCAACCCAGAACTATATCGTCAGCGCCGTAAGAGGACTGGAGCCGGACTTCAACGCCAAACTGCTAGCCAAGGTCCGCGATGTGACTGTAGACCAGATCAAACATGCAATGAAGGAGTATCTGCTTCCTCTCTTCGAGCCGGGTAAAAGCAATGTCGTGGTCTGCTGTGCGCCCATCATGGTCGAGGTGAATACCCCAATTTCAGCATTACATATGAGCATGTGTACTAACGTGGTTTCTAGAATCTACAGAAAGAGTTACAGGATATGGGCTACCAAACCCAAGTCAAACAGCTAGCAGACTTCCATGATGCCTATGGTCTCGAGGCTGGCGCGGAAGAAGGTGAAGATGATGACGAAGACGAGGATGAGGATGATTCACAAGATTCAGAAGGATCTTATGATTCGGAGGAAGATGAGGAATGAGGATCGTACTAACATTCAGGAATAGATGGACGATTCGTCAATAGACATATATTCACAAGCATTTATAATGCACAGAAATTTCCAGAATTTGGGATAGCCCAATCCCGGCCGTGCAGAAGATTTGTTGCAATATCGTCGCACAGCAAGTGGGCATATGGCCGGCAGTGTGACATAATGGCTGCACAACATGAGAACCAAGCACAGGACCACTCATAATTGGGGATGGTTACCAATGATGGAAGTTCCTCCACGTGTGATTTGCAAGCCTTGGTCGGCTTCGCGGATTAGAATGGAATAAAATTGTGAGAACACATGTAGGAAACTCCTCGTGCCTCGACTTGAGCTTGCTAACGCATGAGCGGCTTCGGCTTCGGCTTGGGGCTTGAGCGCTGACGATGCCCCTGGCAGAACATGCGGCTTGAAGGAAATGCGCAAAGTCACCGACATGTAGGATATTTCACATGTTGCTTTATTATTGAATCAGGTTAAGAACTCAGCAGTAATCTATACAGGACTGTTGTGAGCTTCCCCATTGGCCTCACCATCTAGATGCCCAAATATTCTTCGGAGCCTAATTTTCTTCTCTTCCGTACCTGCATCACCGGTCTCAGAAGTGCTGCTTCCTGGCCGGCCACCGTCTTTCTGTGTGGACTGGCCCACCTTGAGCTTAGCTTTCCTCTCCTTGGCCTCCTTCTCCTGTCTTCGCCTAGAAACTGCTTCAAGCATACTCGTACTCTTCCTTTCGAGGTTTGCATGGTTCCACATGCTAGTTTTCCACCATTCGGTGGTGTTTGTCCATTCAAATAAGAGTGCCAACGGCACTTTGAACATCAGTCGGAGAACTACGCGAAGCCAAGAGCCAAACGCTAGGGACACTGAAAGGAAGATGATGATAGTAGAGCCTCCGACTAACGGTAAATTGGTCAGTTATATAGCTTGATAAGTGGAGATATACGATAGACTTACGCATCCATTTAAGCTGCTCGCTCAGGCTCATCCATGCAGCCTGGTTGATCTTCCAGTTGTTCATACCGAAAAATGTCGCGAAGAAACCAAGAGGGAGCTGTTACAGTACAAGTTTTATCAGCAAGTAGCTTTCGTCAATTCCCAACTAGTATCAGAGCTTACGAAGATTATTGTCACGATGGTGAATGCCTGTATCGTCCGACCTTGCTTGACACTCTCATCCGCTCTTTGAAGTGCCGCTCTCGCTTCGACTATGGAGGCCTGCTGTTGTTTGAGGGAGAGAAGCCCTTCAAGCTACAAGGAGCGTTTAGCGTGTATCACACAGCATAACATGCAAGGTGCTTACCTGGCCGCAAGCCCTCAGAGCGGCTTCTTCGAGATCCACAATCTCAGCCTGGCGCGCTTGAATTAGCTCCATGAGAATATGTGCTTCGTGTACAGATTCTTCATGGAATTGAGCTTCCAGATCAACAGTCTCGTTCTCATCATCGTCAGCCTCTGGGACCGTCACTTTTCTGAGCTCGGAAATGAACTTGTTGATCAATATTGCGTCGCCCGTCAATGCCGCATGTTTCCCGTGGGGATGAGTCAGATGCCGCGTAAAATCTTTCATCACTTTAAGCTGTTCATTATAAACTCGCTTCATTATCATAAGCTCTTCGGCTATGTCTTGGGCCTCTTTGAGTATAACGCCCTCCGGATTTATGTCAAGGTACTTGTGTCGGACACTTTCATTCTGGGTAGGTATCATATTCTGCGAATCTAGTGCGGTGTGCCACCAAAAGTTGTTATACGCGGTTCTTGTGTGCTCAGTTTGAGAGTATTAATTGTCTTTCAGTACACAAGATCTCAAGCAGCTAACATACCACATTGCCAATCGCGGATGCGAATAAGTCCATCACCTCCGGACGCTGATCCAGAGGTTTGGTCCTGTCAAAGAAGACTCGCGAGCATTGATCCACAATGATCAGCGCTATAACGTATGGACCTAGTCAGCAGTGGCTTGACGCTCAAAAGTGTCATGAAAGCCTACCGAGATGATGTATCGATTTGATCACTTCAGTGTTGGGAGCGAGCCTTTCCCTCAAGCTTTTGTGTACGCCTGAGGGGTCTGGCTTATTCCGACCCCACCGTCGCGGAAATGAGGTGATAATAGTATCTAGACTGATTAATACTAGCAAAGTGTAGACAGGGAAATGCTGACTCACTATCATCTAATATCCATAACCATAGTTGGTCAACCATAACGACTCGAGTACTCAGGCTCTTCGAGATAGTGCCTCGATAAACCACTTGATCCCTGTCTCGCTCGGAGGTGTTATCCAGGATGGGGTACCAATACTGATCCAGTGTACGACGGATGTGCAGAGGCGGTTTACGATCAACGTTCTCTCTAAGCAGCGTCTCGTCCGCTTCATAATCCATCTCTTCCGCTACTCTTGCAAGCGTCATAAGATACTTGCCTAGCAGTTGCCTAAACTAAGTGTCAGTGAGACGAAGCTACGTTGTCTGTACCTGAACTTGCCTGCGCGTCAAGATAGGTGTAGTCTCTTTCTGTTGGGTTTCCTCAAAAGCCTTCCTATTCGTGGAATTCGACAGGTCGCGCACGGTTTGGTAAAATGTGTGCCTGTTTTGACTCGGGCGGGACTCAACACCCATGACATGATTTATAACTTTCAACATCTTCGCACGGCGACTACTTGTCTCCCAGTGCAGGTATGGTAGCTTGGAATTGTTCAGTAAGAATTCACGAATTGTCATACAAGTACTTGATGCATGCGTTATGAGCACGTACGAATAGCGCGACATTCTTCTCCTTTGGTGGGAGAGCGATAGAGCCAGTTTTCTTTAGGGCCTTTGGGCCGGTTTCTAGTATCGAGGCCGACACACTTCGATGGTATTTTGGTCCGGCTTCTATGAAAATATAAGCACGAAGTGATGGGTTGTTTCATGATGAATTCTTACCTCGAGGAATCAGAGAGCATTTAGATCTCATATACCTAGAGTGTACTGGTCCTCCACGACGAGTGTTTAGCGTTGGGGCTTCGGCTGGATTCAAAGTCTTCATGACCTCTTGAGTATTTGGTGTCCTGCCCGTTGGTCCACTGCCGTGCATCTGACCCTGCCAGTTTTCTCTCGCTAGGAGTCTGTGGCCATCTTCCGGACGTCGGTCCTTTCCCTCATAATATCTCGCGATGGCTTGCTAATTAGGTAGTATTAGCTAACTGCAGATCCCTAGACTGTATGGCAAAGATTGTCTTACCTCAATCCACTCCATATTGTTGCTCGGGAAATGGAAATAACGGACAGTGTTCTCGGGGCATGCTTGGGTCAAGGGATTGTCACCCGACTTCACCAAGAACTCCTTCACCGGCAATTTCTGATTCGGAAAATTGTCTATATAGCGTGGGTCGTCTGATTTGTATCCGACTAAAGTTCCATCTGAAGCCCTTCGAAAATACATCGCTCCAGCCCTGAACCCATAGTAAGGCTCGATCTGCCCTTTTGAGGAGCCAGTAGTTGGGTGTCCCACCTGCGCTTCGCCAATGGGCGGTTCGGATCGCTGGCGTGGTTGTCGAGCCGCATTACGAGCCCGCGACAGTAGAGAAGGACGTCTGCCCCTGTTGATTCGTGCATCAGGTCCCCGGGCGCTCTTTGGTGGCTCGAAGCGCGTGAGGTGCTTATGATCCCAGTCCCGCAACTGGTCCCTATATCTAGATTTTATAGTCGTCTTCAATTGCTTTTCACGGTCGCGCCGGATCTGGGGTAGTTCTGCGACAACTCTCTCCTTCCATTGCTGCTTGTAGCTTTGCAAGTCTTCCACGAGCGCTTTCTTCTCAGATTGCATCATAAAGTTGTTCTTGGCTTGTTCTATACGATCAATCTCGTATTGAAAGCGTCTCTTCATATTTGAATCTACAAGCCTCAAGAAGTCGTCCTGCTGCGATAGCCGGACGCTCAAATAGGATTTCGTAGCATCCTTGTAATGATGCCATGGTTGATCGGCATAGTCAACGTCGCTGCAGCCTTCTCCTGAATAGCTCGTGTCGATAGCTCTGTCGCGGCGTAACACTGGATCTACTTGGTCCTGGGTCTCCATGCCCGTGCTGGGCGATGAAGTATGAGCCGCCATGATCCAAGTGGGAAATTATGATGTACATCAAGTCGAGAACGAATGAAAATAGCTGCTCAGCCGGCTTTAAATAGGAAAGCAAGGGAAAATACGGGTAACGCGCAGCAGCCGAGAACCACGAAGCCAGTTGAAGCGAAAGATATCAAGACATGTTCATTTCATATCATGGGATGAACCTCTTCAGCGCAGTATCTGTCAGTATCTTAGCAGATGATAGATATAGCCTCATTTTGGCCCCCACGATGACCATGCTGGCGGGCTGGAGTCTGCAGAGCGGGGATATGTAGCACGTACAAATCAGAGTGAGTTTGGAGACCAGGATACTCATCATGGCGGGCAGCAAGGCCAATTGGAGCGCCGATAGACAAACCAGGAACCAGGAGCTTCCATTCCGTTATTCGTCTCGGTCGGCGCGACGGGATTGTGGGTGTCCATCAGCCTGTTCTTTACGAACAAGTCGGACTCGCTTGTTAATTGCATTTTTAATATCTGATCAGCTCGGTAAGCCATCCACCCGTTGAGCTGGAAGGATTGCTTCAAAACAGCGAATTGCATGTCAGCTAGCTTCCGTGAGTAGTTTTCCCACACTGCTTAACGGACCTATGCTGCGCTGAAGATGTAGAACCTTGTACCAATCGCGATGTATTACGGGAAGCAGCAGACGTTCGACACAATGAATTTTCCAAAGAACCTGTAAGGCAGCATTTGATTGTATTTGAAACATTTGGTCTGTTGAAACGCTGTCAGGCAGTGCTCAGCGGCTCCTCGCATCAGCAGGGGACTACTATGTTGAGTGACCAATCCATAGCAGTAGGATTTGTTGGATGATGATACAATCTAGCTCCATGTGCCCCTTCGATAGCTATATTTGCGTGGAATTGACTTCCAAACGGGCGCGCTTTGTCTCATTGTCGATGGGGTTGGAAGCATCACATATAAACGCGCAGGGTCCAGTGCCGATTGTCGTCTGTAAGTACAGTTGTACGCTGAGCTCGACAAACTATCCGTTACCACATGGAAATACTGGCAAACCTGTCCAGTTATAGTGTAGTTTGGAATATTGGTGTCCCCTGCGTGGAAAACCTTTCAATTTCGAAATCTGTGTCTATAAAGACTTAGCTTACCCATTTTTAAGAATAATCGTGTTGGTTTTAGCCATAAGATCATCACTGGGTAAATTTTCTTAACTACTCGCTGTACCAGATTTTATTCTCTTCACCAGCCTAGGAAGCTGCTGGAAGAAGTCTAGATTTTCTCCAGTCCCCGGAACCTGGAACTATGAACTTAATAAACTGGACTCCATGCTGATAATTCAACTCATCGCCTGTGCGTCTCGGGCAACCATTGAAAGAGATTTGGCGGATTAGGCAGCTTGTTGAAGCTTTGCGGGACGGTAGTTTCCACGAGTTGAGCTGTTGCAATACAAAATCAGGATGTGCCTTGTACACTTACTTGTAAAGGCGGCAGTGTTATAGCCCCACCTGTCGTGACTGCGCCAGGTACAGTATGTACATTAGCTTCAGTGCTGCTGCCCCGCTTCACAAGCGCCAGGCAGCCGCCATCCACTTCTCAGATGAATATAACTTCAGCCTTCAATCACTCTCTGTGCGGATTGAAATTCTTGTTGCTTTGTCAAATTCGAGTATCTAAACTCTGAAATTCGGACCTGAGCAATGGCCTCCGCTTCCAGGCACCGCATCCGCATCAGCAATGACTCCAGAAACGGTTCTAGGTTTTCGAGATCATCCCCCGCCCAGATCGACTTCAGCAACGCGGCAGAGCAGTCAGACTGCGTGCTCTTCACCATATTTCCACCTGAAATCCGCAATTTAATCTTTGAGTATGCGCTGACTCCAGACCCATATCAACCCTATGGAAACAATCGTGTATATTGTCGGCCTTATATGCAACATCACCCCAAAACCACGATTTCGCTGCTCCTGTCATGCAAACTCATCTTTCGAGAGACGCGGCTGATGCCCGTCGCTCAGGCGACCCATCACTTCTGGATTCTCGGCGGGCCGTGGCGCATGATGCGAAGTGCCACCAATGGCATGGTGCAGTGGGACCAGTGGCAGGACTCGCTTTCGCCGGAACAGAAGCAGGCGGTGCAGCATGTCCACATCTTCGCGCAACAAGTTTATCTCGAGCGTATCGGCATCCAGCCGAACCTGCACCCGTGGAATTTTGCCACGAAAAATCTCCGCTTGACTTTCCGACATTCGGATTGGTGGTCTTGGGAATCGCCAGCCGAGTCATCGGATCGGCTTGGAATTTGCCCCTGGCTCGATGGCCGGACGTCACACCAAGCCATGCTTGCTGAGCCGCTCATGCTGCCACCCGAGGAGTTGAGACAGCGCATGGTCAATGGTACTTGGGGATGGCAGGTCGGACAGATACCAGGTCTGCAGAGGCTCGAAATAGAGTTTGAGACCGATGCCGTAAAGAAGGAGCAGTTGGAGAAGGTTCTAGATAGAGCCCAGCACTGGATTTTCCCGCTCGTTGGCCGAGACGCTGCCCTGATCAAAACCGGCGATGTTGTGGAGAGTTACTGGGAGGGCGCGGCAGATTTGAAAGACGATAATCAGTTTCCGCTTCGACGCAGGCGGTCTATGGGCTCTTTTAACGCATCAAGGCTCGAGCCGCAAAGGACGTATTATGTTGCGGTCATGACTTGGAAGGCGTTCTCTGAGACGAGCGAGAAGTACTTGGAGAAAACAAATGCTGCAAACTAACTTGCAGTAATCGGAACGGGCTAGCACTGCAAAGTGTCAGACCATTCCACCCCACGAATTAATCATGTTAGTAACGCCTTGGTTTCGATACTGTTTTCCGATTTCTATAGCACTCGACTACAGTATTTCATTTCATTTTATTCCATTGAAGCACGCCGACATGCTGGGGCCCGAGGGACCGAATGGATCATCATAAAATTTGGCCGTCGTTCACCACTGATTTCTTGGTGGTGTCTGTTTCATGTCAAAATCGGCTGCCGAAGGCTAATGGTGTGTTTCCTAGAATGGTTGAACCTGCATGTGCCATTTATTAAGACAGAGAGGATTTGATACATTCGTTGCACAGTTTATTGTGGTACAATTCCCCATCTCAAAGAAACATATTCTTCTTAGATATCGCATGTTGGTTTTTACAGTGTTACAACTAGATATGCACAAACAAATCCAATTCCTTCATATTCAGATCGAAGTTCCAACTAAGTGCCCCGATTAGCTACGCCAGAGCTACTTCAACAATCACATCGGCGACACGTTGAGGGTAAGTAAGAAAAGAAGCATGCCCCGTGTCCGGCAGCCTAACAGTCTTCATTCCCGCATCAGCTACGATTTGCTCCTGGACTTTCAACAAAACTGCATTATCCTGTTCCGCAATGACGTAGGTTTGGGGTGCAGTGACATCAGATGGTGAGCTAGGTGATGGTATATAAAACACGTCCGAGCAATGCGGCTCCAACAGAGCAAATGTCTTTTCGGTCTCTTCTTTCGGAGAGGGGTAAAAATAGTATCGCTTGGTAGTCTCGTTGTTCTTCAGCGAGGCTGAGACCTTCAAGTAGCGAGTCAGATGGTGAGCGTCTAAAAGACTCTTAATGTGCGTGGACATACCTTCCCTTCTTCTCCTTGGATATCAAAGACGTCCACGACATCAGGAGGCGTAGCCAAGCTTTCGTTACAGGCATCCATTACAATACCACCTTGCTCGACGAGCGTCCCACTAAGATAGACGACTCCCTTTAGGCCGCCTTGCTTTCCCTGCGCCTTGAGCTCTGCCACGCTCCGTCCTTTGGCTACAACCGCACTGACGAGGCCACCATATGAGTGCCCAACAAGCACCACCTCTTTGCCAGACTCGAACAGGCTTTCGGCTACTCCTCCAATCACGGCGGCATCGTCCTCCAAGGTTATCCCGACTACACCTTGCCCCAAAGATGCGAGTCGTGGCGCCACAACTTCGAAGCCTGCAGCCTCGAGCTTCGTCGTCAGACCTCTATAACACGCCGGCGGATGGTAAGCACCGTGGGTGAAGAGAATGACGGGCTTGGAGGGAAACATGACTCCGTGGTACTCAAACAAATTGCTTCCTTGTCAAGGTGGGAGTGAGTGAAGATGCATAAAGCCAAGTGTATGCTCAGTGAGGATCGTAAGCAAGCCCCTCTTCCTCTGCTTACATATGATGGATACTGGCGCTAGCGCAGCGGAGCAACTCATTTTGGCGTAGAATGTTAACTAATTGATTAAAATCGCTAAATCAAACCACACCTGGCGCTCACAATCACACGCCAACACTTATATAAGCCATTAGCCTCAACAGATAAAAGTTCTGGAGCTGTTTTGTTTGGAGACTGTCCCATCAAATGATTATACGCGCAGCCTCTCTAATGCTAACCATTATTGAGATGCAGTCACGTGATACTGCCCCAGGCACCAGCGCGGTAACAATCGCAAAATCGCTTGACATTCTCTTTGTCAGAACGTTGTTTTGGTGTCGATTGGGAGCTCACTTGACAATTCCTCCACACTTCATATTTTTCTCGCCTCACTGAGATGGAAGAAGAATAAATAAAATTATAAAAATCGAGGTAAGTCATGGGTCAGCCATGCGAGTTCAGACCGTTCCCTAGACTGCCTCCAGAACTGCGCAGGCATATCTGGCTGGACTATTTCCAATCGCCACGCGTTCATGCCATCCTAGAGGTGTGCCCAAGACGGCAGATATATAAGCACACGACCTTCTCGATGTCCTGGGATACCAGGATTACTCGCGAGGCTCATTGGGTCGCCACCGAATACGAGAAACAGAGATCCACGACATATTCGACAGCGAATGCATCCATGTCGACTTCAAATGATGCTCTCATCGCATGCTACAAGCGTTGGGGCACACAGGCTCGGCCATGTCAGTCCCTCGCTCTTGCCTACGTCGATTGGGAGCAAGACGTCATCTATCTAGGGCCAATGTGTTTCGGTGACCCCTTCGAAATCATGACCACGCCGGCTTGGGCTGGCGCTATCGAACACTTGGCCATCCATATCACGCCTGGTGATCTTGGACTTGCGGAGACAAGATTTCTGCCCTTCTTCGCTTCTCTACGGACTCTGTACATTGTTGTCAACCCACGAAAGGGAAACGAGCACCTGTGGCGTATGCGACGTCGGGATGAGTATGGATTCGTGGTCATCGACCAGGAAATGGAATATGGTCTGACTGCATTTGCGAACGATGCATCGAGAAGCATAGGGTATATCCGCCAGTTCAGAGGGCTGGTTGGTGCACTTCACAGACTCCACTTCGTCTCGGTCAAGGTGGTCCTCAATTTAGATTTCCATCTCTGACAGACTGGTCATTGCGCATAGTTCGTCAACGTCTTTGTTCTGCATGGGTAGGTAGGCACAAGAGCGATTTTCCGGGTAAGTTAGGTATGCACTCATAGTGAATGAAATGTATTTATGCACGTCCGCACAGACGCTTGAGCGATCTCTCCATACATGTAGTTACATAACAACGTTCGGAAGCAAGCAAGCCTGTCTGACAACTACCAGCCACCTACTACAGTATGCTTAGATCTTCTACATGCTTGCTTGCAACCGTCTGTGACTGTCCTCACAGGTGGAAAAGCAATCGCCACTGCCATTATTCGCCTAGACTACGAATAGGCAAAACCGTTGTTGGCAACATAGAGGCAATTGTTGGTAGTTGGCACTTACGACGGCGCGCCCCGCTACCATCTAACAAGCCTATCCCTTTGGCAAGTCTACTTATATAATCGGCTGTTATCCCCCAGGACCAGGACACGGCGGGGACTCTGCTAACCAACATGATCGGGTCAGCCAGATTGAGGCCAGTTGAGGGAACCGATTGGGGCGTTCACCGACCAATGAGAAAATTGGCGACCGTCCAGGCCTTCCCATTCAATGCGATCGCTAGCGGGCTGGGCGAATAGTCGCTGTGTAACCGGGATGGCACAGCTTGAGTGTGGGGTCCCGAGCATTAACTACCCGCCACTGTGGGCTTGTACCCCTGTGATGCCTGCACTGCCGCTTATGGTTGGCTGCCTCTGCTAGAATTAGTCACTTGACAGCACCGCCAACGTGCATACGGGACGAGCTTCGAGAGCTTCTGTCCAACGTGGGCTTAAAGAGCAAGTGAGCGCGCTGGCAGTATGCTTTCTTTTGAATTTGCCTTTTCTTGCGACGATTTAGACTCGGACAAACGACAAGGCCCGGGCGACTGGTGTAGCCACACACTTGAACCTTCATACGGTATTGGCGATGGACCAACACGGGGAGTAACTTGACGCATCACGAAGACGGGCAAACACGCAATTGAGAACACACGACGGGACGATATGACGTTGGAAGACCGGGGTCCGGAGCTGGCGGTTGTGACAATCGTGTTGCTTGCGCTGTGCTGGATTTCAGTCTGCTTGCGATGCTATACCATGGGGTTTTTACTTCGGCGTTTCTATGCAGAAGATTGGCTGGCTATAGTCACTTTGGTACGTCCTTAGTGCCCGAACCTCCCACACTCAGCCAAGACCTATCTCACTTACACCGGCCCAGATGATATACACGGCTTATTCGACATTCTCCTTACTCGGCGTTCACTACGGACTCGGTGCACACATCTCGGACGTACCACTCGATAACCACCCCAAAGCATTGTTTTATAAATGGGCCGGCCAGGTGGCATATGTCATCATTGCAGTTTTGGTCAAGTTCATCGCTGGCCTCTTGCTTCTACGACTCTGCGTCGGCAAGAAGTGGCAATGCATCACACTCTGGACGATGCTAGTCGTCTCGGCACTATACACCGCATTCTACGTTTTCATCGTCATATACCAGTGCCAGCCGGTGGAGTTCTACTGGTATCGCTATGACCCGAACCGACCAGTCACGGGTACATGCAATGGAAAAGCACTGGCAACGATCCCAACCTACATCTCGTTCGTGATTAGCGTAGTCTCAGATTGGATTTTGGCGCTTCTCCCAGTCTCGATCGTCTGGAACGCGAAAATGGACCGACGGTCGAAGATCTCCGTCTCTTGTGTCTTGGCACTGGGATCAATGTGAGTATCAATCATGCAGGCGATTCAGAGATGGCCGAATACTGATTTGTTCGTAGTGCATCGATGGCTACCGTTGTCCGGATACCTTACGCCAAACAGCTGCTTTCAAATCCTGACTATCTTTACAACTTCACCGACTTGGCCATATGGAGTACTGTAGAAATCGGCTTGGGCCTGACTGCATCATCTCTTGCAACGTTGAAACCGCTATTTCGGAAATTGAAGATCTTAGTGGTGACCAAGAGTGGCAGCCACGCGACTGGTACCTTGCCGCAGCATCACAGCCGACCAGCCCACTCTCGAGGGCGAAGCGGCTCGATTTTCCACGGGACCAATAGAGAGACAAAGAAGCTGCAGAAATCTCCGCCCATCGGAAGCCCGGCGTTGAGTGGATGGAAAGCCCTCGATGACAAGCCCAACATGCCGGAGGGCGCATTTGAGTTGTCGCTCGCCACAGAAACAAGCAGTGTTCGGACGACTATTACTGCGAGTCCCTCGATAGAGGAGGGTAACCGGTTGAGCCCTCCTCCGCTATTGCATCAGCATTCGTTTAAACGGACATCTGTTTCCTTTCGTGTTTCGCACGCCGATAATCCTACAGCAGGGCCTGATACAATGGTTTAGAGCTAGAAAGACCTAGACAAATAACCTAATAGAGCGATCCAAATGTTACATACTAACTGTAACATATAATGACGATATGAGCATGTGAAGGTCTTCTTTTACATCGTTCGTGGCGATCAAATCCTGGTACAATTGAACACTATTGTTCGTGTTACCGCAAACGACCAGACCCATCGATATACATACAGCCAAGTGGAACACAACATGTCCGAGGAAGTGCTTAGATAAAATTCAGTCTAACTGTTGGTCAAACACAGATCGCGGTTGAATTGTCAAAGACTAAAAGCCAACACCCCCACTTACTGCAGGGCCAGTAAATTCTAAGACTGAGCTGTTGCCGGAATTTACAAGGAGTTTTTCGGCAAGTACAATGAATATATCGAAAATTCAAATTCGCTTTCCAATTCAGCATCCTCAATTCGAACAAACCCGCTTCTAACCATTCTATCTGCAACCCTCAGGCCAAGTCCCAGACTGCTGGAGTGCTGCATCTCCAACGATATAAGTCAGCTCGGCTTGGAGTATCTAATTAAAAATCAGCTCAATTTCCAGGCAAAATGCCAATCAAACGCTCACCCTTGATGGGGTTGCGTGCTATCGCCAGATTGCGTTTGCAGTTGGCCAAAGACCCCAAGACTAGCCGTCATTACCTTTATATAGCTCGTTTCGGCTTGCTTCAAATATATATCGTCCTACATGGCTGCTATAAAGCAAACGAAATCTGGAAGATAGTGACTCTCTGCATTCAATAGCCAAAAATCCGCATCAAGAGTGACAGAGTATAGTGCGGAGGATTGTACCACTGGTTGAGTTGCTTCACGCTTGTCGGATATCTTGAAACATGCCTCGTAAAGGCGCAGAATTGTTTGCGAGCAGATCTTACTGCAAGATCTATCATGCCTGCGCCACGGGTATCGAGCGTCACAACTGCATATCACGCATACTGTAGCTGTCTCTGGCTTCCTCTCTAACGGCACGGCCCATCCTCAGCTTCTTTCTTGGCATTTTTAGTCCCTCAAGCAATCCAAAATAGTAGCTAAACGTCTGGAACGCCAAGATTAGTTCGTATCGTGCCAATGTCGAACGTACTCTAGCTCGTCAAAGACTTGCAGGATAATACCATAGATCAACGGGGGCTGAGAATGTAATATGCAATATATCTGTCAAAAACCCCTTCCACGACCAAGCTCGGATCTTGAGAGAAAAAGTTTGCTTATTTTTGGCATGGCGGGTGGTTGAGTCACAGCTGTAAGCTTTGCAGTATCTTGTCACCACTGAGTCTGCAAATATTTCTGGCATGGCAGGAAGACGTTTTGTATGAACAGGAGCAGCCTGGAGGAGAGCGAGCAAGTGTAACACGAAACAACAGGGGAACGATGATGACCGACACCAAGAAGTGGCATCGAGGAACAAGACATCCTTTGATGAGGAATGAGAAGCCTCTGTTCACTCTGCCGTAGTCCTTGGCCGATCCACCTTGAGCCTAGCTCACACCCACTTCTGATCCTCCTTGGGATCCACGATTGACAATGTTATGGTCAAACTTGCGGCACAAGGGACTGGAAACCCAGATATTAATTCCTCTGTACGATCGCCATAGATGCTCTCGACTAATTGACTGGAGATTGGTGCTTCGTGAACGGGCTCGTCAACGAATAGAGCGAGACGACGTTGGCTCAGGGCCTGCTGGGATATGGCTTGGCGGGCGTCATGAAAACAAGTATACCAGCGAGGTGGTTTCTCGGGAGTACCGCTGCGATACTATAAGCCCTCGTGCCATGACTCGAAATCTGCGACAGGAATCAAAAAAGACGTACCCTTCATAATGAGTCCTCGTTGAGCTCTGCCGCGTGTGTTGGCTGTGGTGTGCGCTACTGTCAAGCGACCTGGCATGGGGAGCACTTCCTCCGGACGCTTTCTCGCGCTCGTTACTCGAGTCGGCTCGGTTCAGGCGAGGGGCCTTCATATCAGGCGTCCGGGACATGCGAGTATCAGTGGTGGCCGGGGTAGCGAACCCTCCCATACATTTAAAGTTTTGATGATCTGTCATGACTGAAGCTTAATTGAGATATGGGACCGATCTGTGCAACACGTCTGGTTGACGGACAGGCGTGCTGAGTCGTGATCCATCAAGTGCCGTGACAATGCTGCAAGAGTTCAGCAAGCCCGAAAGGTACTTATAGGAGAACTCAATGAACCCGCAGCAAAAGACTATATCTTCAGTATGGAATCCATCGGCTCGAATGTCTTTGTGCCAATGCTCCTCTTAGTCGAGCAGGGGTCTACAAGCTGACGGGATCGAGGTAAGCAGAATCAACATTTGAGTACTTCGAGACAAGCCGTAATGCTTCATGTCACCTAGGCGGGCAAGGCAACCCGGGACGCTAGCAAGCCGCGTTCACAGGGATGGCCGAAAGTTTAAATAATTGCAACGACAAGGCCGGGGCTCCGGTGCTTGTAGAGCCACGCACCGAACAAGGCAACCCGGCCGACTCGTGGGGGAACCAGTATGATCCGTCACATAGACGCCGGAATATGACATCCATATCAGACGCCGATCCGAGCCATCAGAGTCCCAAATAGCTGCCCACGATGTTCGAACACCGTCTCTTGTATCGCCATAGCGAAAAGACGGCTGGTACTTCAACCATCCTGCCGTCGAGAAGCTTGTCCTTTCTACCCGCAGGGTTAATGGCTGGAATAACAAACTTTGGAATACTGGATGGGTTTGCGCTGGAGACGACTTGGCTCCAGACTAAGCTTACTCTGTATCTTGCAGACGGCACGTCCACCATTCCACAATTCTTTCCCACTAGCCTTCGTCGAGCGAGTGCAAAGGTACCCATTTGCATTCCTAATACCCAGAGAAATCCGTTGCGAAAGCAATTCTAGTTGTTCCATCGCTGCCCAACATTGACCCGCCAGCGCCTTGCATATCTGAACGCGTCATGTGACAGTTAGCGTAGCAATCGCTGCGGATACAGTATAGTGTTCCAGTATCTCCTAGTGCTAGGTTAGTGTAGTGATTGGAGCGGCTAGACGGCGAAGCAGGTGCACGTCGACCATAAATGGCAGCTTATACAGATGGAATTACTCTCTAGAGCTCAAGGCCCAAGGGCGCCAACCCCCCACGCGATTGATGAGAGCTCTTACACGTCTGGGATATCTGGAGACGATTCTAGCTTGCAGGATTCTTCGTGGTTGTAAAAGTGATGGAGGAGTTAAAATTCTCAATCGTGACATGACTGCGACTATCGCTATCAGTTGCACATATGATTCATATGTCGAAAACATCGAGCTTGGATCGGGCCACTCGGACTTCACTCGATTACCCATCCATGTGGGATATTTTTCTTTTTTGCTTTTGCGCGAGGGTGGTGCTTGTTACCACGCAGAAAAACGAAGCAGAAAACAAACTTCACGCCGCGGGAGGGGTGATTGCAGCAGGGAACGGTTTTGGAGAAAATCATCTTTTTAGGACGATGAACTCGTCTGAATGGGCTTCTCCGGAGAGATGATTCATCAGATAAGATCTCGCAGAAACAGAAGCAAGCATCTAAACCCCACCATAGACCCCGGCAGCATGTATCCTAGTCTCAACGGGCGCTGCGGAACATTGAGCGACGCCGTATTCACAGCCCGACATCTTGGTTCATCCGGCCGGGGGATCTTGTGATACCTATTGGATTCTGGCATTAACCTCGTCTTTCTTCTCTCAACCGGATCGCGCGGCCCTTCGATCCTCCGGGTGACGCGTGTTTCAGCTGCATGCCGTCAATCTAGTTTGGTATAGCATTATATAAAAAGCAATTCAGATCTGCTACCGAGACGGCTTAGAAATCCAACCCATGAATGATCAGTTGAGGAATTCGACAGCCGAGGTCGTTCTACCGAGACCACAGAGTGGCAAAGCGTATACTTTAGATCTATCGAAATTCTATTATTCTATTATTCTATCATTCTATGGAAATCGTGATTTAAATGTCGCTTAGGAAGTCAACTTCTAAGACTTCTGTTGTGTCGTATCCTTTGTTTTGCTTTTGTTTTTCTTCAAGCTGATCGAGCCCGTATTCCAACGATGCACGCGGAAGAGATAGTAAGTCAACACAGCGATGGCGACATTGAAAAAGACAAACGCCCACATGATGCCAAAGTTGCGCCACCTGTGGTCCCAGGACATACCATTGCCCGCGAGGAACTGATCGGCAACCGAAATGGAACAGTATCTGCATTGCGAACTGTCGTCGGGGTTCTGCAGCGTTCCCGGTGCTTCTTGCAGATACGCGGCCAGGTATTGGCCACAGGTTTGGCCGGATGGCGGGTCGAAGACGGATGTTTCGCTAGCGGTGCAAACTACCTGACGGTCGTGTAGCTGGGTTGAAATCATGCCGTCGATCCAATAGGTGAAGGGGGAAACACGGTACATGAAGATCCAGAAGCCCGGGAGTGCTGTCGGCGACTGCAGGGCACCGCAAAAGATCAAGCTCATCATAGTCAGAAGGGTGACAATGGCACCTGCCGTCTGTGCATCCCTCAGCGCCGCCACAGTCATCTGTGCAAATGTTGCCGCGTAAATGAACAGCTGAATGCAAAAGAGGAGGGTGAGACCCTGTCGCTCCGAACTTTGAATACCAGCCACGGGATAGTAGAAGCACGCGTACGTGAGAATCCCCATGAGGACCTGCCACGGAATCTCCACGACGACGTTGGCGATAAGGAAGACTTGCCAGGAGTAAGCCTTGGACGGCCGCTCGCGCACCTCGTAGAGCGATCGCTGAGTAACGAAAACTGGCTGGATGCCCTGCACGACAGAACTGAATATCGTGGTCAACATGAAAGAAGCGAACACCACGGTCTGCATGCCTGCTAAGCTCGTGCTGGCCTGGAAAAAGGAAAAGCCAACAAAAAGGCCGGCCGCGATAGCTAAAAAGCACTTCGAAGCGATGTAGCTCGGCGTGCGCCAATACTGTTGAAACACGCGAACAGTGACCTCGGACAACTGAGCGCCGAAAGGCATCGCGAATTCACTGTGCACCCCTGCCTCGGCTCCTCCTGCGATGGACTCTTTCTGCTTTGCGGAGTGGATTCTCCCGATCTCCGTTTGGACCGCCTGGCTTTCAGCACTGGCCGTCCAAGCTGAATGCCAGTCTCGACCCTGACTGTCTTGGCTGTTGTTGACGATTTCCAGCATGTACTCAGCCGGGTTTTCTTCATCGTCGCACCTCCTGGCTCCATTCGACTCGAAGTAGTCTAGCAGCGTTCGGGAGTTCTGTCCAATATCGCCGAAATACACCGTCTTTCCACCCCGAGCCAAGAACAACAGACGGTCAAATTGCTGGAACAGCAGGGCGCTCGGCTGATGCACAGTGCACAGAACAGCTTGTCCGGCGTCAGCAAGCTTGCGAAGGAACGAGCAGATAGCCCACGAGCTCTGTGAATCAAGACCGCTAGTTGGCTCATCGAGGAACAGTAGTAGTTTGGGCTTCGCCGCGAGCTCAACACCGATAGTAAGGAGTTTTCGCTGCTCGACGTTCAGTCCCTCGCCAGGAACGCCAACAACTGCATCCGCGAATGACTCCATGTTGAGCAATTTGATGACTTCCTCGACATAGTCAAACTTTTCCTGTTTGCTGACCGACTTGGGCTGACGAAGCATAGCACTGAAACGCAAACTCTCACGGACAGTGGCCGTCTCTAGATGCAGATCTACGACACCATTAGTATTTTTGGCGTACCACAAAATTCAGAAGTCCACTTACCTTGTTGTTGGACGTAGCCCGTGCTACGTTGAAATCCAGCATCTAAAGGTTTCCCATTGACAAACATGCCACCAGTAATGACACCCATAGTCGTCCTCTGGGCCAAAACATCGAGCAGCGTCGTCTTACCAGCACCGCTCACTCCCATTAGAGCCGTGAGAGTGCCTGGTTTCACCCATCCCGAGACATGGTCTAGCAATCGTCTAGGCTCTCCTTTGATCTCAATGTCATAGACCACGTCTTGCCAAGTAAAGATGTCCGTCTGTGGTTCGATCGCTCTCATATCGCCAGTGTCCGCCTCAGCCCCGGTTTCGGGTGCTGCTGCCATTTCTTCGTCCACTGCACTACCACCAGCACCTTTTCTCAGATGAGCCGGGACATGGCCACGCTGGTACACAAGCGCTTCAGCGGCGCTGCTGGTGGAGGAGTTGAGCTCGGAGGCAACGAAATAAAGAGCCATGAAGAAGATCAGGAATGCAAGGATAATACCAAAGTTGCGCCAGACATGGGAGTAGTAGTACTGATAACTGGCAGCGATATAGGCATCTCCACTGACAAAGTCTTGTCCGGCTACAG
Source organism: Seiridium unicorne (assembly GCA_039778275.1). Taxonomy (NCBI): domain Eukaryota; kingdom Fungi; phylum Ascomycota; class Sordariomycetes; order Amphisphaeriales; family Sporocadaceae; genus Seiridium; species Seiridium unicorne. Next base: position 397,622 of record JARVKF010000001.1, on the reverse strand, counting down.
CCCCGACGGTAGAACAGATCCAGGAGTCGCCGACCAGAGGCGAATAGGCCGGAACAATACCTGAACATACAAAGTTTCTGCCGTGGAACTCGTTCGCCATCAGAATTTCGAAACCCCAGAACAGCGGGTTCAGGAACCGAATCCAAGAGAACCAAGGGTGCATCAATGGCACTGAGATGGTAAAGCCAGTATAGATAACAAGAGCGAGAATGAGAACTCCCGCCAGTGCCAATGCTTGAGAGGCCGTCTTGGTGATAGCGGCCATTGTCCTGAAAATCCCAGCCATGGCGAAGGTGCAAATATATGTGATGAGGAAGAAGAGAAAGAATTGTGAAGGTGTGCGTCCTAGCCCAACCATAAAGTAAAAGATTATGTTGAATAGTGTTGCCTGAGCGAATTTGATGGGTATGTCGGACACAATTCCAGCTATAGCTTCCGTTGAAGGGTGGTAGAAGGCATACGAGACCTGTTTCTCGACAATTGGCCGTTGGTCGTATAGATTAATGATTTCGGAAATCGTCGCGAGGCCGTTGACCAGGACGGCAAGGAAAATCGCGGAAGCCTTCGACTGGAAGCCAGCCGATGCGTCTGGAGTTCCGTAGAATACAGATCCCACAATGAGCGCGATGATGATCTGTGATACTAGTGTCGTCGTCAGCGCCGACCTGTCGCCCCATATCCGCTGGTATGCCCTCTTTGTGTTGAGGGCTATTTGCATCGGCACGCTGATGAGATAGGGTGATTTCGGCCGAACATGTTTTGCTTGGCTAGCGTTCTTCTGTTGGCGGAGGAGCGAGAGGCTGTGGCCTGCTTTATCCATAGGATGCTGCTCTTGGTACTGCGTAATTTGCTTTTGCAAGGCTTGAAACTCGGGAGACTGGCGCCAGTAACGTTCAAATTCGTCGGGCGTCCGTGGCACACTCTCTTCCATTCCTGGACGTGCCGTCCTCTCTGAGGCATTTGTGATCGAGGTGAGGAAATCACCGGTTGTCTGGCGTGGAGGGCAAAGCCAACCCTGCTTCTCAAAGAAGGCTCTGGCATTGCGAGCAGGGCCGAAGTAGATCTGTCGTCCTTCGTACAAAACCGTAGCCTTGTCGAACAGGTCATAGATTGCCTGACTAGCCTGGTAGATTGCAACAGCCCCGGTTGTGTCGCATAAGTCAGCACCAAGTCGTAACGTTTGAACAAACTTCAGCGCTGTAGCAGAATCAAGACCCCGCGTGCTATATATTGTCAGCGAGCGTCAAAGAGAATTCGGCGGCAAACTGCTCACCTGTTGTCCCATGCGGCTAATGGAGAGCCGGCCAAAATCATCTCTGCGATACTGACACGTTTGCGCTCCCCACCGGATACTCCTCTCACGAAGTCGTTTCCAACCTTTGTATTGTACGTGTGGCTTAAACCGCATACGGCCATGACTACTTGAGCTCCTAGCTTAGATCTCTCATTCCGCGTCATGTCCGCATGAGTGTTGGAGGGCATTCTCGCAAGGGCGGCAAACTCCATCGTCTGGCCGACCGTGAGATGCGGGAAATGCTTATCAACCTATAGTGCTCGAAGTCAGTATAGTATTCAGAGAGGGTGGTGATCATGGCACGAACCTCTTGGTTGTAAGGAGTTTCTCCTTTAAACTCTTTCATCATGACCTTCTGTGAGATACCATCGTAGCTGACAGAAGACTTCTGGTCGACAGACAAGCCATGTAATTGCCCGGTCATGGTTTTTAGTAGTGTCGAACACCCCGAGCCCGGTCGCCCGAGCACTATGAGAAGCTCTCCGCTCTTCACCAAGCCATCAAAATTCCGAAGGATTTGCTTAGGTTCATTCTTCCCGAAGCTGAACATCTCGCCCGGCCGCAACGGTGCAGTCAACATGCTCCCAACGGTAGACTGAAGTTGCAAAGCAGATGCAGATCCAGAGACATTGAGGTTTTGATAAGCAATGCCCGTCCGTTTCAGGGTGACACCTTCAGACTGCACTTCGCGAAGGACTCTCTTCAGCCATCTTGAAAGATCAAAATCTTTGCTGTCGGGGCGAAGTCTTGGATCATCTTCTGCTATGCTCGCAATTCGGCCCAGCCCCGTGGAGGCTCTTCGAATACCTGGTGACCTCGCATCTGACTGGCGTCTTGAAAGAGAAGTGGCCAGCCTGTGTAGTTCGATTCTCTCATTTTCCTCAATGATGGACGCGACTCTTTGCAAGTCTTCCTGGCTGTCGAACTCGGTCGAGCTAGCGCTGTCCGAGATTTGCCCCCGACTGGCCCGTCGCAGCGACATTGTGGAGTAATTTCGCTTCCTGTATAAGCACTTTTCGGTCTGATAATGATAAAGAGGTTCCGGACTGGTATTGTTTATAGTAAAAGGAGGTCAATGCTGATTATAGTGTTTGGGGGGTATCTGAAAGTGTGAATGAAGAGAAAGGAAATAAAACGATGAGCGAGACGTGAGAGCATAGTCACTAATATAACACAAAGTCAACACCAACGGCTAAGGCAAAGCTATGTGGAATGTGAATATTTCATGCTCCGCCCCAACTCGATTTCAATCTTACGGACTGACCTTGGCGTTGTGCTAGTGGGATCGGGGACTTGTAGGCTCCCGAAGGTCGAAGCTCTCCACAGGCGGACAGTGGCCTGAGTCTAGCGCAAGCCGAACGGGCAGATCGGTGCTAGAGGCGTCCTACTGTCCCGGAATTGGTATGACCCCAAGCAAGCACACCGGACTACCGAAGCTAAAACTTCGATCTAGGGCTGCTAAAGTGCCGTTCGGACTCGTAGGACGCCGTGCGACTTCCGTGTTTCCGCCAAACTTCAACAACCGATGCCGATTGGCCCTCAAGCTTCTCGGGCATACAGTCAGCTTTGTTTCTAGCCATATCTTCCGCTGACATAAGAGTAAAAGTGACGTTCGCCAAGAGTTCTAGAACAAACACAAAAATAGTCTCGGTTTGGACCCGGATGACATGACGACAACCCCCACAAAATCTAATATTAGTTGCATACCCTAGACCCAACGAGTCGTTGGGATGTTACATTTCAAAAGTGTTCGTTAGTTTAAAAACACGTTACTTCGACTAGAGAGCCGCGCGACAGTATTACAGATTGCATCTTCTGCTTTCGACTTTGCGCGTCAGTTGGAGCAATGAATGGTTTCGAGATTGTAAGTTTAATAGTAGTACTGCTTGTAAAAGCCATGGATGGAATCCTCCATCTCATCCTTATTGATATCTGCAAAATCCGTTAGTAACTTCAACCCCCAAGCATCCGTCGTGGCGGTCTAGGGAATCATGGTTGTCCAAGGTTCGTACTCTTCTCTGCCTTCCAGTCCTTGAGCCACTCGGTGACGAACTCCACTTCATATTCTTGGACCTCCTTGACAGATGGGGGTGGCAGCTCCGGCGTGGTCTCGTTGGCAAAGAGACCATTTTCGTCCCAATGATGGACAGCCTTGGGAATCAGTCTGAACGGCTCGCTGATGGTGTCAGGTCGCACCGGGAGGTGAATAGCATGAGGTGTGGCAGCGCGCCATGGATCCCATTCCCCGTCGATGAAAGCCAAACGAGGATAACTAAGGTTGAACCCGCCATACTTGTTGATAACCTCGACATCCGAAGGAGTTGTGATGTTGAAGGATTCTACACAAATCTGGGCACTGTAAGGGATATCGATGGTCCGCGAAATCAAAGGCAATTGATCAGGTGGAGTACCGCTTCCAGTTTGGAGAAAACCCCATCTGGGTATGGTCAGCAACAGTCCAACCATACACGTTACACAAATCTGATGTATCAGGTACACATATGACAGCTGCCCCAAGACGCATGTCTAGCGGTTCCTTCGACATGTACAAGGCAGCAATTTGTATGAGACATGGGCAACAAACTTACTCAGTGCAATACTGATATGGCCACGATTTCCACGTCTGGGAAGGATCAACCTGAGCGTAGAACTCCGAGTCGCTTGTTCCAAAACAGACATTCTGGTCCTCTTCCGTGCAGCTGGCCGCTGACGTACCTCGAACGTAGCCGATATAGTTCAAGAAGTGGTTTGACAGTGTATTCGTCTCGTTACCCCGACCGCCTACTTCGATGAGCTCCTCGACGGTAGACCTCAGAGACTCGGTGCTGGGATAAACGACAGAGTCGTTACCCACGATAGCGTTGTACGTGAAGAACTCGTCGGAGCTCTGCGTGGGATCCCAATTATAGCTCTGCAGAGCATAAATTCCGCTGGCCAGCGCGTTGCCAAAGTCTCCATCATTCGTCACACCGCCTAGGCCAAAGACCTCCTTCAGTTGCTGGGGGTACTCGGTGCCATTCTTGCCAATGAGGATGTTGTCGACAACATTGATGACCTTCTGGGTGGCCTCGATACCGGCCTTGGGTCCGTAAATGCGAGCGGCCTCCAAATACTCCCAGTAATCATAGATCGCTTCAGTGACGCCAGACGAGGAGATGGCCCCGAAGTACACATCTGGATACAACTTGCGCAGAATCGCAACAAATGCGCCGGCGTAAGATCCACCGTATGCGATATAGGCGGTACTGTTGGATGTGAGGTCGTACTCCTCTAGCCCTGGGAACTTGACGTTTTGTGCAAAGTAGACGGCATCTGCCAACGCCTGGTCGGTCGTAAGGAAACGCAGGTTCTCCGTGCTCAGATCTGGGACCGGCCAACTGCTGCCATAATAGCGATGCTCTAGAATAACACCGATGCCATTGGTCGCATTGGCTATCTGGGCCACTACACCCTTTTGTAGGTAGGGGAAACGATCGGTGCCAGAAGTCTCACCAGAAGCTAGGACAATGACAGGACCGCCCGGCTTGTAGTATTGTGCGTCGAACCAGTATCGGTTGTCGAAGAAGCCATCTGAGTGAGGTTCGTATTTAGAGTCATTGTGGAAATGGTCAATGGGCGTGGACAGGTTGTAGGCGGGGTAGGTAGCGGCGGCGGCGGCGACCTCTTCTATAGAAAGCCCATCGAAAGACTGTGCCTTTGGTCACATAGTCAGCGTACAGCTCGCCAACCGGTGCGCGATAGGTGACGGGGCTAATATTACCTGCTGTCGCAATTTGCTAACGGGCAGTGTCGGCGAGCCCAGACGCGGCTGGATAGCTTGGGCCAGCAACGGCAGCGAGAGCAAGCCCGCTCCGAACCAGTAGCGGACCATGGCGATATATCGATATAGAGTATGGATACTCCCAAGATTCCAAACAAGCAACAAGATAAAGGCTCCTGATTCACGCGAGGGACGACTCACCTGTAGAGGGTATCCACGGTTTTAAGCAATGCTCAATGCTACAACACCTGCGATCGACCGCCTTGCTTGTCGATGCAACACACCTTCGGCGCCAGGCTGTCCAAGACCACTGTAAGATACCTGTATACCGGAGGTCTTGAACGAGCGATGTGCGTTGGCGACGACAGAATTAACGGCACAGCACTTGCCTAGCCGGGGCCCTGAAGCCATCTTTTGAGCGAAGCTCTGGTGGAGCTAGGTCCAAGACGGAAGGTGGCAGCAATGAAGTGATCTTGGTCAGGGCAGGTCCAAGAGCCGATCAATCTCCAGTGCTCCGCTGCAGCTCGGATTGGGTGACAATATGCGCCCTCAGCCCCTGCGAATGCTACTACCCCGCTGTCCGCATGGGTTATAGCGCCCAATCCAGGATCTGGCAAAGGCGCCATGGTGTGCCTATCTTGTTCCATACCTGTCGTTCACTCATGATGTCAACTGCACGGTTCTTTTACGAACTTGTGTTACCTTGTGTCGTGCTGATCGGCAAACTTTACATGCTTAGCAAAGACCACATGTCGCAAACCTTATTTGTCCTCTGTCCTTCACTGCCTTTCGCTTCCCTTGCTGATCGAACACATCTGCTGTGATACGTCGCCAGTCTGGTCGACGGCGAATGGCTTCGTTCGACGACAAAAGAAACATAGCTGACTAACCAATGGTCGGATCAGAATCCATGGTTTCCTAATCAAATGATACGTAATTCGGCAAGCCTACCGACGAAGGTAGGAGAATCTGCCCCAGGACTGCGTTTCATCTTGAGCAAGAAACTGCCATTCAAGGCAACAAATTCTTAGCACGGATCGCGGCGTTAATGCCGAGTATAGAACCCCAACTGGAACTATAGAGGGGGTCAAAACACCACAGACACCGTCACTGATAGCATTACACTACCCCAAAAAGTGATGTTTAGAAATTGGGTTACTATAACTCTTATAAAGAGATCATAATCTATCCAGAAATACAGAGCGACTAGATAGCATACAATAAATGCATGTAGCTTTCTCATCGATTGACCTGATGAGAATGGTATTGGTGTGACTCGCAAAGCCCTATCTACAATTGTTTCTACGAACATAAAACAAACGCCACCTGTAGTGGCCATCGTGTTGGTTGACTTTCTCCTAACCGTTGCCGGTAAGCATGACCTTCCAAACTAGGACAAAGAAAGAAAAAGTCGTAGACAGGCCTTAGATTATAGCCAGCCTAGTACTGGCCGATCTTTTCGATGTAAAGCCATTAAAGACGGTCAGCTGTGTTTTCTTGCTTGCATGAGCGGTTGGATTGTGTCAAGGAGAAAGAGTATTGCATATACATCATATTTTCTCAGAACAGACCAAAAGTCGCCCACAAGCAATACAGATCTAGAGCGGCACCGGTCTATAAGAAACAATATTCGTGCGTCTGACTGCAAGCATATTGATTTGTCCCATTGCGTATTTAGAGATTAAAATTCCTACTTGTATCATGTTCGATGGCAGCCACTTAAAATTGGTGCTTTAGTCTTACGACAAAGCTCATGTGAAAGGTAGAGATTCAACCAGGCTCCCGCCAGTAATCTGCACTACAAATTGCGCTCATCAAATGGCATCAGCATATAAATGGCCTATTTTTAAGCCTGTTCAGCAAGGGTACATAAATCTCGATATCTAGATAACCCAGGATGTCGGCATTAGATTGATCTGCAGTGAGCGGGGGGAGCTGGACGATCTATGGTGAGATGTTTTAATCCCGGCTGCATCGGTATTCACTCAGCTTACAGCATCTCCGCGAATCTGCATCCAAGCCGAGGCAGGGATCTGATTGTTGCTGCCAAGATTGAACAAACCTTGAGGTCTGCACATGCTGATTAGAAATGCCGATACCGGTAGTCTCTCGTGTGCCGGGATTCCTGTTCATGGTTCGGCCGAAGGCAGAAAGCAAAAACAAAAGCATGAATTCAAGTTGACCAGTTTCGCAATCATGTGACCGGCATAACCGGCATGACGCAGACCAGTAGTCCACGTGCCCATGTGGTTTTTTCCTCAGCGCAAAAAGCAACAATCAATACCTACATATTCAATCCTAACCAGAGACTGACAAGAGACAAAAAGTGATTCATTGCGGTGAATGTGGATCGAACACATGACCTCCAGATTTAAGAACTGATGTTTGACTTCAGTCTTTGGGATTGTTAGTGAATGGATTAATAGTGGATTATTCGGTTTGGTTACTCACCTGGCGCTCTCCCAACTGAGCTATCCCCGCTATTGGTTGAAATCACGTCCGTATAATCGTATACAGAAAACGTAGTAAAACAAGTGGAGAAAAGAATTGGGTAAGAAATCAAAGATGCCGATAAGGGCTGGATAGTGAAAAAGCTGGTTGCCTAGTGGACCGATGGATGGTGTACGGAGTTCGGATCAGAGCTGTATTCCGTCTATGGAGCGTGCTGCCCGCTGACGGCTGACGGGCTCACGGATGCATGGTCAGGGATTAATAGCTGGGCCCGCCTTGTTTTAGTGCCACCTTAGCGCAAAACAGACAATCGGGTCTCGTCATAGCGCCTCCGCCGCTTCCTGCTTTGGGACCGAGAGGCTGGAGGTTGGTTCAAGGGATTGGAGCGCCAGAAAGTCATGCAAAGATGGATCTTGATATTATAAGACGACTGGGAACGTCCAGAGATAGCCTGAGCAGAAAGGAATTTTTTTGCACGATTTTACCAGTTCCCAGTATACTGGTTTCTCTTTGCGGATGCGACCGCGAGCCTCGGCCTATTCCCGCTAGTAGCCCGACGCTAAGAAATAAGCGTGGATTGGTATGTGCATTTTCATAAAATTCATCCCGGAGGCCCCGTTAGCCGTGACGATGACGTTAGCATCAGCGTTATGGAAGGAGATTTGAGTCAAATTACACGAAATCCTAAAGCCGACACCGTCAAGAAAATTTCTGGATGGTCGGACTCATGATGCTATTTCCTTCCGTCGGAGGGTCACTAATCGGTTGCTTGCTAATTCAGATTTTATGCCAGTCCGAGCGTCCTGCCTACATTCCATTCATTTCCTTTTGGTATATCTTTCGCACGCCCCTTGACAACTGCGTCCGACCACTGTAGATCGCATTCATCCCACAACAACCAAGCTCCTCAATCAGGCTATATTTTACCCTCTACTATAACCCGCTCTCTCCCATCGAATCCACTAATCGTAATACGACGAGGCAGAAGCACTTCGCTTCCGTCACCATGGCAAAAAAGTCAGGTGAGAAGGAGAAAATCGAAGCTCCGGAGACGAGCAGAATCCCTTTCTGGAGGGTCGTATGCGACCAGGCCGGCGTCACGGACGCTGTGCTTAAACACCCCTACTCTGGTTCCGGCACAGAAGAAGATCCCTATAGAATATCATGGATACCCCACGACCCGCGGAATCCAATGGGCTTCAGCACGGCTACGAAATGGTTTATCACACTGATGGTCGCGTTGTCGACCCTGGCCGTCGCTTTGGTATCTTCCGCCTATACCGGCGGCCTGAAGCAAATTATTCTGGAGTTCGGCATCAGCCAGGAACTGGCAACGCTCGGCGTATCGCTCTTCGTCGTTGGTTTTGCCGTGGGCCCACTGCTATGGGCGCCGCTGAGTGAGGTTTTCGGGCGACAGATTCTGTTTTTCGGCACATACGCTGCACTGACGGCCTTCAACGCTGGCTGTGCGGGTGCGCAGAATTCCTGGACTCTGATCATCCTGCGCTTCTTCGCCGGAGCGTTCGGTTCGTCGCCCCTAACCAACGCCGGAGGTGTTATTGCCGATATGTTTCCCGCGGCTCAGCGTGGACTGGCAACAAGTCTATTTGCGGCGGCTCCTTTTCTAGGACCCGTTCTTGGACCCATTATTGGTGGCTTTCTAGGCGAGAGTGCTGGATGGCGCTGGGTGATGGGCTTTCTCGCTGCCTTCTCTGGTCTCTTCTGGATCTGTGGCACGCTCTTCGTACCGGAGACGTACGCTCCCGTGCTTCTGCGCAGACGTGCGGCCAAGCTGACCCACATGACTGGAAAGCACTACGTCAGCCAGATTGATGCTGATCGCGGCAAAGTTACTCTGGGACAGTCACTGAAGACCGCTCTGTCACGTCCCTGGGTCTTGCTTCTCAAAGAGCCCATTGTGCTCCTTCTGTCCATCTACATGGCAATCATCTATGGAACACTTTATATGCTGTTTGCCGCTTTCCCTATCGTCTACCAGCAAAACCGCGGCTGGAGTCAGGGTATTGGTGGTCTCTCCTTCCTTGGAATCCTAGTAGGGATGTTATTCGCTGTTGCTTACAACATTCCGGTCAACAAGCGTTACATCAAAACTGAGGAAGAGCACAACGGCTTTGCTCCGCCTGAATCACGTCTTCCTCCTGCCATGGTGGGTTCCGTTGCACTTCCTATAGGCCTGTTTTGGTTTGCGTGGACCAACTACCCGTCTATCCATTGGATGGCCAGCATCGCCGCCGGCGTGCCCTTCGGTTTCGGAATGGTGCTCGTCTTCTTAAGTATCATGAATTACCTTATCGACAGCTACACTATATTTGCGGCCAGTGTGCTGGCAGCTAATTCTGTCTTGCGATCCCTTTTCGGTGCTTCTTTCCCCCTCTTTACGACGTACATGTACCAGAACCTTGGTATTCACTGGGCATCGACAATTCCTGCATTCCTGGCGTTGGCATGCGTGCCTTTCCCGTTCCTGTTCTATAAGTACGGCCCAGCGATCCGAAAGCGCTGCAATTTCGCTGCAGAGTCCGAGGAGTTCATGCGGAAGTTGAAACAACAGGAACAGGAAGAGGCGGATCTAGATGAACAGGAAAGCCACGACACCGAGGAGGAGGAGGAAGCGCAGGAGGGATTGGGAGACACACTGACGCCGTCTCGATCTCTTGCGACTCATGCTTCGAGAAGATCATCCCTTAATCGTACGCACAGCAATGCGTTACATCGTTCTCTTAGCGGATATGAGGGAAATCCTTATGATATTGATAGAGTCAATACAAAGGAGTCATGGACGAGGGCGTCGAGACCACGGTCGCTAGCATCGAAGGCGTAGAGAAACGGTACTTGAGGGAATCCTGTGTTTAGAAAAGGGCGAGAGTATGTACTTTTGGTTGGTAGGGCATAGCGAGGGCGTTCTTCTGGGCTGATATGTCGGTGGAACACTGTACCACTGAAGATGCAGAGCTGTCTGCCCATTACATGATAAAATTATTAATGATTTCTTACCTGAGGTGTCGTACGGAAAAAAATCATGTGCAGGTTGTCATGTTCGAACTTATAGAAAGAAGTACTTACTCATATCTCAATCTCTGGCAATTCATCAGATAAAACGCGAGATTTTGAATCACTCAGTATACCGTTCTCAAGAGACACCAACGAGAACGGTTGAGAAAAGTTTTCTCAGACGAATTGTAGTCAACCGCATATTAAGGATGACTATACTGGGGCGACCATTCAGGGGCAATAGACTACAAGTATTGTGGCTGAAGCGTCAGCCACCCTTAGCCAAGCCCCATTGGACCCCACGCTGCGCCTTGACTTGACTTCATCGTGTTCGCTGCAGCGAGGCCTCATGACTTGCGACCCAACCCCCTCCAATAAACGCGACCGACGTGACGTCTCAGCAGGGAATCACGCTGGCTATGAGAGCGTGAATTCCACTCGCCAGCGGAGACGATGGAGACTCAGAGTTAGCACCCTGCTTCTAAATAGATTGTTCCTGGATCTCAAAACCACGCTCCGGACTCTCCCAAATAGTTTCATCCTTCGCAATGCATACTAGTTGACCTTCGCTTTTGACATTCGTTCTATGCCGGAGCCAACCATAACAAAGAATCCAGGAACAATCTCCTTTGCCAAACAATGCCATTCATTCCCAACACGCCCGAGTCCCTACTAGGCCGTTCCGACTCCAAGAACCCAGACACGACATGTCGAGGCATCACCTCCAGCGGCCGGCCCTGCCGTCGTCCACTCGCCGCCTCTCCGTCAGCCTCGCCGGCCGCATCGCGTATGCGGATCAACAAACAGCAGCTTCGCGCCGATGACCCCGCCGACCCCGAACTGTACTGCTGGCAGCACAAAGATCAGGCAAGCTTGTCTGCTAAGTCCAGCCCGGGCCCGAGGACGAACACGACTCCTATCCTCGAGCAACGGGAGAGCTTAGATACTCTGATCGATAGGTTGGGCATAGTGGAAGCTCAGCAGAAAAAGAAGAAGTCTGGCAGGGAGGGAAGAAACTCCGCAGGGGGAAATAACGGCCACGCTGGCGAGAAGATCACGCAGACGGGGCAAGGGAGTGTTGAAAAGCCCCCAAAAAGAAAAACCAACGCGAAAAAGCAGTCCACGTTTTGCTGTTGCTTCACGATCCCCGTTTATGAGGAAGAACGCCCGGCGAGGCCAAAGCCCAGGCCTATCCAATCGGCTCCGGCAGCCGCAGCAGCAGGTTCTGCGAAGTTGCCCTCGAACCAGTATCTGGCACCGCCCTCGGCTGGATCGCGACCCAGCGCTACGAACTCCTCGAGACGCGCTTCCGCTCAGTCAACCATGTCGCAGACGTCACAGTATCTTCAGATCATTCCGCCGCACGCCTCACCTCAGACTGCGTCGCAGCTCATGGCCGAGCTGGCCAAGCCGATATCTCAGCAAGATGAAGCGGGCTATATCTACATATTCTGGCTCACTCCCGAATCTCAGCCCTCAACACCTCCTGCCGATGCTGCTCGGGACTTGCTCGCACCCCCTGCTGCGCGGCCGAATGGACGGCAAAGGCGGACGAGCGATGTACTCCAGTCTTACGCGAACCAGAAGGACAATTCCTCAAAGACCATCCTTTTGAAGATTGGACGAGCATCCAACGTACAACGGCGCTTGAACGAGTGGTCGCGGCAATGCGGCTACAATCTCTCTCTCATCCGGTATTACCCGTACATATCGAACAGCACGCCCTCGACGCCGCGGAAGATGCCACACAGCCACAAAGTGGAGCGATTGATACACATTGAGCTGGCCGGCGCCGGGCTTCGGATTAGCGATAGGAAGAACTGCGAGGCCTGCGGCAAGGCGCACAGAGAGTGGTTTGAGGTCGATGCAACACGAAAGGGCATTGAAATGGTGGATGAGGTCGTGAAGCGGTGGTCGGACTGGGATGAAGGGAGGGGCTGATGAGCCTGGAACATTACTCATGTGCTTTATGATAGCGAGGCATTAGGCGGCGTTTATTGGATTTGTTTATGGAATTGCATTGCGGGGACTACTGCTTTACTTACTAGATCCTGCCGTATATACAATACCAAACCAGATATACGTCTTCTCGAATCTTCTCATAGAGAACTGTCCCAAACATAGAAATGAGCACTTGTGAGATCGGGACGTTTGCAAGCATCAAGCCTTTCCCGTGTGGTGGACCTCAAGCGTCACTTTTTCATGGGAGTCGAAGCCTACACAAATCAGTAACTTCTATGGACAGGTAATGATTGCACGTCGGCCGGAAATTAGAACCAAAACCATAGCCTTTGAATATGTCATTAGCGAAAAGGGTGGCTGCTCAGTCGTTTTATGCTGATGATATGTAAATGAGTCCTTGGGCCTTCGTGTGAACAGAACATCCGCATCTTCACCCTGAGCAGTATAGCCTCTTAGTACTTTCAGTAGTAGAACTCAACTATCGCTTAAACTTGAATATTTTTAAATATAATTATTTAAATAGTAGAAGCTTCGGAATCTCAACTTTCCCTTTTCTCTTTTTCTTTCCTCTTTCCCTTCCTTATTCCCTCTGTTGACGGCCGTAATCAAGCCAACGCTTTGGTAGGTCAAGTCATTCGATTGGCACTTTAGATATATAATGACTATGCTTCCTCCTCATCTTTATTTTGGCCATACGTTAGACAGCCTAACAGCTGGTAGCACCTGCGGTTGCTTGTGATAGGCAATACAACACAATCCCAATTCATAAAATACTTGTTTTATGAAGCTCGATCATCTACCCCAACCCAAATAAAACACAATAAATGGTGCATAAATATACTGGCAATCCTCGAAATTATCTTAAGAAAGTCTTAGTAAAGTGTTGTATTTATTCATCATCTATGGCCCTCGGCTTAATTCCTGCTCAGTTTACTCAAGCCTAAACCCAATCTTTGGGGGGTATTTCTCGCAAACATTCTCAACCCCCGCAAACTTGCTCAAAACGGACAAGACGCCAACGCTGATTGGCTGCTCACGCCTTTGTGTCTAGCGCAAACCTATCGATGTCCCCGGGATACCGCATCACCGTCTTTGACTTGCGACAATAGATTGGAGTTTCAGCGGCGACGCGGGCCACCTGACTGGAGCATCAAAGAAGGCTTGGCGAACCGGATGCGAAGGGGAGTGCTGTATAAGAAGACCCAAGCCCTCCACGGCGATGTCGACAGGAATGTATTGTGATTACGTGGTTTCGCCCAACGCAGATTCATCAAATTATAAGAGACTGCCATTCACTGTGTAGCATTTTGAAACCCTTTGACACGGATAGCTGTCCAAACAAAGTCCCTATTGTTTTGAGCATCGTATTTCGGAAGATACGCTTTAACCCTTAAAAACTATTTTCACAATGTGCGGACCGCAAACCCCACGACCTTCCCAATCACTAGGCGGCGCCCTGGCAGTCTTGAGCCCGCCTCCATCAGCATCGCCTGTCCTTTTCTCAGGACATCTCGTATTCCATAATGCACCCGGAGGGTCTGCCGGCTCATCAATAGCAACCCATGCGACATTCACTGCCTCCGACGCTTCGTCGCTTGAGGGATGCATGATTGGAATACATTCTACTGGGGACCTCAGGGCGTCAGAACAAAGCAGAGAGATGATGCTACATCAGTTCGACTTCGGGGGAGCACGGCCGTCACTGGCCCGAAGCCGGTCCACGGAGATTCTTCTCGATCACCCACTGGAGATTGGCGTCGGAGGCAAGGGGATAATTGGACGAAAGATATCTGTATGGAGGAACATGGGTGACGGGGAAGGCGTGAGGGTCGCTGAGGGCATTGTGGGATTCAATTGAGAGACGAAAAGATGAACTTTGGCAAGTGCGTAGCTTGGCACTGTAGGTGTTCAGACTTGACAAGGACCAATAAGCATCGGCGGACAGGCGTTCGGAGTATGGAATGAATTACCGAAGAGGCTTTGTCTAACCATCAAGGACATACAGAGCTTCCGGGTCTATAATTTTATATACTGGTATCGTTGCATAACTCATGACAAAACCCCCGATTCTTCCACAGCAGTGAAAACGACAACATTGAAACACCACCGACGCCCTAGATGCTTCACCAGCCATGCTACAAGAAAAGTGGGAACTGTATACGAAAAGCTCTCTTCTTTGCGTAGCCATCCATGTCCGAGCTCAAGATAACAGCAATATACAGTATAGGGCTAGGCGTTCGATCACACAAACCGAACCTCGCTGAATATGCCAGCTCGTACTTGGATTAGAGCGGCCAGCTCTAGCAAGAAAGATTGGAAGATTATCACGTTCGTAAGAACGTGTGAAACGGAAGAACCCTTTTCATCCGTGTCTGTGATATCTTCAGCTGGTGTCTGAATGGGTGCCTCTGCGCTGCCATCTCCTCCCGAGGACTCAGCCAGATGAGGGTGCTCCTCGCCGTCTTGCTTTATCGCCGCGTCTTCAGCTTCTTCACTAGCAACAGCCTTCTTATCAAAGTTGAGAGGAATAGGTTCCACGTCTTTGACAGGCAAGTTGACCCTTCGGGAGAGAATGCTTTGGTCAATGGCAGCGAATGCCGCCATCTGACTGGCAACGGGACTATGCCGTCCTGTAGACCCAGAGATATCTCTCTGGACCTGACCGCCGGGGGAGAATGATCGTGGTAAAGTATTCGCCACTGGGCCCTCGTGGTTCATCGGAAACTGTTTAGGTGGCACTGCGATGGGCTTGGATGTTGGCGTTGCCAATCCATAACCCCCCGACATGCCTGAAGCAGCTCCAGTGTTACGGTTACTTTCTTTGCGCCCACGTGGACTGCCGCTTCTGCTTGGAGTGCCCAGCTCGGATAAAAGACGCTGAGCAAATCCTTCCAGCCCCCCAGGGCGAACTGGCGAAGTAGCCCTTGCCGCATCGAGGCTAGTACGTTCTGGTGCAGGGGTATCTGTCCTCGAAGTTGTCCGTACAGACTGCGGGTTGAGGACTATGGCATCAGCAGTTTGAAATGCTTCTCGTCGCTGTTGTAATAGCTCTTCGAATCGTGGGATCGAGCCCCGGAAAGACACGACCTGATCCGCCAGTGCCTCAAGAGTCGACAAGGCCCGAGGGAGCGTAGATGACTGCCACGCAGGTCTTCGACGGCATCTGGTCATTGCTTGCAGCTTCTGTTCCTCCGTGAACGCGTCTAGCGAGGGGTCGACGATTGGTTCCGAAAGTAGTTCGTCATCCTCGTCAAACGAGTATTTATGAGGATGGCGCAATAACCATCCCTCGATTGTAATGTATCCGCACACGGCCAGGTCGATAATTGTCTCCGTCAAGGACAGGTTTGTCTCCACAGGATTGGTGAAGAATTTATCAAGCAAGTCTAGTAACGCATTGAGTAGAGGGTCTTCGGGGCTCAAGGTATGATGAGGAACGTCCCGCGGTGCTCCGGGTAAGCTATCTGGTATAGCAGGCAGCTTATGGTTATTCACTGACACCTTGGGCGCGACTAGTTTCAGCGAGCAAGGGTGACCCTCGAGTCGCGTCATGGTGTCTTTGACGATATTGTCATAGATGTCGTCGAAATTGTCCTGGCCACCTATGGATCCAGCAAGCGTAGTTAGAAACTCAACTTCTTGCTCGTGAGCCCCACGGGTACGCTGGCTGCTGACTCCATGCACACCTTCGGTTTGAAGCAAGGTGATGACTGCATACCGGTGATGCCGCTTAAGGATCACTGCTAGTAATTGTAGCGTCACGCATACTGTCTGCTGGTTTTTGGACTTGAGGCACGAGTGTATGAGATCGACAAGATTAAAAAGCAGCGGGGTGTAGCCTGACCCAATCTTGGAGGCAGCCATCATTGTTGCAAGATCCATGGACTTCCTCTTGCGGGCAGCACTCACTGCTGGTTCTGTCTTTGCCGCGTGAGGAGAGTCGGCGTCAGGTAGGGCTAGGAGATAGTGGAGAATTAGGTTGATCATGTCGGGGTGATCAAGTGCCTCTAAGATCCGCTTCAAATAAGTCAGGACAGCGACCGAGGAACCGCCATCAACATCCGACGACTCTAGTAAGGATGGATACCTTGGCCGGTTAGTTTTGATCTAGCAGGCGAATACGGCGACTTACAATAACTGCTGCAGGAAAATGACTTGGAAATGCTCCAAGAGGGTCGACTTCACTTCAGTCGACCGGCAGTGGTTGAGGACATCCTGCCAGAAAAGCAGGTGGGCCAGAAAGGTGTCCAGATGTAGCTTAAAATCTGGGGAACAGGAGCTGATGATCTCGAACGTTGAAGCGGGATGCTGGTAATCTGAGAAGGCCAGGACCGGCGGTAGATCTTGCGGCGGGTGGTCAATGACCAACTTGCGACTCAATTGACTGTAGAGCGCGCCCAGGCCTGTTGCCATCAGTGTTGACAGATCACTCTCCACTATCCATTGTTCCAGCGCCACTGAGTTGGAGGCGGATTCGATGATGTAGAGCAGGCCCGTTCGAGCAAAGTCTCCCACCTTCCCTTCGTGGTGGATGTAATCCATGAGCAAGTAAAATAGGGGGAAGTCCTGTTTCTGCGTCTTGCCGGCAAACTTCTCTCTCTCGCCCCTGAGCTTGTCTTCCTGGGGAGGGCCATGCTGATGTGATTTGAACCATGCCGGCAGTATGTGCGGTTCCAATCTGATCTTGGTAGTGATGTTGAACGCTAGCTCGACTACCCTGACTTCTGTTTCTGCTCCCAACCGTATGCTATTTGCGCCTGTAATGCGAACCAAGAGGTTGGTCAAGCTTGCCGAGAAGGCATCGTTTTCGACGAAGGCTTCCTCCTCACTTTCAATGAGGGTTGCGAAGAAGGAAACCGCCTCCTTGATGATCCATTCGTTGTATGACGTCGTCGCTATCTTGCCAATGGGCACGTATATTTGTTTCGTGGCCGAGAAGGCGATGCACGGGTGAGGGAGCGGTCGGCGAGACTCGTCGGCGAGGATGTTGGTCAGTTCCTGGAGTCGAATCTCGAGGTTCTCGGCGGCGTCGACATCGCGGGCGATATTTGATGTGTTCCTCCATATGTGCTGGCCTCTTGATTAGTACGACGGCTGGAGCGGAGACTGGTGACTACTGTTCTCACCAGGAGTTGGCTGTATTCCTTCTCGAAACGCTGCCGCCGTTTGACCGGATCTCTAGCGGCATCCTTGCTCGAGCCCCCCGACGACAACGGGGTATGGGCTAAGATGCGCGACCACTGGTGGCATAGTCAGTATTGGGCGTCGATGGACGCGCCCTCGGATGCGTCGGGTCACTCACAAAGTCCATGGCGACGTTGGAGTCATTGCTCGTGATGGTTGAAGAAGAAACACAACTCAGGAGAGACTCGTGTCAAGCTCCATCTCGCATTGAGATCAGATGTCTGAGATGGCTGCCGTAGGTTGATTAGCCGGGGACCCTGTTATGCAGCCGCAGGGTTAGCGCGAGTGTGGCAGCTCCCCATGTTGGCCGTGGCGCGTGCCAGGCTGATAGAAATGTAAAGGAGTGAAGGCCACACCTCCAGCGCCTCCCGCTCTGTGGCGCATGCAGCCTTGGCAGGACCTACAGGGCTTATGATCACCCGCTAAAGCACGGTCTTCCGCTCTCTTGCAGTTACATACTGAATGCCGGTTTGTTTCCCAGCGTAGTAAGTCGGCATCTAAATATTGAGAGACACTTAATGTGGTATCCATTATTCAGTTGATTTGCATTTTGCTGCTGGCAGTCATTGATTCAGCGTTGTTGCTTCATGCTAAAGACCTTTGTTCGGACAGCTTCAGGTAGGGCTCAGAACCATTTCCCCTGAGCAATCAAAATCCCAATCCCAGAGTATTGTTCAAAACATGATATTTCCTATGATTCCCCAGTAAAGCACATAACCCATGATGGGGTATTTTTTTTTTTCCTTTTTCGGACGAATATTCTCGTTGCAGCACTTGTGTGTTTGACTGGCCTCATCGCCATGTTGGAACGAATCAATTAGGGCTTCGCTCGTCAAGACCTACTAGACTTCTGGTCGCTTAGGGTGACCTATGCAATCCGCTCAGTACACTATAGCTGTCTCGCATTGCTGTTATACAGTCATCTCTCTTACTGTGACTCATATGACTCACGATATGCTGGTCCTCTAGTCTGATACTCCTGGGCAAGCGGTGATAGTCGTCTAGGATATAGTGGAGTTTGAGTTCAATAACGTGAACCATGCCCCCCACCGTAGCATCACAATTGACAACATTACATGTACCAACACAGTTCAGTGTCAAATCAACTGTGCTCGATAACCCCCTCATGGAATCATACTCCATGGCGTTGTCTCCTTCGAATGGCAGCACAGTCCACAACAGCCGGTGGAATGAGCTGATCCCAAGGTTTCAAGTCAACTATATCCTGCAGTCTAACCAGGGCCCCGCCAATGGAGAAGTGTGGTCAGAGCACCAAACCCCGGCTGCATCTGCAAGCACTATCACGCTTCAAAACGATGTCCAGCGTCGAGACTACACCCAAATAAGAGCCTCGAGTCTGCGAGTCTGCAGTAGTTCCAAGCATAAATTGAACTGTAGCGACCATAGAGGACCTGGTACCAGTGCTTCCCTCCACTGAGAGGGATGCTCCATCTATCTTCGTCTCGTGGTTCGTCGACCTTGCACTGCATAGGCAAGCTCCAATGCCCCTGGCACAACCGATTGGGGCTGAGTGGTCGGCTTACAGCGAATCACAGCCCGTAGACGCGCTTTTTCCAGGATGCAGGTCTATAAACGGCAAGGCACACCCGCCCTGGAGCGACCGGCGCCGGTAAGCTTCGCAGGCTTTCAGCGCTTCCGTCTTCGTGGGTTCCCGTTTTTTAAACTCATTCATGGCCACCTCCAAGGTGCTTCGCCATCTTTCGTAGATCATAGCCTCGCCGTGTAGCATCATCCATCTGAAGCAGTCGTCAGCTCCAATTCAAACGCATTCTTTTCCCAAGAGTGTTGGCTTCTCTGCCTTTCTGACCAACCTAGCATCCTAAAGTTCAACGCGTTCATGCAGGGTCTTAAACTAGCTCTTCACCATGGGGTTCTTCGGATCCAGGAAACGACGACAACAGTCGTCCACGTCTATACCTAAGGTTGACCATCTAGGCTATCCTATAAGCCAACCACAACTTCCCCCTCAACCCCAATCCCAAGACTCGCGATGGCAGTCTCATAGTGAGCAACACAATAGCCCTCATACATTCCAGCCAGCAGGATACCTGCCGCCGCCTCCCGGCTGGAACGCACCTCAGACTTCTGCTCCCCCGCCATACCAGGAGAGACCGTATGGCCCTATCATTGTGAATCAGCACTACTATCTCAGCCCGCCGCCTTCCCATGGCTCAAATTGCACTTCCAATCCCCTTGGTAAACTTAACCTGGGATCTATGGTAGACCTTGCGCACCAGATTGTGCCGAGCAATGTTGTGCATCAAGTCATCGACGATGGTCTACCGCGTTGGCACTGCCATGCGACACAACTGCTCAATCAGGGCGCTGCGCTCTACGACCAGATCCAGTCTAGATTCAACGATGTGATGACTTCAATTGATTGCGAACGCTTCACGGGAAACGAGAAGGACCTGTTCCAGTACCAAACTTCACCAGCGGTACCACCCAGTACAGCGTCTCTACCATCCCCACCACTAGAGAGGGCTCAGCCAAAGAAGCGTAGCAAGAAGGATGCACCGAAAGGGCAAACAACTGCAGTAGCATCGTCACTTATATCGGGCGGGTACTTTGCCAAAGTTGAGTTATACGCAAACTCGCGGCTACCCATGGATCTTCCCCCTTTGCGACTGTAAGTCGATTGGCTTTCACCCGCTTACCTCTGAATCGTCTTGCTGATTGCTCCAGGTATATTCCGACGTGGCCTCTGATCTGTCTTTCAGCTCAATACTCGGAACGGGTTTATGAGAGAGCACGAGGCGCCGAACGAGACACGCATGTCGATGCCGACTGGCGAGCAGGAACAAAAGCGATGTGCATCAAATCTGTTCCAATGGATCATATGCATACCATCGTATTCGCCATACGGGGAACGGCAACATTCATGGACTGGGCTGTGAACTTGAACACTGCGCCCACGGCCCCTACTGGCTTTCTCGTAAGTGGCCCGTGTCGATCCCCTACGTAGCAGAACTGACCACTAGCCACAGGACGATGCGAGCAACTTCTGCCATGCAGGATTCCTATCCGCGGCGAAGAAGATGATTAAGCCTGTCGCAGCACGTCTCCGACAACTTCTGGAAGAAAACCCGAACCGCTCGTCCTATTCCCTGTTGATCACCGGTCACTCGGCAGGCGGCGCCATTGCATCGCTACTCTACTCGCATATGCTCTCGACATCACAGGCTGCTGCCTCGGAGCTGAATATGCTGACTGGGTGCTTCAAGCGAGTTCATTGCATCACTTTCGGCACCCCGCCTGTCTCCCTTTTGCCTCTGGCCAAGCCAGCTCGCGCCGAGCTTAAGAAATCTCTCTTCTTGAGTTTCGTCAACGAAGGCGACCCAGTAACGCGAGCAGACAAAGCATACGTCAAGAGTTTACTCGAGCTCTTTGCTAGCCCATCCCCGGGTCAGAAGCTGTTGAAGAGTTCTAGTGACAAGCTTCCCAGTCCTCCATCGAGCCCGCCAACGAAGCATAGCAAACCGAAGGAGAAGAAGTCGAAATCAGCACTGGCGACCAAGACGTCCAAGACTTCGGTGAAATCAACCCAATTGTCGGCCAAAAAATCCCCGACTAACTCGGCCAAACCAGTTTGGAACGTGCCACCAAGTGTTCTGAGCAATGCGGGGCGCATCGTGGTTCTTCGGTCGGGCGACCCCAAGGCCAAGCTGAAGGGGAAGAAGACGGTGGAGGAGCGGCTGAACGAAGGAGTCATCGCTCAGATCACCAACGATGAACAATTGAGAGGAGTGATCTGGGGCGATCCCGTGTGCCATGTCATGAGACTTTATGCTGGACGGATCGATACTTTGGCGGTTGGTGCGGTGACGGTCAAAGGCTACTAGAGGTGGCCCCGGGCAGGTTTATGCGGAGACTCATGAGGCGTTTTGGTGTGTTTGAACATTATGATACCATTTGGCTTGGATAAAGAATTGGTGACGTTACATAGCAAGAACTACGCAGGTTATGACCTTATGACTTCAATATCAAATTTCAATTCGTCGATGAACGCGATACAAGCAATCTGTCCTGGCTGATGTTTTCGAAGTGCAGTTCTCGTCGACAGCCGGATGTGGCGAAATGGTGGCTTACCGACAAACCATAAATCCGAATGCTCTAGCACTAGTCCCGCTTTTCTGGAAGCAATTTGCCTCCGATTTGCAACTGCAGTTGAACGACCTCTTCAATCTTTATTCAATCATTCGTTCAGGGACGTATGCCCAGTGAGCCAAAACTATATGGCGTTCTTCTGTGACTAGACGTGCTTGCGAACAGTCTCGTATCAGTGCGCCCAGTCATTAGGTAGAATATATTTTGGTTATGGACAGCGGCGTTGGAACCACAGCTCCGCGACGGCGCAATGGTGCAAGAGTCGCTCTAGTATGACCCCTGGGACAAATCGGCACATACCCAACCGCATAGACTTACTGACCGAAAATTCCAGGCTTGCCAACGGTGCAAAGAAAAGAAGATTCGCTGCGATGGCAACACGCCAACTTGCACAGCATGTGCAAAACTCAAAGTGCATTGCGACTATGCACAATCCCAGAGGAGAAGGGGGCCGGGCAAAAGGTGCGATCCGGTATATTGGACAGCATATGTGTGGTCACTAATATTCTATCTAGCAAAACATATATCCAGAACCTTGAAAATCGTCTCGCAAATATGGAGAATGTGTTGCAACGCTCAGGGCTATCACAATCGGCTGCGGATAGTCCAAACCTTAACAGCGAAGCCTCGTCTATATCTCCGGATAGAGGCGATGATTCCGAAGATGCAAATCCTGTAACTGGCAAACAAACTACTCACATGGCCGATCACAGACATGGTGATGCACCCTCTTCACCAAATTCCGAGAGAGATCTTGTAGTCAAATATCCCAGCCCCATGGAAGTCCCTGGCCTCATGGTTCCTGGGACAAAAAACCATTACTTTATGGGCGTTTACCTCCGACGCAACGAACTACGAAAACTTACCCGGTATGAAAAACTCCAACAACAGACGTTCGCACCTGTGTTTTCGTCAGAGCCAAACAAGAACTTCATTGGGCCGGTATTCGACGAAGTCATGGCGCCCTTTCCCATTTTCCAATGGTCATCCTTCGAGACCGAACTAGACAAACGGGATTCTTTCAAGGATCCGGCCTGGCGTACTTGTGCAAACGCCACACTAGCTATGACGACCTGCTTCAGAGCAGCAAGCAGCGCATTTGACGAATTGCAAGGTGTCGCCTGGGCTTACTTCAAGAGCGCATTTGCCGCCTTTCCAGAGCTCATGGTGTGTGGCGAGTCGTTAGGCGCCATCGAAGCTATCATTGCTATGGCAATGTTCGTGAGAGGCTCGCCCGATACCCAGACTCTTTCACTCCTACTGTCTTCGGCAAGTCGCTTATATCAAATAATACATCTCCGTCACGGTACGTCGCCACTAGTACCCACAACGCAAGACAACCAGCGACAACTCCGTGTATACTGGACTTTATACACATTGGATCAGGAGTCAAGTCTGAAGCAAGGGTTGCCACAGACATTCGACGCTGACAATAATACTGCCATCGAGCCGCTGAACTATGACTCCACAAACACGCCCATGGTCAATGCATTTCATAAACGTACCAAGCTCGCGACTATCGAATCGACGATATCTAAAAGGCTATATATGACACGTTCAAATCCACGTGATACACAGGGTATTATGAAGATTTCACATGATCTTGACTCTTCCTTGGAGCAATGGAGGCAAGAGCCGGGAGCACTTGTCCGTTTTGATCCCGAGAAATCAGCATTCGAGAATTTGGATACGCCTATGACCACCTATATCATCGGCCTACACCTCGCATACTACAATTGTATCCAGACAATCCACTGGCCAGCAGAAAGATTCCCCAAGAATGAATATTCACCTTTGCCGATTGAATCTGCCCGGGACGGTCAGTTCAGTCCAGGAGTCCCAACAAGCAAGTGCGCGACAGCAGCGCAAATGTCGCTCTCATTGGTCATATATGTTTCCACATTACCATTCTCTTCCTTTTGGTAGGTCTGCCGCCGCACCGACGTTCATTTCGGTAAACTAAACTAGTCAGGTCCTTCTTAAACTATTTCATCTCCGACTATATCATATTGCTTGCCACCGTGATTTCTCAACCCACTGAACCGAAAACACCACTCCAGTTGTTAGCTATGCGGTCATTCGTTCAGACTCTCAGGAAAATCAGTGTAGAGGAAGGATTCAATCTAGAGCAGATCATAGAAGGGTGTGATAAGATGGCGAATATTGCGCAGAGCGCTATCGAGGTTGCGTTTCTTGGGCAATCTTCTAGCCCACAACAATCTATGAACGACAAAGCACAGGTTAGTCCAAAACCCAAGCCACTCTTCTTGTTTGACGTTGACCTCATTATTCGCTCGCTTTTAGGTAATTTTAAATCTGATCGATCAAGCAACTCACCCCATTTATCTCGCGCAAAACTTCATGAGCAATCTGAAGAACAAGGACTATGGCCTTTCATTCGCGATTGCGCAGGAATCAGGGATATCATGGGATCTGGAGCAACGTTATGGTCCATTCGTGCCCAAATCGTTGATGCCTGAGACTTACGCCTTTGCCTTTGAAATGGTCCAAAATCCCCTGATGTGCCGTGAAGGGGCTGATCCGTAGCCATACGAATCCGCTTTCTAGCACGCTGAAGATTTTGATCCATCTCGCCCTTCCTTTAATTGCGATTTGACGTGTATGGTTCTCCAGTAGTTTGTTTGTTTGTTTGTTTGGTTACAAGTGAATATAGTCTTCGAAAGACTGGCAATGCCGGGTCGGACAATGAGTTTATCGCTCACGAAGCGTTCCTACGAATTATCAGTAATTACATCGGAGTCACTGTGCTCGATCATTCCCTGGCGAGACAGGGTAACATAGATCACTTTGGTCTGCAGATAAGTCTTTGCCAGGCTTATTGCCCTGCGTTAATCCTCTGCGGTTCGGCTTTGCGAGCTTGATGAAACTTCTCCGCGAAATTAGCATTGATACCCCTGACAATTGCGCTAGGGACTCTACTCAACGGAAGCACTGAGACTGCTGACGCAGTCATTGGGCAGCAGTAACGGGCCGTGCTATGGCAATATGCTTCCGTGGATAGAGTGGGCATCGAGCCGCGACCAGCATCTGGAATACTACCTTGTGACAAGTTCAAGTCTAGCCGGCGGCTGGTTGCCCATGGCTTGGAAAAACACAGATGACCAGTCACAAATGCTTAACCTACCCTGGTCCCCATCAGCTACATTATGCACTTCCCAGGCGCACAGTTCACAGAAGCCGACAGTACTCTTTGGAATATGCAGTCGAGAAATATCTCGCTGTCTCAGCTGAGGCGTCAAACACATACAATGATCGAAGTTGCAGATGGATGACGAATCTCGGCAAACGAGAAAACTGGATGTGCTTGGCGGGCACTAGGATCCTCAAAGTTAAGGACTCCCTGTCCAGGGTTGGGTGTGGATGACTAGTTAGGTGCAGGCTGTGTTACAAAAGCAGTCAAGAGATATTCACTACGCAGCTGCATTTCCGTGTAGAGGCATGGATATCTCAACACGTATCTGAACGTTTTATCTGATCCATTAGATCAATAGTCGCATTGCTGACAGTAGCACGTTGTCTCGTGATAATTGGCCAGCTGTCTCCGACCAAATGAAGAGGTAGGACAGGAATGTGCTAGTGTGACGCAGGAGTCTAACTCGGCAGCCGTACGAATGCTTACTGGTAGGCCCCCCCCCCTCTCTAAGCCGTTATTGCAATGCTGCAGTATGAATGATGAAATCAGCGAAACTCAGTTTGTTTACCAGTAACAGTGAGCTACCTGACATCAATAAGGAGGATGGAAAGCTTTGCTGATCCAAGGTCTATTAACACCCACTTCCATGATGAAACAGGTTCATAAAGTCAACAAGATTCGAATCCAAGTGCCATCAGCTAATTCGAGCTCGAAAACACTGTCACAGGAGGCATCAGATCGCCCTGGTCTTGGGAATTTACGGCATCTGACGTCTCTCTAATGCGACCGGCCTCAGCCACCTTATAGGTCACGCGGTAGCGAACAAAATGTAATTTGCGAGGTTCCGACTCGAGAAATATCTTGTACGCTGGAATTTGGTGTAATGTGCGACGGAAAACGGGATCCTGCATATTCAGCACGCTGCAGGTACAAATAGTACGAGCCCCTCGATCATGTAGTGCTAGTGCACGAGAACGAAAACCTGTAATGGTAGCGTGTAAGTCGGGTTAGACTTTCCCATGTGAATGTTTTGATAGAGACTACGTATCTGTTTCTGACATGGAGATTTAGTTTCTCCAGGAGTCCAAAGTTTTGACTACACGGAGAGCTGCTTTCACCCGCTCATCTGACCACGACAGTTGGCATGTAGCAGGGCTTGTTGCGACGGACTGCCACAGGAAAGGCCGCAGCTTTGCCTCGATTTGATTCGGAGGCTCACCTGTCATCCAAAGTTGTGAGGCTCAAGGCAATCTCTTCCCGTTTACATCCCGAGGCCCCTGGCTCGGGCAGACCACGGCCTCGCCTCATTGGCCCTACTGCGCACCAATAGTCTCTGAGCTTCTTGTTTGCTGATCCTGCCATTCGTAGGCTTGATGCGCGTCTTCCCGTCCGTCCAGTACTAATTCCCGTTGACAGGTCAGAATCCGGAATTTTCTGTCTTCTCGCCTAACGTTGGAGACTTCGAATACCCATCTACGTCGCTAGCCATCGACTCAAGACGTTGAGCTTTTGCTGGCGCGCCGATAACAGTATGGACGCCACGAGTGCCGGCGCTGGAAACATGCAAATGAGACAAATGAACTCCTTCCTCGTTTGGTGGTGTACCGCAGCGTGGCAAAGCTGGACTGCGAGAGTACTATGTCTTGGAAGCTTGGTGATGTCGGGTTACAGTCCACCAAACTTTGAGCAACCGTGGCTTGCAGGGACGAGAATACCAGATCGGCGCCACTCTACTCAACCTGAATCGGAAGCAATCTGGTCAGGCCTTGGAAATAAGCTCGATTGAACGGGATGATGCATTGGTGTTGAAAAGTGCTGATCTTTCGAGTAAGGCCTCCCAGGGCCCTTGCATGCTGAGCCGGGCATCTCCATGCTGTCATAGCTGCAGAACGACGTTGTGTGCCGTCGCAAACAGATTCGTGCTCTGGGAGACAGTGTCGAGTTTTGATGTATAAAGAGGCACACCATGGTCAAACCGTCTCCTCTCGCCGGCTTCTTCTCAATCCACAGCCAAGCTCGGGGCACTCACACTCGTTATCCTCACCAAGCCGTCTCGAAAACACATCAATGCGCGCCATCACTCGTTTGGCCCTTTTGGGTCTGGAGTGAGGAATACTCATGATATCTCCATGAAAGCCATGTCGTACTGACATCTATCAGGTTTACCCTAGCCAATGCGCTGCCGCAAGTGCCAGAGCCTCAAACCATCACCGTTTGTGCCAGTAGCTGTGCTTCACTCATCACAAGCACGGTCACAGTCTACGCTGGATGCACTGAGTCCTCATTGATCCCTGTAATTAGTACTTCATCTTTACCTTCGTCTGGTTTTTCGTCTACCAGTCTAGCTTCATCTTCTGGAACTTCCACAAGCCTTTCCTCCTACAGTTACACTTCCAGCTCTGTCACTGATAACACGACATTGACCTTTACGTCAAGCGTGACGTCCAGCGTCATTATCACCATCAGCCCATCTACCACATCTCCAGCTCTAACTTCAACTTCCACATTAGACGTGAGCACAACCAGCGCTAGTGTAAGTACCGACAGCAGCTCTTCGACCATTGCGATTAGCACTTCATCTTCCTATGGTACATGGTCCTCAACACTCAGCGGGTCTTCAAGTGTAGAGACGAGCTATAGCAGCAGCGTCTATATCCCCAGCTCGTCTTCCTCGAGCGGCAGTGTCAGCACTGTATCTCTGACGAAATCCAGCTCTGCTGGAATAACAACCAGTAGCAACTCTGGGGCAACTGGAACTGGAAGCTCGAGCTCTTTGGATACCACTTGGTGAGTTTTTTTTTTTTAGTTTTTTTTTTTTTTTTGGCAGGGAAGATATAGTAATACACTAACAAGCAAAACCAGCACGACGGATCACACTGTGTCCAGTAGCCTTAGTGGTTCTGCATCTTCGTCATCTGACAGTATCATTACTAGCACACTGACTACCACGTTGTCATCGAGTTCAGGCACAACCACTTCTGATATCAGTGCAATTACCGGCTCGACAACTTCTTCGATAAGCAGCAGTGGTTATAGCGGGCCGAGCAGCTCCGTAGTCCAGTCTACCACCTCTTCGTTGGCAAGCACAGGGACAAGCTCTGCGTCTTCTAGTGAAAGCACAATCCACAGCACCGTCACAGTCACAAGCGGGACTGCGGTAACTGAGACGGAGACTGCATCGTCCAGCACATACTCTGGTACAACCTTGACGTCAACTGCTACGGTAACTTTGTCAAGCACTATCACTGCTTCGTCCAGCTATACCTCGGCGCCATGGGTCAACACAACTTCCAGCGTAGTTAGCACATCTTCTACTGGCCCAACTACCGCTTCACTCAGTACTGAATCTCTTACAAGCTCTTCGTCTTTCAGTACATCCTCCATCGATACAAGCTTGACATCTAGCCTATATTCAAGTTTGTCTAGTAGTGAGACCAGCGATATCACTACCGTGAGCACCACAGCGACACGTACTTCTTATTCCTGGAACTCGACCAGCATAATTGGATCTACTAGCACCCGGGTCACGACTGGAACAAGCGTGACTATTACGACGACTACCTGGAGTTTGCCGACGTCGAGCAGTATCCTTACCAGCTCCTCCTTGGATACTAGAAGCTCTGGTTCCCTCTCTACATACTCTAGCAGTACCGCGAGTCTCTCAACAACGGCACCATCTAGTTCAAGCAGTTCTTCAGACTCAACTGCTAGCAGCACGAACACAGTTACCACGACGCCGTCCGAGTCAAGCAGTGTTCCCATATCCACCTCCAGCACCGGATCCACCATAAGCAACACTGACACAAGCTCATTGCCGACCCAGTCTAGTTCCAGTGATGTAACGGACTCAACCTCAAGCACGAAGATTGGGTTAACTTCGACAATCACAGTGACTGTCTCCACTTCGACATCTGAACGGGGAAGTTCGTCAACTCTTCCGACTAGCACTGCGTCTCAGACCGAGAGTAGCTCTTCTTCGTCAACTTTAGATAGTAGCAGCAGCTCAAGTACCTCCGCCATAACGTCAGTAACGATCACTACATATACTGTCTCCCCGCTTCCAACCTCGTCCTCTACTTCAATCAGTGAGACTGGCTCATCCAGCAGTGAGTCGCTCTCGACGACTAGTACTGTCATTGGAAGCACTTCGACTATCACGGTAACAGAGTCTATCTCATTGACTAGCAGCTCTACAAGCTTGGCTACCACTTGGAGCTCATCTTCGTCATCCCCGGAAACTACTTTGACCGTCACAGAGGCCACTACAGTGACTACATCGACGATCTCGACACCATACGGAAGCTCCTCCACCCCGGCGACTGGCACAACGTCAACTGAGCTTACCTCTTCAGGCATTACAAGTTCATCTGAATCGGCCAGCAGTACCACTGACACAGTGTCGACTTCGAGTGCAACTGATACCAGCTCTTCAACATCATCCGATAGCATTACTTCATCTGCAACCATTACCAGTAGTGCATCTACTAGCACCGAAATCGTGAGCGCCAGCGTGACCTGTGTCTATTCAAGTCAATCTTACGGAGACACTGGGACATACAGCTGCTACACCGTCCCTTCTACTACCACTGAGATCCCCACCTGGACCACGTCTACTTCGGGACGCACCACCTCCTCCAATGATGCAATCACAAACTCGGCCTCTTCGTCTCAGACAATATCGCCCACTGTCTCCGTCACCACGACTTGTGTTGCCAGGGGCTACGGCGCTGTGACATGCTACCCCGTCACCGTCTATCCATCCACTGCCGCTCCAACCACGACCAGTGCGCCCAACCAGCCAGGCAACGAAAACCACTGGGGAGGTCAACATGAGCATGAAGGCGGTTGGGGCAGCTGGTGGAAGGGCAAAGGCTACGGTGGTAACAACAACCAGTGAGATCACCACGAAGGACGTGACAATGAGGGACGTTGGTGAAGCAGAAGGCTTGGATTCTTGCCTTGACCGTGTGGACGGAAATGTATCTTGGGGATGAGCCATCGTACAAAGCGGCGACAGCGGTGGGCACATGGGCGGCGGCCGCGTCTGAGAACATACACTTCTTGTCATTCCTTAATCCTTTTTTACCTTCTCGAGATAATTATTGGTATTTGACGTAAGCAAATTTGGCGAAGTTCTTCCAGGTGGGAACCGTCATTGGAGTAACGAAAAGCAGAAAGTAGACAATGCAAACTAGAAACCATCCTCGGCACCGAATAAGATACCACAGCTTTTCAGTTGTGTCGTACTTGATAGTGAAAACATGTATGATACGGTGCTCCATCTGACCTTGGTTGCCATAGTTACAATGACACAGCCTGGGGCTGGTAGTATAATTATCATTCACACCAAGCCATCCAGGAGCTTATTATGCCGTATTCGGTTTCTGCTTTCACTGGGACTTATTTCAGGAACCAGACATGCTATTGTCAGTGAGCAAAGTGAATCTGATCGTCGCGAATGCTATGTCACCAATGACCATAGTAACTTTATGAAACCGTGTAGATTATGTGATTTATGCTGTCTTCAACAAACAAATGTTGTTGAGTGTAGATGGTAAGCATCACGCAATTATTATCAAGACGTTACATTTCAGTGCCATTGCATGAGTAGCAGTGCGTACTTGCTTCACGAAGGACCATAATATTATTCCCCTCTCTAATCTTTAGAAGCATACTAATGCAATGCAAAGGCAACTCGCCGTGGCATACCACCCTCGGTTGCCAGTCTTCCCTGATGCTTCATTTTATTCTGTACAGTTATACACGGGAAGGCCCATAGTCCATGGCAGTCGTTCCCCCGTCTTCCGTGGTCTTCCCTCTTCGCAGTAAATTAAATCTTCAATACTCTAGAAAACGCCATTCCCATTTGTCCATGGGAGGGGAGTGTGATATGTTGCAAGAGACTTCACATGTCGACCTCTCCATCAGCAATGGCGAGTCTTTGCTTCGCTGTTTTAGCCTTCTTCCCGCCAGCGCGTCGTTTCTTTGCAGCAGGTGCAGCTGGGGCGTCTGGTTCCGCGGGCGTAGCGGTACCTGACGCCTTGTTGCCATCATCGAAGTGTCCCTCACCTAAGCACATCGCATGTTAGTAAAAAGCCTTCAGGCTCACGGGCAGGATATAGGACTCACCTTCATGATACATGTCATCTAGGCTGACGGCATCCCTCTTCCTCTTGCTGCTGCCGCTGCCGGCGCCGCCGCCACGCTTCTTGGTCTGCTTCTCCAACTCTCCGCTTTCGAGAAGCTCCTTCTCTCTCCGCTCAATCAGCTCGGCCTGTTCGTCATCTGCAAGCCACAATGCAATGTCCTTGTTCCTGTTCTCGGCAGGACGACGGCCGCTGAAGTCGACACCACGTGCACCGCCACCCTGTATGACAACACGCTGCACTTCCTCCTTCTGCATGGCTCTCTTACGGATACGTTCCTCGATCGTACCACGGGTGATCAGACGGTACACGGTAACCTGGCGGGTCTGGCCAAGACGATGAGCTCGGTCCATGGCCTGTGAGTCAATGGTGGGGTTCCAATCACTGTCATAAAAGATGACGGTGTCAGCAGACGTCAAGTTGATACCCAAACCGCCAGCACGGGTCGATAGCAAGAAGATAAAAATCTCCGGTCGAGTTTGGAAGTCGTGGACGGTGTCACGACGATCCTCCAGCTTGGTGGAACCATCTAACCTGCAATACTTGTAATTCCGGTACGTCAAGTATTCCTCCATCAAATCGATCATACGAGTCATCTGGAAG
This sequence comes from Seiridium unicorne, assembly GCA_039778275.1. NCBI lineage: Eukaryota > Fungi > Ascomycota > Sordariomycetes > Amphisphaeriales > Sporocadaceae > Seiridium > Seiridium unicorne. The sequence goes on along the minus strand of JARVKF010000001.1, from coordinate 365,928 downwards.
TAAAGCAGGACACGGTGCCCTTCCTCCTTCAACTTGAAGAGTAGCTGGTCAAGTTTTGCAAGTTTACCACTATCAGTGACAAAGCGGCGCATGCTCGGGACAGTAATATTGGTGAATCGCCTCTTATCATTGTCAGGCTGGGGCAGCATTTTCGGCGTCGGATACCGCTCAGCAGGATACTTCTGCGTGACAAGGGCTTTCTCTTCCACCAAATTGGGTCCGTATAAAGCCTTGCGCATGGGCGCGTTGAACAATGTGTCCTCGCGCTCGCTGGTCGGCACACGGGTACCTTCACAAGATACCTGGATAGGCACGGCAGTCGCTCCGGGCAGTGCGGCCTGTTCAAGTCGACTTAAGCCTGAGGCTTTCCAGTCTGATTTGGAGATGTTCATGAGGTTGCCCAAGATACCCTCATTTGTGACCTCGGCAAGTGGTTTGCGTTCCGCTCTAGCCCTGATCTGGAATAAAGCATGAGCTGGCGTGTAATTGCGATCCTCTTGTTCGTCATATATGACGTTCAAGTGACCAAGCCGGTTCTCTTTCTTGACCAGATCAACTGCTCGGGCGTACACATCCTTGTGACTAGCTTTGTAGACCTCTTCGGGGCTGGTGTCGGCGAAGCGCAGGAACGAAAAGGCGTCTTTGCCACTTGTGCTCTCGCGAACATTTTCGGGTGTCCAAATGTTCATGAGATGGTTCAGGTATTTATTTCTAAACCCTGCCTTCACATTGTCTTTACTCGCCTTGTTGAGCCTTCCACCCTCGTTCCACACTAGGCGTGGCAGATCGTACTGGATTAGACTGCGCGTCGAGTATCCCACGAATACGTTGCTACCTTCACGCATGAATGATGCTGTCTCGGCGAAGTACCCAGAAAAGAACGGGCTCGTTGTATCAGCACGCTCGAACAAATCAGGATGATTGCAGACTTTTCGGAACTGCATGACGAGGTTCATGAGTGTGCCAGAATCTTGATCGTCACCAAGCGTCGCTTTCTCGATAAGGTCCATGATGCTGATCTGGTTGCGGAGATTGCGGTAATAGGCACGTTGACGGTATGTAAGGTTACAGAAGACATCAAGTTCAATCTTGTCTCCAAGCTCCTTCTGTACATGCTTCTTCACACGACGCAGCATGAACGGCTTGAGGATCATATGCAGCCGCTTAAGCTGGTCCTCGTTGAGCGTTGTGTTGCTTTGCGCGTGCGATTCGATATCCTTGGAGAACCACTCGCTGAATTCATCGTGCGAGTCAAAGAGCGACGGCATGATGAAATGGAGCAGTGCCCAAAGCTCCTGCATGTTGTTCTGGATGGGGGTACCGGTCAAAAGCAGGCGGTTGCGACAGTGGAAGCTCAGAAGACACTTCCAGCGCGAACTTTGGGAACTCTTGATGGCTTGTGCCTCATCCAAGATCATGTACTGCCAGCGCATTTTCTGGAAGTAAGCGACATCAGAGACAACCATTTGATACGATGTGACCAAGACGTGAAACGGAGAATCCTTCCGGTACGTGTTGTGCTTGCGATCCCAGAACTTGCGAAGGATCTTTCGATCGCCTGCGGTACCCCAATATGGGAGACATTTGAAGTCTGGAACAAACTTTGCGATTTCTTGTTGCCAGTTGTGCAGAGTCGATGCTGGCGCAACAACCAAGAACGGACCCCAGATGTCGTGAACTTCGGCCAGATACGCCATGACGGAAATGGACTGGACTGTCTTGCCGAGACCCATCTCGTCTGCAAGAATTCCATTGATGCCTTGCTCGTAAAGGTTGGCAAGCCAGTTGAGGCCTTTTATTTGGTATTCCTTCAGCTGGCAGTTCAGCATTTTAGGTTGCTCGATCTCGACATCACCCATACCAGTCGGATTCTGGAAGTTCATCTCGCCGTCCTCGTCCATGTCCGCGTCCTTCTTGTTGAAGGCCCGCGCCTTTTGTTGGGCTTCAGCAATGGCATTCTGCGCATTGGCTACGGCGGCAGCACGAAGGGCTTCCTCATCCTCTTCTTCGAAAGTCAAAGAGTTGAAATCCGTAACCTTGTTGCCGACAGGTCCAGTTGGCTCCTCGACATTCTTCTTGTCGGTCGAAGGGATATCACCGGCGGGAGCTATCTCGGGGTTATCGGTACTTCGCTCGACTTCATCAGTCTTGATCTTCTTGCCGATGAAGTGAGAATACAGCTCTGTTTGCGAGATCAAGAAGTTGAGTTTCCTCTTCTGACGAGCTGCCTCGCGGTCGGCTTCCTCCTTACGAGCATTCTCCAGTTCCTGGCGTTCGGCGGCCTTGCGGAGATCACGTTCCTCACGTTCATTGCGCTTCCAGAAACTCATCATGTCTCGCATGCATCGTTTGGCCCGCGCCTGAAGATCTTTGGTGCCCTTATTGGTGCGCAGCTGCCAACGCTTGGCCTCCTTTGAGGCGAGAATAGCAGTCTTTTTCAGGTTGGAAGCTTTGGTGGCATAAGAATCAACGGCAAGTTTGTAAGTCCTGGAAACATCCTTGCGAGCAAGATCCCGCCAGATCTGATCATAGATCTGGTTGTAGCCCTTGGACTGGAACTTGGTTTCCAGAGGGTTGACTGGGAGGTCATCGGCAGCCTTCTCCTTGGATTCTCTGATGTCGTCTGAAAGTTCTCTGTCCTTGTCACGTGCCTCTTTCAGGTTTGATGAACTCTTACTGAGTTTGATGCGAATTTTCTGCTCCTCTCTGGCCGGAGGAAGTTCTTCGCCAGCGTCGATGGCGGCTTGGGCAGCCTCTGCAGCATCCTTCTCGGCCTGCTTTTGCTCCTTGGACTTCTTAGGGCGAGTACCCGAGCGTTTACCTTTACCCTTGACACTTGGTTCCGCATCACTTCCCAAGAGGAAAACAGATTGTGTACCGCCCTCCATGTTGATGTCTGATGGTGCAATGTTGCGTGCGGGTCCTTTGATGCCCTTTTGCAGGATGAGCTTGGTTTGTTGGGCCTTCTTGTTCGCGCGCTCGGCCTCGCGGAGGTGCTTCTGTCGTTCGCTTTCGTCCTCTGCGGCCAATGCTCGGGCTAGCGCAGCTTCCTTCTGCTCAATAGTCACTTGCATGGACTTTTCACGGCGGCGCTTGCGCTGCATGTCCTTCTTCCGTTCCTTCTCGGCGTAGACCTCACGCTCCCGAACCTCTTGCAGGGCTTCTTCGTAGTGCACATCGTCGTAACGTCTCTTGCCGAAAATTGCTTGAGCAGCAAGCCTCTTACTTGAATAGCCTGCGAACTCTTCACGACGTGCCTTGTTGTCGTGACTTTCGATTCTCTCTAGTTCAAGTCGACGCCGTTTGCTGCGGCCGACGTAGAATTCGTGTTCTATCTCGAGCTCGGACAAGTCTACATCGTCGGCTTCGGCGTCCAGACGTTCAAGAACCTTTTCGATCTTTTTCTCCTTCTCTGCGGACAGCTGCTTGGGTTTTGCTTGGCCATTTGACTGGCGCTTGATGCCTCTGCTGGTCGAGTCGTTGGGACCACTCGACGGACGGCGGGAAACCTTCTTGCTTTCGCTATCGCGTAAATGTGACTCTCGGCCCTTGGGCTTGCGGGCAGTCTTCTCCTTCTTCTCGGCCATAATAGCCGGTCTACTAGGCTTCGGTAGCGGGTCAGCGCTGGAAAGAATGTTGGAGAACGACATTAGTTCTGCTGCACGGCTCGGCGTCTACAAATTTGGGTCAGCGTAAGTAGCAAATAGACAAGAAGAAAAGTCAAGAGGCGATGTGTACGAGATGCGTGTCGGAAAGGTGAGCAGGATTGGCGGCAAGCCTTGCGCCAGGAAGTATTAATCTGCGCAATGTCGGTGCAGAGGGTAAATGTGTAATGATGTTCGACTTACGCTCGAAGCGGCAGCTGGTGCGTTGGCTGGAGCAGCGGCTGGTTCTGGATTCAGTATTGATGACATGGAAGCAGCAGGGGTTGGTGTATGCCGTGTTGAAGACTCTTGCGCAGGGCGCTGACGCGAAGGGGATGTTGTTAGATTGAGAGCCTTATTGGTTGGGCTCGCAGGATCAGCACTGTAACCGTTGTTCTTTGGGTGCGAGTGTGAATGTGGGCTTCGGCTCCGCGGGGCCAAATTTGCATTCACAGGTGATGGAGGTGAACCATATCCGTTGCGGTGCGTTGAGTCGGATTTCGGTTGCGCGTAGTTATACGCATCGGATCGCGACTGGGTAATATCCACGTTAGTCTTGATGGATTGCTTCCGTCAGATGTCATGTGAAGGTGGGGGATTGAAAGGAGATGGTGTTGTGTGTAAAAAGTATGGTTTCATTGTGGTCGCCCCGTGCAAGACAGATTGATACGTCTTTGCTTGTTGCCTCACAATCAGTGTCTCTCTAGCTTCTGCTGGTGGGAAGAGCTGTTCCGTGCGACAAGCCCCTGTCCAGGTACTGAGCAGATTGATGAACTGTCCCATAGAGATCAAGGCGAGGTCACTAGCTCGATCACACGGGCAACACTTGATGCAACGTGATGAGCGGGCACCTTGGAGGTGCTGTGATGTGTTGCAGCAGGGAATCTACGTGTAATTAGGTGGCTCGATGATGATGCATGGTGTTTTGGGCAAGCAGTATAGAAATCCGTGTATATCAGGTATTCGTCTTACCGGCTTGTTACTGGACCACGAGTCGGATGGCCTTCTCTCTTTGGTGGTGTCAGTCAAGGGATCGTAGAAGCTGCCCGACGTCTTCTCTCTGGCCGGCGGGTGATAATCGGACGAGGAGGAAAGACGGCTCGAGGTTCGCGGCGGTTGCAAGGGCGATGCATGATGGGGTGCATTGGCACCATTTGCGCCGTTGGATGCCATGATAGAGCCGAAGGCCCCTTGGGGAGGAGCCAGCGGTGGCAGGCCAGCTGGTAGCGACGGATGTGCTGACGATGGCGATCCAGCGTTAGTGGTGAGGTGCGAGGACGCGCCCGTGCTAAATTGGATCGGGGGGCGCGTCGAAATCGCCGACGGCGATGGTGCAGCGACGGCAGGAGGGTTGTGGTGGGAGGGTGGTGATGTGGATGAGGAGGAAGAGTGGTGGTGCTGGAATGGCACGGGCTGGCGAAAATCTGCTGGTGATTGCAAATTCGAGAATTGCGTCGATACTGTCGGGGATCTCAGGTTGGCGCCATTGGCATTCGTCGGCATCGCATGGCTGCCAGAATCCACCGCATCCAGAAACGAGGGATGATGTGGTCCTGGCGCACTCAACACTCCCGCGCTGGCAGCTAGGCCGGGAGCTGGACCTGGCGCTGGGCCTGGCGCTGGAGCTGGGATTGGCACTGGCGCGACGACTCGGCCTGGTGCTGCTGCTTCCGCTCCTGCTCTCGTCGGCATCGGATTGTGCGCCTGTACAGGTGGCCGCAGCAGTCTGTCATCATCCTGGAATCGCTGGTCTTCTGTGCGCCGGAGCACCGTCGCGTGGAAATTGTTTGCCGCCATCCTCTTTTAAGCTGGGTTTGTGCTGTCTCTAACCTACCTACCTCATCGCCATCGTCCCTTGTGCAGGCGGCGTTAAGACAACAAAACCCGGGGCTATGGGGGAGGGGAAAACCGCAGTCCGAACTGAAGCCTTCAGCGGACACCTACTGAGGCTCGATCCCGCAGGCTGGTGCAAGCGCGGATGAAGCCTCTCAGCAGTTGCTTGACAGTAGGAGGGTCTACGTGCTCCGAGAGTTGCGATCACAGCTCCTCGAGCGCAAGTGCGAGCGACGGGCGAGATTTCAGTGGAATTGACCTCAGCAGTATCTCAAGAGGATCGTAGCTGGACAGGCCCAGGAGCGTGTGCGTACAGTGTCGCGATACTTCTGATAATCGGGGAATGTCGAAAGCGCGTTCTTGAGCACCCCGGATTCTACGCTGGAATACAGATCAACGGCCTACGGGTGATGGCGTTGGGACCAGAATGCGACGATACTGGATGGTATAGGCGTGCAGAGGGGAAAAGAAAATGGGGTGCAGGATGGAACTGAATGTGTTGATGATGCAAGGTGTGGGAGACGAGACTCTTGTCTACTTCCTTCAACGCTTTCCATTATTACGATTTCATAATTAGCCACTTTTCCCAAGCTGCACCGTCCCAAACTCCGGCCCTCTGTCCTTTGATGCCAGTGCCAGGCGCATCTCTCGCCAACTCTCCCCAAAAGAGGGTCGAGCCTTGCAAGAGGCCGTGTGACATGGATGGAGATCGATCAATCCAGACACACACCAACCATCTCCACACCCTGGATCCCGGCACCTACCGTTCGTCCAATCGCAATCCCGACTACGCCAACACCCGAATGCCCCGGACAAGGGCTCACTTCGTCTCAGCCCCAGAAACAACTGATGGAGAAGGTAGACGACAAGGACAAGATCGCTTACATATCAAGCTGGGAAACCTTTCTATGCTCATTCCGGCCTTGCAACGCAGAAATTTTCCATGCGATTGAATGCAAACAATGGCCACTTTCCACATGTACAGCTGTACGCTCTTCCAACATCACTGTTCCCAACGGCCGAACAAAAAAAGAAACCAAAACAAAAAAGCTGGGCAGGAGGACAAATGATCGCTCTCCACGCTGCCACACCACTTCCCGAATTTGACACAATGGGATCACCCCTGACGCACGTCGCCGCTGTGGCTGTAGAACGGCTCGTGCATCTGACATGGGGCGTGGTAGGCCCACATCTAAAAACACCAACAGTCGCTGTTGTTTAGCTAGTCGTGACAGCTTCACTCATTTGCCAACAACATACTCATTTACCCAACATATCAATCCTTTCGCCCACAGAGCGCATTTATACTCTACGCGCCGAATCTTCATACATGCATGGATTCATTGTATCAGTAGATAAGTGCGTTACAACACCCATGAGTAATACCATCGGGCATAGATTCTCAATGTGATCCATTAGCAAACAATTGTCAAATCCCCGAAGACCTAGTATGCTTCTACATTGTTAACATCAGGATCCGAAATAGCTAAATTTCATTAGACCCTACGGCTTAAGCCAGGTTCCGTAAGAGGACGACACGCTTTTCTTGCGGTTATACGACGAACATCGACCGCATTCCATAGCCGTAATCACTCGTATTAGGCTCTCTTTGCGGGAGATTTCCTGCAGGTCATCGTGAGGTCGTCACGGTCAGCCTTAACCAAACCAATCGGATAATAGCATTGTTGACCGGCCAGCTACATAAAAGAGCCCGGATTGAAAACTCTATTAACCATTTTTCCACATTTCTTCATCAAGACATCTTTTAATATGACTGTTGATGCTAGTGCACTGCCTTGTAGGCTCTCATGGAACCCTGGCTGTGTTAATTGTTGTTATTGCTGATTTATCACTGTGCACGCGATATCTTTACTCGGACAAAGCGCAAGTGAATGGAAGTTCGGATTGTATATAGTCCTTCTCACTGCAGATTTTGCCCATCAATCTACAGCGGATAACACGGTCCTGATCATACTGAAGCGGGTCATATCGCTCTTTCGGCCCATAGCCCAGGTTTTCCTATGGCCAGCCCAGTCAAGAGCTACACTTGGCTGTAAGATATGATCTCAAAGGCGCGAGAGAAAACGCTTAACTCATTACTCTCTTTCGAAGCAGACAAGCCCCCATCAAGGCCCGGCAAGCTGCTCATTAAGGTTATGCTGGACGGCACAAAGGGAGCACGGCCAATGTATGCACAGCAATGAGCCACGGAAAGCGTACGTTCCTCGAACACCACGGGGAATAGTGGCATGTCATAATTTTCATAGCATACCTGGTTTATATTGGCAAACCCAACTTTGGAATATCAACAGGAGAGTTTTTATTATTATGATCTTAATCTACTTTCAAGTGGGCCCTCCCCTTCTCCCTCCTTAGTACATCACATACTAGAGGCGATTGACTATTTGGCAGCAGTTATGGACGCCCCAACTTTCCTCATAATTGGTCAAGTGCTGAAAGACGACTTTCTCATTATTTTAACGAACAAAACCGCAGAAAACTGTCAAGATATGTCTATTCCTAGGCCTATGCCAAATTTTACCACCGGAAGGCGACTCAAGGGCCACTACGACTCTAATCGGCGGCCCTATGCTGCACATTCTATAAAAGCCGCCCTTTAAAAAGATGTTCTCGCCGCGCATCTAGTCTAGGTACCAGATGCGCCAAGAATTCTTACACCTCCCTAACCGTATTCATAAATGGATGTTTAGACAGAACCCGCTGCAATCATCTTCTTCCGCAGCGAATTCTTGTACTCTCCAATGGAACCGTCCCATACCGTGATGGTCTTGTTCTCACAGACCAGGATTTGCTTGGCGATCTTGTCGAGCAATCTATGGAGTCATTAGTGGTTGCGCACATAGCATCGGGCAGGGATATCGCTTACCTAAAGTCGTGACTGACGACAATGACACCGCCGTTGAATACTTTGATAGCGTCGGCAAGGGCATCGATAGTGGGGATATCCAGACCGTTTGTAGGCTCGTCGAGCAGCAGCATATTGGGACCATCAATAGCCAGCAATGCGAACACGATACGACTCTTCTGGCCCTCGGAGAGAGTTCCCATGAGAGCTGTCTGTGTGTTACCCGACACACCATATCTGCCTAACTGCTGTCGCCAGTAGGAGATATCCTGCGACTTCTCTCGGTACTTGTCGCGAACGAAGTCCAGCGCACTCTTTGTCAAGTCCAGCTGCTCAGCGCTGTGCTGGGAGTACATGCCCAGCTTCAAGTGAGTGTGTCTGCGAACCGAACCAGACGTAGGGCTGAGCTTGCCGGTCATTAGACGCAGCAAAGTCGATTTTCCAACACCGTTGGGTCCGACTAGGCAGGAACGTGAGTCCATATCGAAACCGAGATCGATGTGGCGGTACAGGTCATCCTTTGGCTCGCCAGAGTAAGAGAAGGTGACGTCGTCGAATGCAAGCACAGGAGGAGGGAGCTTGTCGGCATCACCGAATCTGAAAGCGAATTCTCTGTCCTTCTTGGGCTTGTCGACAGCATTTTCCAGAATCTTCTCCTTCTGCTTCTCACGAGACTTGGCTTGCTTGACCAAGTTGGCATATGTACCGGCACTGGCGATGAACTTGTCGATGTGCGCAATCTCAGCCTGCTGCTTCTCGTAAGCCTTCTGTTGGTTGATCTCTTGCTCCCTACGGGTCTTGTCATAGGAGTCGTAGTTTCCTCCGTAGTAGATGAGTTTCTTTTCGCGCATGTCGATCATGTTGGTGCAGACACCGTTCAAGAAATCCTCCGAGTGGGAAACAAGAACCAACGTACGCTCCCACTTCTTCATGTACTCTTCCAGCCACACGCATGCCTCCAAGTCCAAATGGGCAGTGGGGTCGTCCAAAAGCAGCAATGACGGCTTGACGAACAGCGCCTTGGCGAGAGCAACACGCATACGCCATCCACCAGACATATCCTTGGTCTTCTTATGGATGGTGACCTTGTTGAAGCCGAGACCGGTCAGAATGAGAGATGCACGAGTAGCAAAAGTTGAAGGGTCCATCTTGTCCATGTGATCGTAGAGGTCCAGGAGGATAGGGCTTTCCGGGCCTTCCTCCTCCAAGTACCTCTCCGCGAGTTCGTCTAGACGCTTCATCTCGTTCTCGGCCTCGTTGAGAACCCACTCCAGGGCTCCAAAGTCGGAGGGAGGAGCACCCTCGTTCAGGAGATAGATATCAATGTGCTCGGGGACGGGGTATTCGCGGGCGGCGATCGCCTTGAGTAAAGTACTCTTACCGCAACCGTTCTCACCGAGTAAGCCGTATCGTCGGCCCATAGTGAGCTCGAGAGTGCTGTCCTTGATCAGCTCTCGGCCGTGGAAGGTCAAGCTGGTGCTGATGATCTTGACGTCCTTGCTGGCTTTGGTCGAGGCCAAGACACCAGTAGTCACTCTGTCGGTCAACCCATGCTTGTCCCTTTGTTCGGCCAGACGCTTGACCTTCTCCATCTTCTTGCTGTCGGTGGCAGCCTCTTCGAGGTCGGGAGGGGTTTCGTCCCCGGCTTCTGAGCCGGCGGCGCTGGCATTCTTGGATGCGGCCTTGGAGCCAGCCTTGGAGCGGGAGACGAGCGTCTTCTTCTCGCCCTTGCCATCACCGGCAGCGGCAGCCTTGGCGGCGAGTCTCTTTTCCTTGGATGCGGAAACCATTTTGGCTTGGTAGGTTAGGGTTTTTTTTGTCAATATGGACTGACAGCGAGTAACCGTGGATCTGGTATGTAGAAGCAGGCCGGTTTTTGCTGGCGCTGGTGTAAAAGAAAAAGATTACCCCGCTTTGTGAGGGAGTGAGTGATGTGAGCTGGATGATCACAAGCGAATGTGACCAAGGTTCCAGCAAGAGAAGATGGGGATGAAATCGGACCACGATGTTGCAATTTTCGCAGAATCGAGGAACTTGGGGTTGAGAGGGAAAAAGGGTATTTCGATCTGCCCTGACGGTCGGCGGAGGGAGGGGCAAAGGTGGCTTACGGCGGGCGACTCACTATTGCCTTGGTGGGCTGTATTCCATGGTGGGGTTAGGATTTTTTTCGCCCGCCCAAAAACTCTGATAACCGCGATAAGGAAAGTATCTGATTGGGCTGAGCACTTCTCCTGGCGTTTCAGGCACCAAGAGACCCACTGCTGACCACGGGGCTTGGACAGTGCGCTCTGACGTCAGGTACCTCGAAGCAGCCAGAGTATACAAGACCGACACTTTAGCGCCTTACGAACATAGAAATTTTATTGATATCAATTTTGTTCCTCCTCCAGCTTTGATCCCAACGGCGGATTATACTAGGTACAGCTGGATGAATCCTCTAGCCTGCATGAAATCCCATGCGCTTATCCAGAGAAATCCGGAGACATGCTAAAGAAATCCTCCATAGAGTGCGTGTCATGCACCCTGTAAAGTGTTGGGGTAGTTTCTCGGGCATCCCGTCAACCCAATGTCGAAGTCTATTCCATCTTTTCGATTACTAGCTGATAGCAGAGCTAGGTCTTGCACCCGAGATCGCAAGGTACTATGTGTTTTGCCGTTGATGAGAGCATGACATCCTTCCATGGAGCAAGGTGATATGTACTCAGTACAAGTATACCTTTCCAAACAGTGCCGGAAATCGACTTGGCATAGACGCTGTTGATCTTCGACTTCCTGCTCAAAGACCTTTGTGACACGCAAACACCAGCGCATACGTGCGAGCTGAATCTCTCATAGGTCTTTCGTTGTTTGTCAGTCCTCAAATGGATACCACAAGGTCGAGAGCTCTTTCGGCCTAAGTCCACGCCTACCCTGCCTACACCAAGTGTAGGCAAGAGACGGCTACCACAGGGAGAGGGTATTAGCTGGCGAGTTGTGCGAGGTCCGCCTTTTTATGCTGAGAAGCTCAAGATACAGCATCTTCTTTTGAGACCGTTTTGCCATCCTTCGGCCTCTTATTCGGCAGCCTTGTACTAGCAAGTTCGACCAGACGAATTACGCTCGACTTTCCTTGCTTGCGTTGTTCCTTCTGATTCTTATAAGGTCCTGGAAGCCCCCGATGTATTCCCTTCCAAGTTGGTGACAATCTTGGTTCTCAGTGAACGTGCATCAGCTGAGCCGGTGAGAGTCCTTGAGGTTGCATTTCGCCTCGTGCTGCCAACTCCTCGTTAATGGCCTCTCCCGGCTTCGGTTCAGTATCTTTTCCGCAATGTGGGCATGTATGCAGGTACTGAACTATGATCTGAGCCGGCTGTGTCTGTGGTGGTCTTGGGTACGAGGGCAACTCGAGGTTTTCACTGCCGCCCAACGTAGTCCCCCAATGTTTTTCAAGACAAGCACGAATCAAAAGTACGGTGTGGATGGCCCTAATTATCGATTAGTGCTAAGTCCCTCTGTCTTGTCATCTGATGATGTTGCTCTCAAAGCTACCGGAATTGGATTCCAAACGAGCATCGAGTTGAAGACTTACGTTAACACAACAATAGCAATCACCAAGCAGCTTCCACGTGACGAGTCGACCCTCCAATACCGACTGCTGATAAAGTATGCGAAACCCGCAAATGCGGAAAGACCTGAGATCATGACGGCCCCTTCACCAACGAGAACTTGTATTGAAATGGTTGTAGTGCCCTGCTGTTTATGCTGTTCCACAACACGCCAAATATCCCAACCGCATACCAATACAGCCTTCGAATGTCGTCAGCGCGAGCAAGACCTCAGCGACATAAGACAGCCGTACTCACCCACGGAATACTAAAGAAGGTATCAAGATACCGTTCATCAAATATCGCGACAAGCGACTCGGCGATGATGACTGCAGCACTGATGATGAGCGACGCCCAACGCAAAATGTTCTTGTAGATTGCCCATCTTGCTGCGCCGGCGGCTTTGGCTGGAATGGTAGCGGCTACGGCTGCCTTTATTCCCTCTTCAGCCTGCGGGGAAAGTCTGTAACTTTGTGTCGAGGATTGTCTGTCAGCATTGTGTTGAGATTGAGGAGTATGTAAATCAACTGTATGGACTGGAGTGGATGTAGGGGCATCGTCTGCAGCCTCATGTTCAGGGATCATGGTCAATTATGCGATCAAATTGACAGCTGGTGTCAGCCTTGCTCCACGACGGTTTGTTGCTCTATGAATCCTCGGGTAGTCCTGTACTGAGCGATGGATGCGCAGAGGATAAAAACAACGTCAGTAAGCTGGTCCTGTAAATCATATGACTGTCGAAAAGACCCGGTCAAGATGTTCTGCATTCCTTTCCCCCAAGGCTGGGCATCCCCTCGTGGCTTAGGCAGCCGTATAAAGTACCGTGACGGGGGCACAGCCGTAACATTCAAGGCATGCAGGGCAGACTGCGCGATTCAACTCTTTGAGCACTTTGCCCGCGAATAGCAGCTGTGCGCCCGTTCAGACGTTTGTTCAGAATGCTCATTGTATAATCTCACTTTACTGGAATCATCTGTTCCATCCTCATCGTATCACATCCGTCACCAAAGAATCCCGTCCGCAGAGTGAGTTACTGCAAATTTGAGCTCCAGAACCTTAGCATAATCCATCGGCGAAGATCTGCAAGCTCCGCCGAATCCTACCGTGCTTAACTCCTTAGGTAGTTGGCTGTCAGCACATGGCCCGGCATGGGTTGGGGCACTGCCAAGTGGCTTCCCACTGCAAGGCATGCTGTGAGTGATATGTGACTGCATCCTTCCTTTGTTTCGTCATAAGTTTTGGCAGGGTCCCGAGACAACGTCACAGTCATGAACTCGAAGTTTTGAAACCTGGCAGACAATGTATTCTGGCCTTCTCTAAAGGGTATCATTGTGAAACCTCTTGCTTCTCTGCGTCTTATGGGCTGGTGCTCGCATTGCTCTACCAAACAGGAAATCGGTCGAGCTCTAACTAGCGCTTCGTGGTAGGTGAATTTGACTGTTACAATGCATCAACGTGGAGCATCGGTGCGAGATAGAGTTAGGAATTAAGGTTAAACATACAGTGTACGCTATAGAAGCTCGCACCCCAGTATACAGAGGGAATCAGATGAAGCTATTGACATTGTGTGACACGAATATTGAAGAATCCATGCTGTCTATGGCTGGGTATCCGCTCTAAATAGAAGATAAAATGATGCAACCAGAAAAAACGCCGTCGCTATATGCATTCAATGCCCGGATGAGAATGTACTTTCTTTGGTCCAAAATGCAGATATATGCAACCGACCCCAATTATTTTTCAGTCCAAATAGAGACTGTAGCTCGCCTCTCTCCTCCGTTTTGAGCCATGGTCGACCAATGCGCGCGCGAAAAGTGTCGCATGGCAAGCCCTGGGGTCTTGAGTCAGTCTCAATTTATGAAGGTGCATTCATCGAGTAGGGCCGACGGGCCATAAAATGGTGACTTACGATATCAAGGCGCAAAGCCCAGTCACAACTGCGAACTCGACTATACTCCGGTAACCCCTGAACACGAAGACTTCCCACACGGAGAGCCCAGTATAGGCGAGCGCCCCGAGCGCAATGATGAGCTCCATGGTGACATGCGCCATTGGCGCTATGCCGTGAGTCCGTTGCACTGCGAACACCAGAAGCTCTGCGACCTCCCAGACGAAAATGACGATAACAAGCGGCAGCCATAATATTAAGCCTGTTAGGTACCCTCGAACACTGCATCCCGCGACGATGCCACATAGGAACAGCGACGTGATGCGCAGGCCGATTTGCACCATCGTCCAGCCGGACAGTTGCTGCTCGACATGGCTGCTAAGGTAGTCTGGTAGCGGCTTTTCCTTGTAAAACGCGTCGTAGGGGTATGGCTCCGAGTAGCAGCTGTCGGAGTAGCAGCCCGAGTCGCGGCGGGAGACGAGGAGGCCCACGCGACGACCACCACTTTGCGATGTACTGGCCGAGTCTGACGAGAACGATGCGGTAGACATGGTGACTATCGCAGTCGCATCGGCTGGTGGACGAGTGGCGTATACCGTATTCCCGAGGTAACTCCAAAACCGTGGTTATGCGAACCCTTTCTTTCTCTGATAGTGTTGTGCCTCCGTGACAGTCCAGTTGATCGTTGACCGGAATTGTCTCAAGTGGATAATGTTTTTCTCCCTTTAGCGTGATGTGGTTCCAGTGGAGTGGTCTTTTGATTAGAGATTACAGTGGTAAAGGCGCGCGCGGGTGGCTGGGGAGCCTGGTAATTAAGTATGAGTCCAGGGTCTAGAGAAGACTGCCCGCGGCCGCAGCAGGGAAAACGGGCGATCGTGAGAGCTGGTGGACGACTAAAATCTGCGGATTCAGCCTCACGGGTGCCAATTTAGAAGCTCAAGAGCAGTCGGGCTGGGGCAGGAGGATTTTGTCGGTCGCCCATAGGGGGGTTTCAGCTGCAAGTTGTTCCCCACGACCGCTGCATGTCAGATTATGCCACGGGGGCGCTGGTCCCTGGACTGAGGAGAAGCCGCTGTGCTAGGTTAGTGGGAAGGAGCTGTGGAGGAAGGCTGTGTAAGTCTGTGAGTGTGCCAAAGGACACGCTTGCTGGTGAGAAGCAACGGCGGCGCTCGTCAAGTGGCGGAACTATTTTTTTTTAAGTTATGGCTGGAGTCTGGAGAAGAATAGGAGATGGGCTGACGGGCAGAGATTTGCAGCAGATCTGAGCAATCAAGCTTGAGTCCGTGACATCAAACCGCAGGCCCGACTCCACTGGGATCCTGTGCCTTGGACATAGCCACCCCCAATTTGGCTACATTGTACTTTGGAACATGCCGCATGCTGGTTCGTGATGACAGCCAGCAACCTAAGCGAGCCAATTGCTCGCTACGGCTTCGTAAGGCTAGGCCTATTCCACTGGACCCTGGCCACACTGCGGCCCGGCTGAGGTGAAAAGTCTCACCAAAGTCCCTCGGTCGGTTGGCTGCTTGGGGCATCGAGCCGGGGACTATTTCCTGCCAAGAGAGCCCACACGAAGCGCGGCGGCGATTCCCAGTTAGTCAGTCACAACACCATGGTACACGAGGATGATCTTCCTGTCGGGACCGACCTCGCTCGTGTGCATCTATGTTCTCGAGTCATCCAATTGAATATATTGATCAAAAGACTCACAACCTTCCATGTATGTGCCGCCGCCAGTTATATCGGGGGAGACCGCACCATCTCACTACATGCATGACTCCTGTCCGCATTATGGCCTCGAAGGCAGTTCGTATGATCTGGCCTTGCGCATTCACCTCAAACATGATTGCCCAGCAGAACGAAATAAACTTCGAACACACTCTATGGAGGTAGAGACAAGGTTTCGTTATAGAAAAGCAGCACTACAATCAGTGCGCTATCCTTAGTTGAAGAGGCTAATAGTATCCACATCCGTTCCCATTCAACTTAGACTATAAGCCTACCAGTTTTGGAATTCGAACGTTTGTTAGTCCCATTTCGAATGATCGACTGGGGCAGTGGCAACTGACCCTGTTCCCCTGGTTGGTGGACAGGTCTGTGGAAAAGTGCATTCTCGTTCATGGCAATCTCTCGCTGGCCAGAGTGAGGGATCGAGCCGCAGTAGACGACCACATCTCCCATATTTCGGCCTAACCTATTCAGTTCTATGCATCCCACTGAATTTCTTATGGGACACAACGAACTTCCACTTCTTAACTGGGAAGGGAGGGGCGGCCACGAATTTAATGCGTCAAACCCGAATCTGCTATTTCCATGTGGTGTGGCGTAGCATATCGCCCACGTATTGATGCGCCACTGCTGACCGCCAAATTGCCTGGAAGACGACCGACTCCCAGTCCTAGCCTGGGCCTGCAAGACAAGCACTGTTCATAGCTGCTATATTTCTGCCCTGGTTTATATGGTAGTATCATCATCCAGTGTTCGAAATCGCATACTATACACAATACAGTGCTCAGGGTGGTAAGATGACGTGAAGACTGAGCAACGAAAGAAACCACAACGGCCTGTCAAAATTTCCGAGGTCAAATCACTCAGCCTTGTCTTAGGTGACTTTGTTTATTTATTCATGCGTTTATTCCGGAATGGAAAGAGAGACAGAGGTTGTTGTGATATCAACCACAACAGCCATGGTTGTGTTAAATTCTCATATTAGCGGGTGACATGTAGAGAGATGCTTTGAAGAAACGATAGACCACTAGTAAACCGGTTGAATGAAGATGGAATGCGTAAGCCAACTGAGGCCCAGGACAGCCAATGGAGCTGACTAGATTGGAAGTTCACAAGCGATCTACGAGCCAGTGGTTGCATTTTGTTTCCATGCTCGAAAATCGGTAAATTATAAGATACTCGAGCTTCCATCCATTCGCCACTTCATCACTCTAAAGTGGCTGCATTAGAGAGTATATGAGAAGTATAAATCGCATATTTGCTCATCGTCAGACAACAATACATTGTTACATGCAGTGGAACCAGACGTCTGCTGGAGCTTAGTGTGTTAACGAAGGAGAAATTCCATCAGAACCTCCACACACAGGAGCAGCTCGGTCTTATGGCCAGAGAATCGAGCATATATCTTTCTTCGGAATTGCCGTGCGGCCATTTGAGTCAGCTCGGCGTCAGGTGCCTTAAACATAGAGCAACTTGCTCATCGCTGATCAACTCTGGTGGTAAGAGCGTATTTCAACCAGGCCCATTGGCCCTTGCTCCACCAAGAAGTAGAAGACAGGGAATCGCACGGTAGCCATATCAAACTCAACTCCGTATCACTAGTCATCATTTCTTTCTCCGTCAGTCGTAGAAAGTGGCCTTCAAAGAGCTTATTTCTTCTCCGCTTGCTAGCTATATTGACTTAGCACTAAATTTATTCTTGCACCATACCTCTTCAACCTGCGTCACCACTCAACCACACGTTATTTGTACCAATCTCGCATCATTATCGAATCATGAAGAAAAATATATCTAACGACCTCGTCTTGATTGCGGTCATATGGGCTATCCTGGGCATGGCTATTGGGTCGTATTGGTGCAAACACCTGGTCAGAGAGAAACGGTGCCTCATGCGGAGGCGGCTCACGATTGTCTATGTGTGGCTAGGCCTTGTACTGGTCAGCACGGTGCTCTTACCATTTATCTTGGTAGCCATCCCAATTTGCTTAGTCTTTGTCATGGTAGCGACGTGTCTACACGGTGCTTGCGGGATCACTAGACCTATTGCATGGTTAGCATCACTTACAACGTCGGCAACTGCAACGACGGGCCACGATGGCAGCACCCACAACGGTAACATGTCATCATTCAGTTTGGATCATGCGGTGGATTATGACCGAGAGAGAGATAGTTGTGCAATGGAGACTACCCCGAAGTATGAGGCAGGTGGACGATGGTAACATAGAACATGTAGGGAAGCTTAGCTAGTATTGAGGGTACATAATAGCAGCATTGGCATTCAAACAGTTGCATGTATACCGTTGCCAAACAATTGAAGATGTCTGGGAATCCGCAACATAGAATCACTATTGATGACTTTATCACAAATGAAGGAAGGGCCTTTGTCTATGAACTGCTGCCTTGGAAAGCTTGTATTTATTGCCATTTATGCTATCTCTCAAATACCACCAATGAGGTGGGTTTTTAGATAATCTTTTAACCATGCCCACCACCACATAGCTAGTTTATCCAGTCTTGCGTGTCAGAGTGGAACAATTTCTTCCAAAACAACGATGATATTTCCTCGTACCCTATAATTACTCGTCCAAGTGTGCGTACTGCGGTTTTCTATCAAACGGTGGTACAGGCAGGTTTGGCCCTTTTCGAGGCCATTTCCTAGACTCGGGCTCATAAGATCCCCAAACCCAAATATGACTCGGCTTTCCTCCTATGTATGTTCTCTCCTCTTCTTTCACTAGTCTTTTAGCGACATCAACCCATTTCATCTCGCCTCGCCAACCCGCAGCTACTTGTTCCGTCTCAGTGTAGAGGTAGAGATGGCCATGCAAATAGCAACTGTTGTCATCGCCGCACATGCGAACAGTTACATGAGCGTCGTCGTCAGCCATTTCTCTATTAAAGCCTGTTTCGGTTATGGCCCATCTCGTTGTCGCCTCGGCGTGCAAGCCACCCCTGGTAGATGTAAGTTTTTAGTCTGCGCATGGTATTCAAGCGGAAACTTGTAGGCAGCATACATGATCCAAGCTGTTTTCAGTCGACAGTTTCTAGTTTCCTCTCGGACGATGTCCGCGACAGTATCGCGTTGTCTCGGATGCGGTGGTTTGCAGAGCCAGCGAACCTGCTATGATTTTAACTACAGTATGGTAAAAGGATTGTTTTATTCCCCACACGTACCTCCGGATCACCTTGGTTTATGTAAGAAGGGCCTCTATCGAATCGTTTCTGCATTTGTATCACCCGCTCGCTCTGACCGAAACCAACAACAGGTCCTCCGGGGCCGTGCTCCATCGAAGGCACCCATGATATCGAATTCTTCTTGGGCCTTGAAACTTTCACCATTTCATACTCTGTGCTATCGATGACGATGAACAGTTATTTGAAATCAAGTCCAAACCATATCAGTCCGAAAAAAGCTAGGAGGCAACATAGAGATAGCGACAAATCTGTCGACAAAGCCGAAAGAAACAAAGCGTATTCCATCAACCCTCATATTCTTCATCAAAAGATCTAGATGGTATGATATGAGAGGTACCCACAAAGGGTTTTCCGAATGTATCTGAACTCTTCCTTTCTCTGGTGCTCTCCATTTGGATGAATATCTATGCTAGGCTGTGTCGACGAGGAGATGCTCGTGCTACCCAGTACCTCGTCATTAGTTGCACGTCCCTGTAAATATTACACATTTTACTGAAAGGTCCCAATTATCCTAAATATTGAAATTTGAAACCATACTGCTTCAGAATCTCAGCCCACTACACTTTTATATGCATAATTTAGTCCATGTTTATTCTATATGGGCATCGTATATATACGCAGCAATTCTCGAAAGGCAATTACTAACAAGATTTTCCCGGGATTGAGCGACCACTTTGTCTCAAGGGCCGTAATGCATTGAAGTGTAGAGGTAGAATTGCATGATGTATCCTAGTAGAATCTCTTACCATTTACTGTATCTTCTTCGTAAAATGAAAACAACCAGCGCAGGTTTGTTCCGTTGTCTCCACCCGCGTCACCCTAGCGAACAAGGAGAGAAGAGACAAAGAAATATATTTGGAATCGACACTCACCATAATATCTTTAATCAGTTCTCATTGATTCTAGTTACTTAAAATGGCTTGATTCGATATGCTGCCGTGCTTTGGCCAGCTCAAGCGACCAGTGACAACGACACAACTGCCAAACCTACCGCTACCTTAATCAACCACATCCCGACAGCCCATTACATCGTCCAGGAAATTAGATCAAGTTGGCAAAGTATTCGTCTGAACTATACAAACCGCTCGGCCTTTCAAAGATGGATAACCATAGTACTCAAGTACTCCAGGAATATACATACGATTCAACATTTGCTGAATACGGAACTGAAGACCCTTCCAGGTACAATAAAGGAGGCTTTCACCCAGTGCATCTTGGAGACATATTAGACGACAGGTTTGAAGTGATACATAAGTTGGGAAATGGCGGGTATGGAACTGTCTGGCTTTGCTGGGATCGGAACGTCGCAAAATGGAGGGCGCTGAAAATTTTCGCAGCTTCACACTCCCTCAGCGACGGAGACGCCAAGATCTTCAAGCATTTAGGAACAACTTCATCTAATGAAGATCTAGAAGCACACCACATAGCTGTTCCTCTTGATGGATTTTGGATCGACGGCCCTAATGGCCGGCACCTCTGCTTTGTGATGCCTATTCTTGGACCGTCGGTGGATAACTGGCGAGTTTCCTTGAAACAAACAGCTAGAGATACAGCTATAAGATCAAAGGCCGTCTGTCGACAGATCGCTGAGGCTATCCGCTTCCTTCACTCTAAGGGTGTTTGCCACAACGACCTAAAGCCAAAGAACATCTTGATGGAGATTGATCAAGATGCGCTAGGCAAGCTCAGCAAAGAAGCCATTCTTGAAACGCTTGGGGAGCCGGACGAGATAGAGATCGAGACTGTCTCGGGCGCTGAACCTCGGCCAATAGCCCCCGAATATTGCGTTGCCCCCACATCCTTCTATAAGTTCAAAGATCTTATCACGGGCAACATCATGGTCATCGATTTCGGAGAGTCCTTCGTAATCGACAGTCCTAAGGAAGGCAGTGGGATCCCCGCGCCTTACGCCGCCCCAGAGGTTTTGTTCGGAAAAGCCCCTAGCATAAAATCCGATATATGGTCTTTAGCATGCACACTTTATCAAGTGAGAACTGACGAGTTGCTTCTCGTCGAAGGCGCTTTCTCGGGAGCTGGTTTTAGCCAGGTCATCCAAGCCATCGAGGTGTTGCTGGGACCTTTGCTTGACGAATACCGCGCTGTTTGGGACAACAAGCGGTACAAGCCGCCCTTCGCAACTAAACCCAAGGAGAAAGGGGGGCCAGCGACTTGCTCTCTAAGCCAATTGCGAGGCCTTCAAGAAGAACTCATGTCAGAGAAAGGTTATGCAGATGTTTTATCGGGCAAAGTGGGACAACAGCGAGCGACAACTGTTGGGCATCAAGATGGCACCGAGACAATAACCTCGGAATGGACGTATTCGCGAGAAGAGTCGTTAAGTCTGGGCGAGCTACTGCAGAAGATGCTAAGATACTCGCCGAATGAAAGACTGAGCGCGGCTGACGTCTGCTCGCATCCATGGATATCTGGAGTCGCCGAGTCCAAGAGTTCTGCGGCTGCCCGAACACTGAACACAACCGCGATGCCAGTAAGAGGCTGGATTTCAGCAGGATCTCAGCGGCTATGGCATATGGCACGGGGTTTACTGCTTGGAAATGGTGCTGCATTGCTTGTCTGTCTCGTGATTGTGCCTGCATTGGCCGGCATTGGACTAAAGCAGGCTTGGAGTTCTTCACATGGGTCCCAAGTACATCATCTCCATTTTACAGGTCACGGCCAAAATTTGCAAAGTGGATTGCAATGCTCTTGTAATAGCGCTCCTGGTAAAGGAGCTTGATTTGTCTTACATTAGTGCTGCACGATCCCGTGCTGCGTGTGGCGATCTGTTTGCTCCTTGCTAGTGCTAGTCGTTATTAGCAATAACGAGGTCAACATCTAAATTGCAAACCACAGCAGTGTGATACCTCTTCAGCGTAATATACCATCAACAGAATAGGATACCCAGCTATGTTTATTACAATCCTTCTAACTCTATGTCTATGCCTGTCCTAATTATGCCTATCACCGCGTTCCGTCTAGTTAGTGACGCGTTCGCAGAGGCTGTGCGACATCCTCAAATTGTTGAGCTAATTGAATTTGTTCCTCTATGTCCCTTTCAGCGTCCCCATCATCCGGAATGCCCACATCCTCTGGCGCCTGGAAGAACCCGTTGCTGTCGGCCTCGCGGATTGTCTGGTAGAAGATGTCTGCCATCATTGCATAGCCCTCGTCGCCCGGGTGCGTACCATCAGGGCTAATGTGGGCTGGATGTGGCCTCTCTAACGTGTCTCCTTCTGGCACGAACTGATCATGCATCTCTGCCAAGACCACTGGTCTGCCCTGTTCCCTCAAAGCCTCATACAATTCCCTGATCTGGCGATTGACATCCAAGATACAAGGCTCAGTGTTGGGCACCGTGTTAGTCAACAGCGTGGACATGACTACCGTCGCTCTCGGCGACTGTGCCAACAGGAAGTCGATGAAGTCATTCAATCGCACATGGTAGTTCGGCAGATCCCAGTACTGCAGACAGTCGTTGGACCCTACGTTCATCAAGAACAGATTGGGCTTCGCGGCCGGCACGCTGTGTGTGGCCCACTCGTGTACCTGGTCGACGCGGTTCCCCGGGTGCGCCTCGACGTCGTTGTCTTTCATCTCTCCAACCCTGGCAGAGCCGACCATGTTCACCATATTACCGATCGAGACGAGCTTGTCGCGCAGCGGCTTGCGGAAGCCCACGGTGCCGGTCGATACGTCGCCCCGGCAGACCGAGGCGCCGAGGGTCATGATCCTGAGCGGTGTTCCATCTGCAACAGGCTTCTCAGCACCACCGCCGTAGTATTTGAATATCCATTGCGTATCGAGGCGGACTGTCCCAGGAAGAGAAACGGCTATAGTCGTCCCAATTGAGGTTAGCGGAGCCTGATCTCGTAAAGCGCTGGGAACGGCGCCGGCAGTTGGGCGGCGCGGCCCTTGGCGACAGGGCAGTTGGTAAGGGGGGAGCTCACCAATCAGCAGCAGAGAGAAACAGGCTGCAGCGAACACGGCGGTCATGTATTTTCTTGCCAATCCTGGAATCAGCGCGCCCAAGGAGCTTGGGATGCTCGACTGTGCAACCATCGTGAACTACATCAGCTTCAAAGTTGAATGATGATCTGGCAGGGTCCAGGTGTAAATTTCGTCAACTTTAAAAGCCGGCGAAACATTGAGCAGCCTCAACCACTACATTCATGCAGTTTCCCGGTAAATCCCCAGGCGGACGGGGCGCCGTTAGTGCTGTTCACACGCCTAGAGAACCTAAACTCCAGACTCCAACCCATCTCCACTGATTTCAAACTTCTCCAGTTGCCAATTTAGTACCAGACGGCCGAGTCCCACGTTTTGGGAAGGCATAGAACAAAAAGAATCCTCGACATTGGCCAATCCCATCGAGCATCTCTGGTCTTGGCTCATGAACAGCCTACCAAAGTCCGCATTCTGTCCTATTTATCACAAACTGGCTTGTGGATCTGTGATGTCGCCGAGTAATACTGGGATCGTCGCTACTTGAAACAAGCTTCATATTGGGAAAGTCTCCGTGGTGTGGAAACTGCGACGATCACGTTTAGCAAACACATTAGGTTAGGAGCAAAGTTCAGCAGAGAACCCTATGAATAAAATCACACCGCACTTAAAATCATGCGGTGTACCGGACAGGGCAATCAATCGGCAGGGGAACATTGTCATATATCTAGCCTAGAATTGTTATGGTGTACTAGCAACCATTTTAGAGCTTGATGGATCATTTTTCAACAAATGAGAAGGGAGCTGTCTGCACATCGCCGTACGGACTTACCAGTGGCCACTCGGAGTTCTCCTGCACTCGAACACCTATTACCATTAGGTATAGTTGTTGTATCTACAATACAAAGTGTCATCGTCTGCACGAAGTCAGTGCCCGTAAAGCCTTGGTGGGTGGTGCCTAACAAAGCTCGGACTCGTTCAAATAATAAGTTACGAGCGGGATAGTCAGAGGACCGGGTATGACGCGTCCCTGGCAAGCTTGCCAACTAATCCTCAGAGCACTAGTAGAGGTGTGAGCGGTATTGCGATAAGTTGGACATCTCACATCATGGTATTACATCCTGCGCTCCTATTCTATATGCCTAATAGATTGTATACGAACATGGTCATCCTAATCAGGCGCACGAGATGCATTACCAAAAGTCCATCAAGCATCTCCCTTCACTTGGGCCTTCTTCTTCCTGACGTTAACCCAGCCCATCCCAAACGCCGATACCATTCCCACCAAAGAACATGCGACGAGCAAGTAAAACACTTTACTAATTGCATTGGCGAACGACACCAGTACACCATCAAGCTCAGAACTGCCAGCCGGCACAAGCGAACGTACCGCGCTCGCGCTGGCACCGGCAGCAAGCGCTGCCTCGGGCGATACGGACGGCGCATGCACCGCCAGCTCTGACACTAAACTCTGCGTGAAGATGACGGTGCCGACGACTACAAAGATAGCACCCGAAAAGTTCTGGCAGAAGATGAGAAACGCCACGCCCACGGGGATTTGGTGAGGTGAAAGCACGTTCTGGACTGCTACCACGCCCTGATTATGTCCGTGTTAGCAATAGAGATCTACAAAGAAGTCCTTTCCTGGGTGTTGGGAGGAATCAGTTTACGTACCATCTGCATCCCAATGCCTCGCCCTCCACCAAGCAGAATCTGGTAGCCTGCCCACTTTGCCGTCTCTGTCCATGGCGTGTAAGTTGAGACAAGTCCATTACCAATAGCACTGATCGCCCCACTGATAGCGGCGAATGGCAGGTAATACCCTGCCCTCTGAATCAGTATACCTGACATGACCGCCATGAATAGCTGGCCTAGGATGCTCGGCAGCAAATCAACACCGCTCATTGCTGGGCCCTCGCCTCTGACTCCCTGAAAATAAATAGGCATGTACTGGGCCGCCGTGAAAATGATGGCCATAAGCGACATGCCGTTGACAGCGCTGCTCCAGACAATACGCTGCTTGATGACAGACCCAGGAAGCATGGCACGTTCACCCATGTGACGTTCCCAGAGCACAAACAGAATTGCCGTTGCGCCAGCGCCGACAAATAATCCGATAACAACCGAACTGTTCCAGGGATAGTTGTTGCCACCCCATTGCAATGCGAGGAGGAACATGACAGCTGCGGGTGCGAAGAGAGCAAAGCCCACGAGGTCAAGTTCTGGTATCGTCGCGCGCATGAGGGAGAGAGAGAAAGGCGGCTTGACCGTTATATCGGGCGTTTTGCAGAATATCAACAAGAAAGCTAGAGCCCCGCCGACTGGGAGGTTAATGAAGAAGCCTATATTCAGCCTGTTAGCTTGATTCGTTCGGATCGAGTAGTGAGCAAACGTACACCATCGCCAGGTCGTGTACTGAGTCAGAGCACCGCCGATGAGTGGTCCACAAATGATGCCGAGTTGCCCAATGCCGATCAGTAATCCAGTGTATACTGTATTCTCATATTAATTTCTTCTCTCTCAGTAACAAGATCCAATGCAGGGGACCTCACACGGGCGTTTTTCCAATGGTACTGCTCCGGCAATAATAGTCATACCTCCGTCTACATCCGACGTACGTTAGTAACCACTCTTGCAGGTATGTTCTGCGAGTCTCAATAGAAGATCTGAGAGTGTTGACTCGAAGCGTCCAACAAAGTACGTACTCATGAGACCAGAGCCTCCTAATCCTGCAATGGCTCGGCCACCGATCAGCATGGGCGAAGATTTCGCTAGACCGCATATGAGAGACCCCAACTCGAATATCAAAAAGAATATCAAGTACGTCCACTATTCCATAGTCAGCTTACGTACGAGCGATAGCTAGAATCTTTCAGCTCAAACCGGCTTCTCGTACTTTAGCTTTGAAATATGTATAGAACTTCCCCGTAAGCGGCTGTAAGGATGCACTATTATACTATTAGTATATCTGTATTCTTGAGCCCCTCTGAAAGTGATAGAACTAGGTAGAACATGCCTTGCTAATTGATACGCCGCAGTATACCATCCGATATCTGGAAGTGATTGAAACTCGGCCGTAATACTCGGAATAGCCTGCATACTATTAGCTTCCGTCCATGTCGTGACTCTGTTCGAATGTACGAGGTTTGTCCACGTACGGTGTTTAGGATACTTGTATCTAGCAACATCAGGAAGCAACTCAGTGCCACTACAACACTCAGGGTTAGCAATTCCATTTTCGAGTATTCTTGGGGAGTTATTGGGGGTTAAAGCTAATGTTTTAAGAGCAAAATACCCAGCCAAGAATTATTTGCTCATAAGCGAGATTACAAATGACATGAAATAACACGGAAGTTACTTACAGCTGCCCATGACAATGATCAGCTGGATCCCAGTGATGTAGACCTTGTCGTCATCTTTTCCGGAGGCATTCTCTACCTTCCCACCGACAGGCGTATCTGTTTCGGTACTATCGTCTTCCATCTCTTTCTCGCTTGTTGCTTTCTCGCCTTTTACATGTGTGTCTTCACTGTGTGGCTTGGTGGTCGGCTCCAGTGCAGGCTCGAGGCTCTGTGGCCGTATCGTCAAGTCCGTCTCCATCTGGTGTAGCAGTGATACAGTTGAGGGGAAGGCAGACTTTTCAATCTAGTGGATGCCCGAATTGATCTTGGGATGCGGCTGTTGTGGCATGTAAGACAATAAGTACCACTCCCACAGGTCCTCCATGTCGAGTGTGAATCCGTGTGATATATTGTTATTACTTAAGGTTGCTAGGGGTATGACACCGGGGTGCTGGTGCTGATGAAAGCCGAAACCCGTCAACACGGAAAGTGGTTCTTGTGGCACAGCGTTGACAGGCTGCACCATTGCTGCTGGTCCGAAGAATTCTAATGTACGGGCCGGGATTTGGATTGGCATTGAAAATGAAATACGCCTGCTTACTCTGGGATTTGCTCGCTTAATAAGTAAGACGGGCGTAATTGACCCGGAAATCGCATGATGACTAGGCACTTGATCCTGGCTTTTTCTCTTTTCTTTTGTATGTCTCTCTGGCCGTCGCCTACCGCTATGGTGCACAAAGAATTATGATGCTCGCATTGGTAAAGGCAGAGCCACTGTGTTTTCGGGAATCGGGAAATTCAAAACGTTGGCAGCTCACTCATATTTTCAATTTCCATGATACCAATCACTTTCGTTTCCACCGCGTACCACTGGTCACTGGCTAGTTGCATTCTGGTTAGTTCCATGTGGCATGCACTCGGATAGAGAAAAGGTCCATCCTCCTAGAAAATGCATGGAATAAGAATATAACAGTAGGATAATCAATTCTAACGAGCACCTCTTGGGTATTGCCAAAAGGAGGTAGCCTACCGCTTGCCAATATTTCTGTAGCAATTTAGTGCCCCTCCCACGACGCAAACATATCAGTCAACCACGTATCATCCGTAAAATCCATCAACATGGGATCAATGGGCTCATTCGCTCTACTAGCGCTATTGCTAATTTGTGCGGCTGTGAAAGCCCTGACTTGCTCCAGATTCGCGGTCCAGGTCGGGACTGTCATCCTCAGCGATGCAGCGGCCTTCTTGAAAAGACTTTCCGTTCCGTTGACACTGTAGTCTCCCACGTCATGCGCCTGGTCCATATTCAACGCAACTTTCTCGAGATAGTAAATAATATCGGCTGTCTGCCTCACCATGCTCCGGTCCCACCCGGGATCATCCAGGAGTGAAAGACGATAAATCACTTGAGAGCTGTGTGCGTACTCAATCATGATCCAGAAAGGCAAGCCGGGATATTCTTCCGGCTCTATAGTCAAAAATAAATCCAAGAAGTTCTTGGCTGCTTCGAGGCACGCGTGCAGGTATTCTCTCCGCTTGTAATCGAGGGACTTGAACGGTGATTCTGACGGTGGCTGGAATGTGGCTAATTCGTATATCACTGCTTCAGCACTGTACAATTGGGCCTTGACCATATCTTTGTTCGTCAGCGAGTAATGAGGCACGAGCTACATTTTCTATACTTACGGTTCTCTAGTATGTCTGCCGTGAAGGTGCCTTTGACCTGTTGTAAAGATGCTAGCAATGCCTTTATATGGAAAATGGGCGGAGGGCCAGTATCATGGTCCTCGATTCTGAAACTGAGTCGCGTAGCCTCATCCACGATAGCCATGATGCGAGTAAGAGCCGCGAGTGGTCTATCCGACGGCGCTTCTGGCACTTCCCATAGGTGTATCAAAGATTCCTCGAAATGAGGTTTCCAGCGCGCAGCTTCAAATCTCATGTAACAAGAGACACTAAGAGCTCAGTCAGTCTTTCCTAAGTTCAGCTTGAAGGCATATTCATGAATACTAACATTGATGTGGTGAGGAAACATCCGAGCACCGCCCGCCTTTCCTCGTTTGTTCGTGCGCTCGGATTGGCGGTAGGTGGTGGTTTTGGAAAGGCATATGATTTGAAGCAGTTCAAGGATGGGTTTACACCAGCTTCGTGTTGTTTCCTATCGAGGCGGAGGTCGAACAACACTGACGATGCCAGACTGGTCAACGCGCACATATATGGTCGGCCACGTGCAAAATACATGGACCTGCGTCGATGTTAACGAGCATCATTCCAATGGCTCGACGATTTGCCTCACCAGCTTAAGTAGGTCAGTAACCCCATAAGGAGATCAATATTCCTTTGGAATTCCACCAGGATTTGTTTGCCTAGTATCTTACGAATGTGTGTCCCAAGTTTATCCTGTTCTAGATTGGATTTGGTGCAGATAGCTCTGATTACAAGCCAGAAGAAGGGACGTTTATGCTGCAGCTGTTGTGCTGTTGTTGTGGCGGGAATCTGAGTAGAAGGCAAACATTAATATATCATCTAAATTTATTTCAGGGTGATTACCACTTCCTTCACTAAAGCAGTAGCAAAAAGAATGCAGACATTCTTATGGAACTTCAAAGAAGATCTTTCATATTGCACTTCCATGCATATTCAAGAGCACCACGGTGGGGGGTGGATGAGTTTTGGTACTTACATAAATAAACGGAGTGCGCTTTGCGTACAAGGTTCGAAACCCATGGAGAAGCTGCTCTGCTTTAATGGGAGACAGCTCATCCACTCGAGATGACGGTGCCGAGGGGCTTGGCGTGGAGTAGGCCGTTGTTGCTGGTGTTATCACAGCCCGCTCCAAGAACGGATTACTAGAGCCCGAAGCATCATTGAGCAAGGGTTGATTTGAATTTGCTAAATTAGTATCCCTTGCACCCGATGTGCGATGTTTCCAAGTTTCTGGTATCCATGGATGTCCGTCTCCATGACCAACTTCTGGATCTGAAGTGGGCGGAACGTCTTGGGCGGGCTGTGCATTTTGTGCTTGAATCAACGTGACCAGATCATCTAGTCTTTTTTCTAGTCGTGCCCTTTGACTTGAGGATGGTGGTGATCTATTGCTCTGCCGCTTCCGGACAGTTGTAGACGGTGTACAGACTTTATCCAACCGGTGGCATCTACGCCCGAATTTGTCAGTTACATACTCGAATTAGATCCATACGGATGCTGACCTCTCACATACCCCTACTGCCCGCGGAATGCACCGAGTCTTCGCTCTTGAGCAGTTGGCACACGCGTGCCCATAGGGTGCAGATGTGTTAGTCGCCGAGCTCTGAGTGGATGCCATGCTGCCCCAAGCGGACTGGGCCCGGTCAGGGGTTCGAAGCCCGGCGATGTAGTATGATGCTCAATCCCGACCGGAGGAAACTAGAGTAGCACTCCTCAAACTACGCAAATGTACAACACAGATTTCGAAATTACAAAACCGACCACCGATGAGAATGGGGAGACGAGAGCTAATCCAGACCTACCCAAACCCGCCAGATGACTTCTGTTAGTATTGATCGGGTTTCAGATGTTTCCACGAATTCCACCGATAAATGTGGATCTGAAACGGAGTCGGGTTTCGTAACTCCGTGCCATAAGCTCCGTTTGGCGAAGGATGCGGCTGGGATTGGTAAGAAATGTAAGACCTAGTACTACCACGTAGTAGTGGTAAACTTGTAGTGAGAGCATGCACTGCGCCTTAGCAAACATACCATGGCATCATACAGAATACTCAAGGTACTCTAAAAGAGTGGGTTGTAATCATGCAGGCTTAGCGAAGACTTGATAATACGCTGAGATCGATGTGGATATTCACAGGGATATAAGCGAAGGCAGCTTACGCACGAATGAAGACAACCTAGTAGCGTCGCCGGGGAGAATCAAACGAAAGCTTCACGATGAGATTGGCATTGGATGTATATATATGTGTTTATTTTGGTTTTATTTGTATTATATATGCTGTGCTTACCCAAGGATAAGATCTATCTCCTCGGTAGCATCGCGTTGCCACGCCGTCTTTAATACCCTTCCTAAGCCATGGCGATAAGCAATTCCATCCTTCCATTTAATCCACATTACGTACACGATTCCTTTCTCGGGTTGTGAGTATGTCTTCATGGGAATGGGAACCTCCGGCATCTCTGTCAGCTTGAACCCAAAATCCCCCCAGCAATTCACAGTCTCGTCTCCTAACACAGTGCCTTGGGCGATTTCCACCATTTCGAATGTCTCATCTTCCACGGGCCGGTTGATGTACTTCCGGCTAATGTGGGTCGGATTGTAGTACCATTTAGTTGATGTCTATATCAAGCCAAGTGATTGATTAGCCTTGTGGATATTTTCTGCAAAGTATGAAACGGCTGCTGCGAGTAGAGAGGTAAGAAGGGACCCCACGAAGGTACATACGTAGAAGGAGGCTGTGTTTAGTCTCAGGACGCCCATGCTGCTGCCCTGCTTATCCAGTAGCAGTATCTCGTCGCAGATGGTCGATGGACAAACGTTCCGTGGCCGCTCCCAATTTGATTCGAAGAATCCTCGCCTAGTCTTTCCATACAACAAACCCGAGGATACGACACCACCAGGCTGGCGGAAGAGGGGTATCGGATACCGCGACTCTAGGCCGTCGAGCCGTGCGTGTCCATATGATGAAGAGTGTCGCGGCCAGTGGTTGCGCAACTCCCAACCCTCGGGAATATCGTAGGTGAATAGTTTCTTCGGTCTATAGTCCAAAGACGAGGGCCGAATTCTTGACATTGCTCCTAAAGCATCGAAACAGTGCCATTGCACGGTATGCTTGACTTGCCAGACATATTGGTCTTTGCGAGGATGGGGTAAAATGTGAAGATGACTATAGTGCGCTTCCCAAGACTTGATGTCGACAGCGCCTTCCCAGCCAGCCCAAGACCAACTCGGTAATGGGTGTTTGTAATCCTGCTCATCTTTCTTCACTCGCCTCTTCAGCGGTTCTTCCGGCTGCCAGAGGAGCGTCTCGAGGAAAAACATTTGTGGCAGACCAGAAATAAATCCTCCGTCGTAAGAGTATTTCCATACAGCAAGGAGGCTTGAAATCGCATTCAGGGCCTCTTGCGGGTCGGTGAACTCTCTCATGTTGTAGTCTCGTACAGTAGCCATGTACTGACGAATATCAGGCCACGCGGTGATCTTTGGCTGCACTGGCGTCTGATGGATCTTGAAAACGCTATTCAAGAAGCTCTCATTCCACGATGCCCGTGGACATTCCCACAATACACTACAACATCTGCGGTTAGTGATTCTTCTCTGAATGTGGCCGGGGAACTATGGGAGTTCAAGTTCACGGTTCAAGAGCAGAAATGCTCAACCAGAAAGTAGTCACCCCTAAACAAGTCACAGAGGAAACAAAGTAATCCAGAAGTTGCTTACGTCTGGTTATGAAACATGATTCTCCTTTTTGAGAAGATCATTTCCTGGTAAGTCCAGCCTCGTGAATACCACTTTGCTGCTTGAGCCTTCAACGATTTATCGACGCCCTTCGCCGTGTCTTTGTTGAGATATCGCGATTCGGTGACGCCTTGAATTCCACGTAGACCATGCTCCGCGTCCCAGCCGTCTGCAGCGATTATCGTGACATATGCGTTCGCGTAGATCCACGCCATAGCATGGATCTGTTTCTGCTTGATCGCTGCGTCATCTTGCACAATGCAAAGGGCATCGACCCAGAGAAAGCGAATTTCCAGAAGATCTAGAAGGCCTATGGCGTGGCTTATCGTTCTGGGAAGCTTGACCTGAGGGGATGAGAGAGACCCTGGCTCGAGAAAGGTGTGCAGGTTTGAAGTCGTTGTCTGCGTGACGCACACATTGCCCCAGACGTAGCTCAAGGCGGCATACTGGTCATCTGGACCAGCCGGAACAAGACATCTCCTCCGGATATCGACCAGCCATTGTGGCCGTGTCTCGACCTTGTCGTCCGGGGCCAATGCCTCCCGGCATGGGCCTCCATGGTTATGGTCGCACGTCCACAACCAGTCCTTAAGAGTCTCAATATCAATCCACGACGGATCAAGATCCGCAAAAGCTAACTGAGTCTTGTAAAGATCGACTGCTTCTTCGAGTGCTGTTTTCATGTGAAATGGCTGGGATCATGCTGGCGGGCTTGTGATGCATTGAAGAGCACAACGGTCGTCGATAATACACTAAATAAGCCATGGCGAACGAGGTTCTCAAATAAGCTTATATGACTATCAAGTTGAACCCAGCACAAATGATATACACTAGAACAGGCCCAGGACCCCGAGGATCGAGGGTACGTAAGTCATTCGTGGCGATTTGGCGTAGTAACAGTGCCGCCAGCTACTGGTTTGCGTGGACTGTGGCTCAGCCCCTGTCAGCGGCATGGACCTAAACCCGTACTGGCCAATCTCACAGCGCCATATTCGGTGTGATGCGTCTGAAGTAAATTTCTACAAAGGCTGATAGTTCTTATACACTTGGATGTCTTTTTCCATTTCTGTAGATCTAATCGCGTCGCGTTCGTTGCCACTGTCTAGGATTTTCAATTCATAAATCTCTCCTCTTTAACATAAGAAAGAAGAGCCAATTCGACCACATTAAAATCCCAAGCGACGTTCTTGCGCCTCAAGCATCGCGTGGTCAAAACCTGAGATCATAAGTTTGAGTACGCCCGGCTTTCGCTCGGGCACGTCTGTTGGGCCAAGGCCCATCTTCAGCACGATAAGATAAATGAGACCAATACCAGAATGGACACTAGAGTTGACGTATATATTTGTCTGTCTAAGGCATGCCTCTGTGGATTTCCTACCTGAATAATATCTGCGCCGGTCAGAAAAGGGTTGATTGTCAACCTTTAAACGACCTCACGAAACCTTACACATAATGGAGACACCACGACTGATTCAGTATGGACAATTAAGTTCATCAATCTCCATTGCGGAGAAAGGTAAACAATATATATTTCAGATCTATTCATAATTCAAGCATCAGTTTCTCGGAATTTTATGCTGATCGTGGCCATTGGTCATTCTTTCATGATAATATTTAATATTTCCTCGTCGAGGTCGAGGCGCCCAAAGACTACATGTATAGTCAGGCAGGGATAGCGCTATGACGTCGGTGGGCCTAGCGCTCAAGCGCTCCGTAATCGCGCCCTGAACCGGAAATTTTCCCAAAGTGGGATTTTTGAAAACTCGCGATAGCCTCAAAACGCAGCACCCCATTGTATAATACTGCCGTCTTTGGCACTCTCTTGATTAGTCCTGTTGAACCGCAAACAGTGAAGTCATCAATAAAGCCATCTCGGATCATGCCCATGGCGCCGTCCCGGGCCCTCCAGACCATGCGCGTGCTGCGCCAGCTATCCTCGGTGCGCGCATACTCGACGACGAGCCGCGTCCCCCTCGCCTTCGACCACCACGCTCCGCCCGAGGGCAAGGAGACGCACTCGCCGACATCGTCCCCGATCCTCTTCATGCACGGCCTGTTCGGCAGCCGCAAGAACAACCGGTCGGTCTCCAAGGTGCTCGCGCGCGACCTGGGCCGCCACGTCTACACGCTGGACCTGCGGAACCACGGCGAGTCGCCGCACGACCCGGTACACAACTACAGCGCCATGTCCGACGACGTGGCCCACTTCATCGCCACTCACAAGCTCGAGAGCCCGACGCTCGTCGGACACAGTATGGGCGCCAAGTGCGCCATGACGCTCGCGCTTGCGGAGCCGGCGCTGGTGAAGGACATCGTCAGCGTCGACAATGCTCCCCTAGACGCTGTGCTGGCAAGCGACTTTGGCAAGTACATTCAGGGTATGAAGCGGATCGAGGCAGCCGGTGTCACAAAACAGAGCGAGGCCGATAAGATTCTAGCGGAATACGAGAAGGAGCTGCCGATCAGACAGTTCTTGCTGGGCAACTTGCATAGACCACAGGGCGAAAAGACGCAGAAGTTCCGCGTGCCGTTGAGCATCATTGCCAAGGAGCTGGACAACATGGGAGACTTCCCCTTCAAGGACCCGGAGAAGGTGCGGTTCGAGAAGCCGGCGCTGTTTGTGAGAGGAACAAAGAGCAAGTACGTTCCCGATGAAGTGATACCACTTATTGGAAGGTTCTTCCCAAAGTTTCAGATGGTGGATATTGATGCCGGGCATTGGGTTATCTCGGAATGTCCGGAGCCCTTCTTGAAAGGTGAGTCGATAATATCATGCAACGAGGGAGAGAAGTCACTAATGTGGAGCTGCAGCCGTGATCGAGTTCCTGACGCGCGAGGAGTAGAGAAGCATAAAGGTACGGATAGCGCATTCTGCATAAAGATACCCAACAATAGACATAGAAAGATAGACGCTCGCGCGAGCACAGGGATATCAACCGCGAGAAATACCAAAATGTACACAATGCCAACATCGTGTTTCATGTACCAGCCATGATTGGTTTTACTACCATCATCTGAGCTATGAACGACTAGCATGGGCAGGCTGAGGAGTAATCGGACCCAATGTTGCCGATGCTCAGAGTGCCACTGTTCGCATTCGGAGGCTTCAGCAACTCGGGCTTCTGAACAATGCGATCTACCACCTCGATGAAAGGTCGGCGCACGTTCTCACGTGTCTTGGAGCTGACCTCGCAAAACCCTGCTTCTTGGGCATCTGCGAACGCTTTGCCTTCCTCATACGAGACTGCGCGGCCCCCGGCAGCGACTTTATCAAGTTTGCTACCAACCTAGTTGTCAAGTCAGCTTGGTCCTGAAGCCAAAGGAGAAGACGGCGGAGAGCACCGGGTAGCGTACGATGCAAAGTACAGCGTTCGGGTTGGCATTATTTCTGGCCTCTTCTATCCACTTCTCCATGCTCACAAAGCTGGATCTGCTCGAAATATCGTAGACGATGATTACGCCATGCGCACCTCTATAGTAGCTAGTTGATAATGTGCGGAAACGTTCTTGGCCGGCCTTATGTCATGTGAGATCACTAGAACATGAGCTGAATAGGGAGGGAAAACTCACTGTGTCAAAAACATTCAGTCTGTATGCCTGGCCTCGAACAGATAGTTTCTTGGTCTATAATTGTGGCTCAGGGGTCAACCTCTGCTCAGCGCTGTGATTCCTGACGGTGTCGCCCCTATGGGTAACCTACCTTGAAATCTATGCCGATGGTCGCTGTGGATGACTCAGGGTCGAACGTATCCTCACAGTACCTCATTAACACTGTCATGGTATCGTCAGTACGTGCTTGCAGACCGCGTTTTGAGTGTCGTGGATTTCTCCATCGCTTCTAAACATGGACGGAGGCATCCACTCACAAGCACTCTTGCCTGCACCAGAGGGACCGATGATAAGGACCTTGAGGACTGGCAGTGCATCGTCTGATGCCATGATTGAATAGTGTTGTGGGAAATAGGCCCCAGGAGAAAAGCGCCTGGAAGATGCTTAACAATTCAGGGGTCGAGGTAGATGAGTAGGATGAGAATAGGTTGTTGGTGTCTTGATTGCGTCGGGTTGCACGGTTCGGCTTTAGGTATGTCTAGATCACGGGGAAGGTCGTTGACTTCCAGGCATTAATCAGTCTTCTAGCAACTTGAAAGAACAGAATTAAGCGAGAGTGCCCATCACCGCTTGAGACATGCATTCATTCGGCATGGACCGTTCAAACACACCTCAAAGTATTGATGAAGTCCAGTTCTTAGCCCTGCCGTGGGGCGCGGTTGCTTCGGCCTGGATGCCTTGATAGCGGTGCAGTATTCTGTGAAATGACTTCCTTTACGACTTTTCTTACGCCACAAGGTATTGGACTCGTAACCTCAAACTTGGATACGGCTTATAGGGATTCGGTCCTCCTCCAAAATCTGTTTAGCAAACAAAATCAATGATTAAGGATTACAATGCTGGCAAGACGACACGTGCAGGCCCGGACATGGTGTAGCATTTGCTCTCATGTGATTGGCCACAATATCTGCATCCATCATTATGGTGGAAACCGTCATCACTTTTGGCTCGACCGAGTCAATGCATTAGCATGCCATTCTTGACGGTTACATGCAGGGCGTTGCATCATTTTGTTTTTGGGTGCCATTAACTTCTTGTCATCTACTGCGTTCACGGCACTGTGGCCTTACTAACTGCCTTGGGTTCTATCCAAGATGGAAACAGGAATAACATGACAACCACAACATATCGCATTCACCGTCAGGCCAAAGGTTCATTATCTCATCAAGCAGACATTCCCATTTTTATCTCTTCATGAGACGCCGCTTTAAATTCCGCGGCTTACCCATAGCCACGCCAAATGCAAGCAGAACTGAGACCTAATATGCCATTGCGGGAAAACCACACGCCGTTCCATGTCCAGAGTACTCATTCTCACGTCACATTTAGACCTCCTCGAGCACCCGCTCCTTGAACTCCCGCTCAACCTTCTGGCCATCCTCGTTCGTAGTCGACTCGCCGTGCAGGGCTAGGAGACCACCCAGGTCGAACTTGGGCGACTTCAGGAGCTTGACCTTGCGGATGTGAACCTAGATGCCCATGTCAGCAACATTCATCATTGAAATTGCATGCGCTTCAAAGGTATACGTACGTTCTGGAGAGGGTAGATACCCTGGGTAGCCTTCTCAATCTCACGGCCGATAACCTCGGGGATGAGCTTGGAGACCAGTTGCTGGAGGGTGCAGCTAGCAGCCTCGCGCTGGATGATCTCGGTCATCTTCTTGCGGATGGCACGAATTTGAGATGATGCAGCGTAGGTGGTCTTGCGGATCTGGTTGGGGCGGCGCTTGGTGAAAGCGATGGCGAAGAGGCGGAGGAGGTAGTCGTCGGTGGTCTTGATGGTGACGTTGGCCTCGATCAGGGACTGCCACTTGCGGACGAGCGAGCGGAGCTTGTCCGAGGTGAAGTCAAGACCGTGGAAGTTGGTCAGGCAGTTCTTGCCCTGGACCTCGTCGACTCGGAGCTTGATCTTGCGGAAAGCGTGATCCTCATCCTTCTGGAGATCGGCGAGGGAGACCTCGACGATACGGCCCTTCAGAGCATCGTTGGCGTTCTTGAGACCGGTGGTTCTGTTGACGAGGGTCTTGCCGACACTATAATGCATCGTTAGGTCAAATCCGGGAGGCTATCATATCGTGGGTCACGGGGGCGGCCATACTCTCGAATGTTGAACGGCGCCGGGGCCTGTATAAAATTGTGAGCCAATGCAGTTCTGAGCAGACTTCTGGCGGGACTATGCCAATTTGCTTGTACGCACCTTCAGGGAGAACCAATCCTTGCGGGCGAAGGGGTCCTGGGTCTTCTTCTTGAGACCCTTCTTGCCCTTAGACAATCTCTTGTTCCTGTTCGATGCCAGAAATTAGCCTCACGGTCCGTTCCATAAAATAGCCACGAGGATGAACGGGGTGTGGACGTTGCGATTCGGAAATCTCGAAAGTGTGGTCGCGCCCATGCTTTCCGAGGTCGCGAAATCGGCAGACGGCATCGTGATGCTATTCCGTCGATGTGCAGTGCAGTGCTGTGCTGAAATGATTCGTGTACTCACTTTCCAACAGCCATGATTGCGAGCAGTCGATCAGCCGCGCAATGTCTGGAAAAGTTCGAGTTGGGTTGAGGAAAGGCGGTGGTTTGGTGGTTGACTTTTCGAAGAGGGTCAATCAAATCTCAAGGCCGGGTCGAAATTGTGAATTTTCTTGGGGCGGGCGCTGTGTGGGCTGGGCTAGGTGAATTCCTCTGGATTGGTCAGGGCCGGGGTTTAACCGCTTGCAGCTGGCTGAGAGCTTTCTCTAGCGCCGAAATGGTCTGAGCACCGGTGCCAGGATCTGCCAGCCCTCTGCCAGCTGTCCACCAGAGAACAGCAATCGTTTTCGCTCTCATATCTGAGTTTGCAGCGGCATTGAAGATCTGCAGTCCCATGCTACATACATAGCATAACTTCTCTGTCGATCGCAGAGACCAGTACAGTTCTTCTGGTCTCGGATCATCGGCTGC
Organism: Seiridium unicorne; assembly: GCA_039778275.1. Classification (NCBI taxonomy): domain Eukaryota; kingdom Fungi; phylum Ascomycota; class Sordariomycetes; order Amphisphaeriales; family Sporocadaceae; genus Seiridium; species Seiridium unicorne. The sequence continues at coordinate 327,922 of JARVKF010000001.1, read as the reverse complement.
GGCTCATTTAGATCTACAATAACCTTGTAACCTGGCAACCTGGCAGTATATAAACTTCCATTGCCATTCGGAATTGTACACAAGTTTACGCCAATGTATGATGCAATGCGTAGATGGCCCCAGCTTGTAAATACGACTGTCCTGTCCATGCGCTTGAGTTATCAAGTGCGATTGGTGACGTCAAATTATGAATAGCTGGAAACCTTCTCTACTGCAAACTAATTCTTGTCCTTGCAGAATATGCTTGATGCTGTGTCGTTCTCTACGGATTCACAAGGCGCTTATGGCAAGTAATAGTATCAAATATCTGTGAGTTTGATCTTTATTGTATGGTGTTGTCTCTCTTAGATATTGATCTACAAGCGGTCGGTATGGTACTCTGCGTAGTCGCATTGCAATCGGCGGGCACATCGCGAGATCATATCTCGGCGTCGTAGACCAGAGACTGGATGTCTTGATGTTCAGCTTCCTTCCTTCTCATCTCCTGCGACCTGCCTCCTTCTGGATTTCCAAATGTAAGGGGACACTGAGCCCGTCCTTCCCTCCCATCCCTCTCCCAGACGATACTATTATCATTCCACGATTAACTATCCGTGCTTCGGCGAGCGTGTGGCAGCTTCTGGCCACCTTGTATTATGTACTGGTTGTCGATGTTGGTATCTTGATTCCGTCAGGCTCGAATACCTGTGTTGAACCCCCCCAAAGGCTGTGTAAATGCTTCAGAACTCCTGAACTCCAGCAATGAATTATGTTTCGTTGACGCGCCACGGCTTGACCGTTCGTCGTCATTGGTTATGTCTTAAAAGCAGCGGCTTGATGGACTGTGCAATCTGCATCTGCCACGAACAAGCGCAGCCGACGAGCATAGTGGAGCAAACCTCCTCGATGACAAGGAGATCAAGGTGGTCCTTCCTTTCCGTCTTCTTGTTGTTCCACATCCCAAGTATCAAAACTTGGAAAGCTGAAATAGCCTGCCGAATCTAGAGCCAGGTCAGCATAAACGCTTCAGGGTACACAAAGGATGTTTCGGGTGAGACTAACATGGATTGCTATTACTTCTCAGCAATTCTCTCTTCTCCGCCTCCGTCAACCCCGAGCTTTCGTAATCTGCGGCGCCGAAACTCCTCGTCGAGTTCGGTGACGAGCTCAGCACTGCAGCATTGGAGACGGCGACACGGCTTAGTAGCTCCGTTGCCCTCCTGCTCGAATTGGGACTTGTCAGCACGCCCTTGCAAGCACTCGACGTCGTAATGGACGGTTCTGTAGCACAGGCTCTCAATAGACGCGGGCGTCTCCGGCTACTACTCCTCTCCGCCCTCGGCGAGGAGTCTCTCCGCGTGAGCCGGTGGGAGTCTGACGATGGGGAAGACATTGTGTGTTTTGATTACTTCTTTAGAGGCGTCGGTAGATAAACGATCTCACAGAGAGCAAATATGCGTAAGCGGGAGTTTCTGTCGACATTCAAAGCTATGAAGGTATGAAGGAAGAATACAGATGCACAATTCATAGACGAGGGGAGTCCCTGCTTTCGAGGCTGCCACCCCCAAGGTTAAGAGGGCATGGACTCCTTCCAACAACAGTCCGATGCGCCCAGGCACCGGCTACGCCCACCATTTCGGTACCCGTTTTCGCGACATCTCCCGGGGGATAACTAGAACGTGTGCCACATGGCAGCTCAGATGGGGGGAGGAGAGGGGGCCCGGGTTCCCAATAGAGCGTGTCGGCGCTGTCGTGTACGTTGCTGTGTGGTGGGTGGTGCGATTTTGGGCGTACATACATGGATTACACTATGTCCAGGCTCTGCTAGCGACGCTGCAGTCGCTGCCCAACCAGTCCACTGTCCCGCCTGCAAGTCTGGTGGATCCAAAACACAGCGGTCGGGAAGCCGCCCGCAGAATAGAGCCCGTCCACTAGAGCAGGAAAGTCTAGAGCAGCCAATACCGGTACGTAGAGGCACACACCGTCCCCGGTCCTGCTAATGCGGCGCCCAACTCTTTTTCTTGACAACATCCCTGAAGGTTGCTATACTCCTGCAGGAGAGCTCCATTCTTTTTCCTAACACGCGTTCGATGGGCCCTCGAGTTGATGCTCTAGAAGGGCTGACTGGATACACCCACGGGGAGCCATGGACACTTGTCGCCACCGCTACTATGGAACGCTGCAAAGCTCGTGCCCTTTTAGTCCCTTGTGGTCGAAGAGCCTTCTCGGCGCCTGAAGTCGGTCAGAACTTCACGCTTTTAAACCCAGTTTGTGCAAGCGAAGGAGGAAGTAGTTCTTCTGTCTTGAGCACGTCTGCTCACGTCTGCTCCAGCCTGCTCCTCGGCCGTCTGGAGCCCTCGATGGCGAGCGGGGAGAAGGATGTAATGCAATATGGGCTGACTGGTTGGTCTTGGACCTGTGCAACAGCAGTTACATTGCCGAGCTTCCAGCGACATTCAACCAGAGTGGTAGCCGTGGTACGCAGGCAATTGCGTGCATCCGTCTGCGACATTTAGCTATAATTCGTCCGTCCCCTTTCGTCCTGGCTTGCTTCCTTCCTCTCCTGCAGCCCTCCTGGCGCAGGAATCCACCACTCCTTGCTTTGCTTACCGCAAGTTATCCCAAATGCAAGTTGGCCTGACGTTTCACTCTAGCGACACCAATCACAGAATTCTTGATGCGGAAATGGTAGGTGGTTCCTGACCGGCCAGTACAATCTCATATTACCGACCATGGAGCTAACGAGGAGGTCAGCCGTCGGCTTCGACTTCCGTTATCGCGAAAAGTGTTTTTGCTGCCAAGCTCAGTATTTTCTATATGTCCAAGCTACCTGTCAAGCCATGATACCATGTACGACGCACCGACAAATACCTATGCACCACATCATTCTCTCGTCATCCCGTGTGCCAACAGCTGCCGTCACTCTCAAGGACGGCCGTCTAGTGGTCGATGCTGCGTTCCTGTTAGAAAATGTGCCGCATCCTTCCAACTCCTGGCTGGAAGTGGCTTATCAGATGGCTAGCGAAACTTACTCTTCCCACATGCGGCCCTGGACAGCCTTGAGCTCATCCTCCGTCATCCGATGGCCGGTCGTGAAGTAGCCTGCAAGTGAAGAACCAAAATTAGTTTTGTCTCAAACCCCCAAATCCCGCAAAGGACCCCCACGGAGTGCGTGGTTCTATCGATGCAGTCTGACTTACCGGCTGTGATCTTAGCGTCTATCTCAACTCGTGAGTCATCAGGGATCAGTTCCTCTGGGAGCTCAACTCGCTCATGAATCGGGATACTGCATTCGTATTAGAGTGTTTGCGTCTCCATTCTTAGTTTGAACCTCGATACTCACCCCTGGCCGACAATTGCATCATGTTTCATGCTGTTAACTTGTTAGCAACGTATTGCTATGGTAACTTCCATAAGTGGAAACACGATAGGGAAATGCAAACTTACTTGCTCATGCTGAGCATGCGATCAATCTTCTTGATGCCGAGCCAGTGCAGGATATCCGGCATCAGGGCCTGGAATCTCATGTCCTTAACTCCGGCAATGTTCTCAGTCCTCTTGAAATAATCGGAAGCGCGGTCTTCACCTCGTTTCCGGGCATTGTATACAACTAAATTGTGTAAGTCAAGCCGCTATAGCGAAAATATTCAAACTTTTGAACCTGTAGGGGGGAAACATACGATACTATAAGCTGTTAGTATTGCGCACAAAACACGGCGGGAACATGTGAATCGTACCTTGGTGACCTCTCCCAGCGCCCTGCCCTCCTTCCTGAAATAGATAACGACACCACTACCGCCGTTCTGTGCCTCCTTGACTGCTTCTTCGATGCCGAAGATTAGATATGGCCTACAAGTGCAGATATCTGAACCAAATACATCACTGCCGTTACATTCGTCATGGACTCTCAAAGCTAATCGGACCTTCTCATCAGACATCTTTGCCGGGTCTCCAAAGCAGTAAACAGTCAGACCGCCAATTGGCGGGAGGAAAACCTTGATATCGTTTCGTGTTATCAATTCAGGATAGCTGCCACCGGTATGCTCGAACAACGAGCGCCGGAGTACACCTTCATCAATGCCAAATCTTTCAGCGACACCTGGCAGATACCATACAGGTTCAACCGCAAACTTGGTGACAGCCAGCTCTCCGGCCTTGTTCAAGCATACCTTACCGTCCGGCACCAAGCGCCCACTCCTCACGCTCTCCTCAAGTTCCGGCAGTTTCATATGCGCCTTGGTAATGGCGATAGTGGGACGAATATCCACGTTCTGCCCCTCAATGGTGTCCTTGAATAGCGAGGGTACCAAGTGACCCCACGGGTCCATAGCAACGATCTTCTTGGGGTCGCCCCATTGCGGGAAGGGACCGATGTTGGCCGCTGGCTCCGTGTTAGTGAAGTCAGGTCGATGGTTGATGTCTAGCTGCTTGCTGGCCAGTGCTAGTGCAAAGTAGATGCTGTAGGAACCTCCATGGGCACCAATGGCATTACGCCGCCCAATAGTGGATGAAGAGCGGGAGACAACTACGGGACCCCTCTGATGCGGATCTTGGGCTCCCCAGTTGAGTGTCAAAGGGTCTATGCCGATCTGCTTGGGATATGTCCTTTGTGTTGTTAGTATTCACGGAGCACTAACTGATGACGGTGAAAGTCTTACGTGAGAATGATCCTTGAAGTAAAACCCGACTTTTGTGCCTGCGATGCAACGCTCTCCCTCTCCGCTGGTCCTGGTGAAGCAGTAGGCGAGACGGGTGCTGGTATGGGGCTTGAGCTGAGGCCGGCGATTGAGCCGGCACTGCTCTTTGACGCAGTAAGTTCTGGTTTCTCAGGGGCAATCTGATCGAGTCTCTTTGTCACACCTGCCAAGCCAGTTGATAATACTGTCTGGTTGTCTTGGATTGCCCTCAAGGCCTGAAGGATGGCCGACATGTCCTCGCTCGCCATCTTGGAGATATACAAAGGGAGGGGAGGAGGAGATGAAGTCACAAGATAGGTTGATGAGGTGGAAAGAATGCAAGTTTAAACAATTAACGGACAGCTAATTGTATCTTGACCACAAAGGCGAGGAGTAGCGCCGGCACTGGGTATGGACAACACAAGGAACGGGGGGTTGGGCAAAGCCAATGAGCATGTGGCTAGCTCACAGGCGAATGAGGGTTCACGATGCCAGATGTCGGTGAACGGTGAAGAAGACGATCTTTGGGGGGACGAGTATTACAGGAAAACACACAGAGGGAGCTGAGGTGTCACAAAACTGGGCGTATCTAGTTAGGACGAAGCAGTCGGCGCAGGCACAGAAATAGCTATCAGCAGAGAGCCTGCACATACACGGGGAGCTTCCGACTTGCCCGCCCGGCGAGCTTTCTGTTGACTAAGGTTGAGACATCCTCGATAGAGAGATATGGCAGCGCCGTGTCAGCCGCCTGAATCCGTCGGCCTCGCTAGCCGTTGTCACTAATAAGATGCATACAGCGGTCCGGAAGCGATCACGAGGGCCACTTTCGGCGCGGGGAACTCCCCGGTTCGGTCATCTTTGTTGTTCAGGGGCATCCAGAGCCTTTGAATACATTACGAAATGACTACCCGATATCTGAATACAAAGAAGCTCGAAAAGTGCTAGTACAAACTGATATTAGGTGTACATCATAACTTTGGGTAGCATCACGGCTCTTCCCAAGCGCGGCGAGGAGGGGCCCATGGAGTGTTTGCCTCGATATCTGAATGAAGCTACCCCGCTATACCCACTTTCCTCCGATAGACATCAAGTGAAGTGATAAGAATTAAGGTTACCTAACGTTGTGGCTGATGGTGGGGCGTTGACCGGTAGCAGCGACGTCAAGCTTGCGACTTGCTTCGCTGGAAGAGCATGTTAAGCTGAAACAGACAAAGCTCAAACAGAACTTCTGGAGGCGCCACCAACAACGCAGCTCGAATACGCAGCATCAACCACGAAATGAGATTGTCGCGATAGTACCATCCGAAATTTGCACACGAAGCACGCGCACGGAACAACTGCGCCTAGACCTCGACACATTTTCAGATATGGGCAAGAGAAAGTCCTCCAGCAAGCCGCAAGGCCCCAAGAAGCGCACGCCGCTCGCGACGACATTCACATGTCTGTTCTGCAACCACGAGAAGTCGGTCACGGTCAAGGTGGACAAAAAGGCAGGCGTAGGGACGCTGAGCTGCGGTGTGTGCGCGCAAAGCTTCCAGTGCGGCGCAAACTACCTAAGTGCCCCAATCGATATCTACAGCGAGTGGGTTGACGCTGCCGGTATGTTATTCTCCAGTCCCAAACCACAATAGCTCATAAGTTCTTCACAACTGACGCGCCTTTTCTTGCAGATGCTGTCGCCAAAGAAGAGGCAGCTGGCGCGCCAAGAGCACTGGCATCAAGTTCGCAAGCGAGACAAACAGCCGAGGATAGATACGATGATGACGAGGATGATCGACGCTATGAAGGAGAAGGTATTGTCGCAGATGACGACGAGTATTGAGCTGGAGACATGATTTGGCATCACCTGGCATGGGAATTCCTGCTATTGTAACATTATGGGATCCGTAATCTTGAAGGCACGCGACCACGGTTTCCGCAAGAATCATTCAGTTAGGTCGGTTGTGACCTTGTAATATTGTTCATAAGTCCGGCAAATCTCTTTTGCAATATTTTGTCAGTTGCTCTACCGCACTCGTGTTACCGAATGCGACCTTGTTTACCGTGCTACGTTGTGCATGCTACATTTTATTGCCCCGCCCTCACATAGTGTAATATCGGTCGCCGAAGTCCCCAAGCCCAGGAATGATATAGCTGAGCATAAGTTAGCAGGGAGAATGGCACAATTACGCGTATCACGTACTTCTTCTCGTCAAGTCCCTGGTCTACGAAAGCTGTCACAACTCGCAGCTTGGGAAACTTGGTTGCGAAGTTTTGGATGCCTTCGGGGCTAGCAATTAGGTTGAGGAATAGTATCCTCTCCTCCGGCACGCCTCGTGATTTAAGAACGTCGACGGCCATGATAGCCGAGCCACCTACACCGAATTAGCCCCTCATATCATCACAGTGATCTAGATATTGGATGGACCTCACCTGTAGCAAACATGGGATCGAGCAAAAGGACCCATCTGCTTGCGATGTCTTCAGGGAGCTTATCATAGAACAGCTTTGGCTTGGCTGTTTCCTCATCGCGTTGAATAAGGATCTTCCCAATCCTGACTGACCGGCAGCAATCTCGGAGACCCTGTTCCATTGACTCTCCAGCCCGCATGATGGAAACACCGCAAATCTTGCCTTGGAACTGGAGCCCTGCATAGGAGCGTCCAACGGGTGTCGTGACTGTTTGCTCGACTATGGGCAGATGGTTCAGACCTTCCTCGACAAGTAATCGAATGATCCTGTTGGAATAGAATATGAAATCTGCCCGGTCAGTGTTTTTATCCCGTATCATGCTAGCATCGGATTAGTTTATAGCTCAACACCAACTACAATCATTGTAGCTTATTGAAATGTTGCCATTGACCAAGGCAAGGGTCGCAGGGAAGATCAATCGTGTTGTTACTTTACTCCAAGAGACACTCACGTGAGCAGCGCAATAAGCTGGGGGGTCTGCGGCAGGGTGATGACATTGTCATATTTCACCTGTGTCGATACCGTAGCTGTCGGCTTTTGACTCTCAGATCGATAGTCCGGTCCTACACACTTTGTAGGACCAAGCTTGGGTGAGTCTGCCGACATGATAGGATCTGCACACTGGAGAGGTCCGGGCAGGGTGACTGGGGAAGAAGAGCGGTTACAAAGATAGTTGAAAGGAAAGCCTCGGGACGATGCTGGGTCGTTCTCGGTATATACCAATGCGAATTTGGCAATAAAAATTGGCAGGACAAGCGACTCGGAGACCGTTGGGAATAAGTCAAGACAATTATAAACGAAGATATGCGATCACGCGGCAGGGTCCGCGATATGTACTGTTCTTGGTACCTAGGGCTTTCAGATGTATGGGCTTATGCACTATTGCAGTTACCCCAGCACGGGCGCTCCCGGTTAGGTGCATGCGGTACCAAGGCGCTAGGAACGCTGAGTGAGGGTGGGCTGGGGGAGGCGCTGGCGTTTTGCCCCGATGCGCTAGACAAGGCCCAGGGCCTGCCCTGGAGGACGCAATGGACCATCCCGCCGGGGTAATGGCAGGCGTCGCGCTCTGCTTGCATGTGGTCGGTGGGCGGTCAACAAAGCACGACGGATTCTTGTTTCAGAGCCGCCGACACTAACAAAGTACCCGCCAGCTTGTGCGACCATCTGATAGTGGGTTATGAACGGTTTCGTCCCCAAAGTGGTATTTTGCTCAATGAACCCAGTAAGTCGCATGGGGGAAATATCAACACTTGATTGCAAGGACAATCGACACAGGAAACACGATTCAACCACCGCGCTTGCTACTGTGATCATTATTTACAAAGAAGTAGCACCTCAAACTCAGACTTAGCATATACACACTCACCCCCAGCTCCTTCCCTCATTCCCGTGGTCCTCTCTGCTAGTACAAGCGCAGCCGCTGTCGCAACTTGCGCTTGCGCGGCTACCCTCAATATCGTTATTTACTTGTCTTGCGCGGCCAGCAACCGTTTGCGCTCACCTTTGCCGCCCGTCTCGCGCCTTGTATTTGAGTTTCGGACATTCTAAGCAACGTTCTGCCCGGATTCTAAAAGTCACCTCTCCCAGCCATGGTCACGCTGTTCGTGATCTGACCAAGATTGTCCGCAAAACACGTCCTCGACCAACATGGCTTCCTTGGGCGCACGGCCCAAGCAAAAGATCGCAACAATGTATGGGAAGTCTACCAGGAGGACCAATCTTGCACGGCCGGCGCAACCGACTGCGAAAAGCAATCGCGCGGGTCTCTCGCGATCTGTGACTGAAGCTCCGGCCGCGACGCGCTCAGACGAACCCGATCCCTGGTCTTTTCCGGGTGATGACTCCTCACCTGAGCCCGTAAAACGAAACGGCAATACCAAGACTGCGCTGTCAGCCAAGAATGGTGGGCAAGGAAACACTGAACGGAAGCGGAAGATCGCGCAAGTCTACCCCGTTAACGACGTGGGGCAAGACCTGAGCGAAGACAGTTCTCCCGCCGCATCTAGACCTAAGCAGCGCTCGAGAGTGTCCTCCCCTACCGATAATGTTGGGGTTGGACGAAAATCAAATGGCAACCCGCGCCAGGCACGTTCGCTCTCAGCGGACATGGATTTGGACAGGCCGGATGGACCTTTGTCAAGTCCTCCCCCAACGCCCACTGCACCGAAAGAGAACAAGGTGCGCAGCAGAGAGGGGCCAAAGGGAGAAGTCCCATTTTCACCGAATACGATGCAAATACTGGACCACTTGCAACTTGGCGATAAACGACCCCGACCACACCAGATCCCCGTCCGACCCAAGTACAAACAGATCCCCGTCCGACCAAGGTCCAAACAATCAACCGCGGGATCAGTCAAACCCCAAAATATCCCCCAGCCTGCCAGACTGCCAGCAATATCGGCAACATCGGAGCCCAAACCAGCCAAAAAGCCCCGGAGGAAGCTGATAGATGCGTTGGTTGAGCAAATGGAGGACTCGGATGACCTGGTGGACGAGGGAAAGACTAGCAGCCAAGTGAGCTGGACTGAGCCCGTCGTGTCCTCTAGCCAGACCACTGAGAGTCCCGACTCACAATCCCCATCCCAGACACCGAGAACACGGAGAACGTATGGTAGCACAGCATCTAGGACCTTCGCCCGATCCGGGAGCTCATTGAAGCATACATACGGGTCCTCCAAAGTCACACTGCTGGAGGAGGATAACATTCTCGATGCTCTAGTTGTGCCTGAAGAGACAGGGTTTTCTGCTCGGAGACGCCTGGAGTTGACACCCAAGAAACTACCCAAATCCACCCTTGATCCTGAGGATGACCCGGACTCTACATCAGCTCGCAAGATCCTCGACATTCATGAACTAAAGAAAGCAGGCGCGAACAGTAGAGTTGCGGATGAGATGTTTGATTTATCATCACAGATTGGCCAGCCATCTGTGAAGCCTTCATCAGAGCGCCGGACAGCGCTACTTCAGATTGCGGATAAAACCCAGCACAAGGACTTCAGGCAACGCATCCGTGATCATGGGCTGGATGCTATGATTCTCAAGAACGTCAGAAATGAAACCGATCCAATATCAGGGTATTTAATCTCAGCTATCCTGTTGCAAATCCTCGCGAGTTCGCCGGCACCACATATCATTCAGATATTACAAAGTGAGGATGCTGGTCATCTCTTTGGAAGGCTTCTTCAACTGGATGAAGACACGGCCAAGCTAGCTCGAGAACGCAAGAGCAATCTTTCAAAACGCAATCAAGGCTTCCTACTCACTGTTCAAACGACACTACTTAAATTGTCCGTTTGGCAACCCGCTAAGCCTACTTCGACTTCCCCAAGGACTGTAGCTTTAAAATGCCTTGAAACAATGATCAATCAAGATGCCCATCTAGGCAGTGACGATGCATTGTTTCCACCTACTGTTACCAAAGGACTTTTCGATACCTTGGTGGCTGCTCAAGAGGCAGACTTTTGGACTCACGCAGCTCCGCGGGATGCTTTCGACATCCGTTGCTCCTTGTCTGTCCTCGAGTATCATGCCGTCAAAGTCATGGAGGCTCAGAGTGGTGAACAGCTTGCTGCTGAATACCTGCCCTCTATTGCAGACGCTTTCGGAGTTGCAATTCGGGATCCTACACGCCACAGTGACCTCGAAAGCCCGCTTCTCAAGCTGGTCCTCAACATGACCAATTCGAGTGTGACCGCTCCCGACATTTTCGTGGCGAAGGATCTTATTTTGCCGTTGTCAACTTCCATTTGTGCGAGCTTTGGTCAATCATTATCAGTGGTTGCTGGTGGCGAAGAATTGACCGAGGAGCTCCTCAACGGACTTGTACTCAGGCTTGGAATCCTGATCAACTTTACGGAGCAAAGCACGGCAGTTCGAGAAGCAGTCCATAAGAGCCGCAAGCCCGGTGGCGGCCCTCCGACCAAGGAGCTGATCCAATTGTTCTTGGCAAATCACCGGGCAACTGCCGAGGTAAGCAATTTTTATCGTGATTATTGCAATATCTTGTAAGCTAACGATCATTTTACAGGCCGATTCCGAAGCAAAAAGCCAGCTCAATGTAGCATTTGGCTACTTATCAGTGCTATTAGGCTACCTGTGTCTATATGCTCCCATTCGTAAAGAATTCAGGTCCAGTCACTCCGCGAAAAGCATGGGTCCGTTGGTTGACTCAATTCAAGAGTTCATCTCGCACCACAGAGCCATGGAGGCAAGTCTCCTGGACGCAGGAGCGGATGATCCACGAGCCCATGGTGGCTACACGGAAAGGCTACAAGGCCTTGTCGATCAGCTAGACGCGGACGCTGCTTACGATTGAATGGAGTCAAAGTTGAGAAACTAAGCTCCTTGTGCATTGGTCCAATAGCAGGGCATGGATGAGCTTTCTCGCAGCAGAATCGGCTTGCAAGGATAGTGATCGAAGCAGACGCCACTGCCATACAATATCGCAATGAAGAGCGCAGTCCCTTACCTAGTGTTTCAATCCTTCCACCCACGAAGTTTGATGTTAGATGGGCCTGTCGCGTGCAGACCAACACTATTCCAATACCAGAGAATGGCGACGAGGCTCACAAGCAACAGCTTGGCCAGAGAAAGCACTCTTTTCCCTACACAGGGCTGGCCAAACTCTTAGAGTCTCGCTGGAGACATCTCCGACTTGAAATGCAAAGAGTCCGTCTATTGCAGGTCGCAAAAAGCCACGTTCTTCGTCAACCATTAGGTGCAAAGGGACACCGCACAACGTGGAAGCTCACGCCTACCGGCATGGCCAAAAAAAAACTGCATGTGTTAGAGTGAATGGCCGAAGCACGGCAGGGGAGGCATGAAATATTAGACTCCCACATAAGCATGGCACCACATCATGATTGGTCTTGTTGGCAGTTTTGGCACGATATTATACCCTTAGGCTCAGCATTTTCAAGGTTTCCAATACCACGAGGTTCTCATCTTAATTCATGCGAGAAATTATTTATCTCGTAAGCATCGAATGTTCAATCAACAAACGTCCTATTTCTAACAGCTCCATCTCTTAGAAATACAGGTGAAAGTATAGAAATACAGGTGAAAGTAAATTGAATCCTGAGAGAATATGCTTGACTGAGTGGCTCCCGAGTAGATTTTATCAGTTGTGCGTGATTCGTGTGGACCAAGTATCAGCGTGCTGAGTGCCAGTTTCTACGTACATGCCCTCTTCCAGTACAAATGCTAGACTCTGGAGACACCTGCTACTGCTCTATATACACAAAACAGCCAGCTTCATTCTGTTTCCCATATGAATGAGAAAACATAAGGACTCTATCGCAAGCCATAAAAGGCCAAACGTTTCCCGAAGCCTGGGTCGAGTATAGCCGAATTACAGAATATTGCTCTATAAAAGATTGCTGCCAGTCAAATTTTCATTGGAACAAAAAATTGAGTTTGGTGCACCGGTCATGGGACTGTCCAAGGAATGCTGGCGAACACAGGAAAGAGGGGAAAAAACCCCCATTAGAAGCAAGGATATCTGGAAGCGATGCAAGTTATGATAGAAAATCGCTGGGGCCAGCCTGTATAGTGGGCGCTGAGGTCCACCAGAGGGATGAAGTTTCTTTATTCATGTTGGGTTGGGGCGAATCATTGACTCCCTACACGGTGGGAATAGGAGTAAAGACTGTGTGTATTTTGGACCTAGAATCTAACGACTTGGTCTATTTTGGGTAATTTTGGAAAGCTGTTACCCCCATCACCCCCTTTTCTCTCCGGCTTATATCAAGCTAAGAGCGAGTTCTAATCATTTTCACTCGATGAATATATTACTCATCATTCGACACTCGTGGATGAACCGCCCCTGCCTAACTTCTGGTGTATTGGGTCTTTGTTAGAATGGCCAATTCAAGGACCCTGGTCGAAACGACATTACGGACATGATTCAGTATGGGACAGGTAGCGCATATACTGAATAGTGTCCAGTAGGTGGGCGCCATAAATGTGGCTTGTTTCGTTTGCCTTAGTAACATTGCATCGCATAAAAGTCCGGAGCATGCACATGTCTGAGTCCTCTATTATACCCAGGAGTTCAACATGGCAGCATATGGACAGAGGTTCTTCAAAGCAAGTTTGCATTTCCATGTATAATCTCAGTTTGCGTTTTACATATATGGTGTACATTTAACTCTAAGTCATCATCCGCTCCGCGATAACCTTGTACTCCTTTCTTTGTTTGGGAGTTTTGCTGACTATCAACTTTGCTTTCCCAACCCATCTCGCCAGTCTCTGGAACAGGTAGTTTTCCGCCGTCCATGATAGTACGAAGTAGGCAAGACCAAGAACCACTAAGACCAACTTGAAGCTTGGCGAGATGTTCGTTAGCTGCATCAGATGCTTTATGCCGTGTGTTGGTGTCAGAACCATGTAAGTGTTGATCGCCAGCGCGGCCACTATCGTTGCTACGAAAGGGTAGTTCTGCCACATTGGCTGTCTGAAAGGCTTTCCAGCTGAGAGGACGACACCAATGAATGTGTACTCGAAGCAGGAGACCAAGAAGAGAGCCGTATTTTCCGAGTTCTTGATGTTGGATTTGTCCGGATTGACGTGTGGTGGGATGAACCAGTCCTGCTCTCTGACGAGTAGGAAGGCGGTTGCTTGAATCAGGATGCAGATAATGATCTGACCCAGCAAGGGGGTCAGAACTTTGCGCGATACGAGATCGGCAGTAGGGCGCTTTCGGCTGAGGATCGGGTAAGGGCCGGACCAGCCCATGAAGATAGCGATGGGAAGAATTAGTAGGACGTCGATGAAGAGGAACTGGAAGTCGCCCAGGTTCGATGCCGAGGCGTACAAGAAGCTCACAGAAGTGAACTGGATGGCCGAGTAGAGCGACATGAATTTGAAGCAACTGAAGCTCGTGACAAGGGCGGCTCGTCCCTCCCGGATCACATCGGGAACGCAGCGGATGTCGAAAACTCGAGATGTGAACGGTGCGGCCACAGACGCTTCAGCTTCGGAGAGCGATATACCAACATCGGCCGCTTTGAGCGCACCGCAATCGTTCGCGCCGTCACCGCAGAATCCAGCACAGTAGCCGATACTTTGCAGCTTTTCCACCAACTCATGCTTCTCGTCAGGTGACATGCGGGCGAAGATCTTGCCTTTGATGAGCATCCTCTGTAGCGTATCTGCTGGAGCATAATCAACGACCCATCGAAACACATCGCCAGTCACAGCGAGCGAGTAGTTTTTGAGATTGGTGATATCATAGGGCAACGAGGCATCGTGATCGGCAGGGACGGGCAGCGGCAGCAGCGTGCGGTTGTCCAGCTTGAGATCGGGGGCATCGATGCTTTCCCAGTGGAGATCGGCATTCGGATCCTGGAAATGGCCTTCCGCGAAATGTGGAACAAAACAATGTGCGGTTTTGTCGATGAGGCCACAATTCCTTGATACACTAATGGCTGTGAGTATATTGTCTCCGGTCACCATGATTGATCCTATGTTGGATTGTGTCAATTCCTTCAGGACGGCGGCGGTTGTGGGTTTCAATTTGTTCTCGAAGACAATGAAACCGACAAAGTTGAGGTCTGATTCCACCTCTTGACGCTTCATCTTCTGGCTCTTGACCCAGGACAGCTTCTTCAGATGTTTGGTCGCACAGGCGATGACACGATACCCCTTGTGAGTATAGTAGGAAAGGAGTTCATCATAGTCTTCTGGGAATGAATCTGCACGACAAATGTCTCGCATACATTCCGGTGCGCCTTTCACATAAATGTCCACGCTTTGCTGTCCGAAAGCTCTTACGACGACGCTTGCACGGCGAAGCTGGGAGACGAATTCGAATGATTTCAGCACTCCCAACTCCACAGTGCCACTGCGACCAGGACTGGAGCTGGACTGATCTGTGTCATACAGAAGCATCGGCGGAGGTCGGGCCACTGACGGTGATAGGCCACCTTGCTCTTCATCCTCATGTTCACTGCTACCCTGCTGTTTGCCCTCTTCGAAGGACCAACCCGTGAACTCGAACATCTTGAGATCCAATGGGTCTCCAACGAGTTCGTTATCCACTGATCGAAGCGAATGACACGTGGCCATCGCGAAAAGGGCAGCCCGGCTGGTATCCTTGAGGTTTTCTGGCGTGGTCTGGTAGTTTGAGGGTCGCACCAAAGATGTTGCACTTGACACCAGTTCGTTGAATCTCTTTGTCGACTGAGAAACGAGCCTGACTCCAAGCACGTCCAAACCTTCCTCGGTCAGAGTCCCCGTTTTATCAAAGCACATGACATCGAGCTTGCCCCCAACATTGACCCTTTGAGGGCTAATGCAGAATATTTGCTTCTTTCGCAGACGGCTCAGAGCGAAGTTTGTACCGATAGTAAGAGTTGCCGGAAGTGCTGGTGGTACCACAATGGTAATAAGATCGAGAGCTCGAACCACGATCAAGTGCCAGGCCAGGCCTAGCCGAATGAAATTGATGAAGGATACAACAAAACCAAGCAGGGCGATGCAACCCATGACCGCAATGTATCTGAAAGAGTCGCGGTAGAACTTGAAGCCAGAGGGTTTCGGGAAAAGCATGGACCGCACCAAGGAGCCTTTCGTGGTATTAAAGCCCGTTCTGACAACCATAGCTAACGCCACGCCTTCATCGTCTCCATTATCCTGGGGTCGCCTCGCCCGGATGATTTTCGTGCCACAAAACAAGAAGTGGCGCGCCGTCTCTGGAGATACGGAGGAGGCACCCAGGTTCATATCAAGAAGAGCCTCATCCGTAGCAGGAGTCTTTGATACGGGCACAGATTCGCCAGTCAGCATGCTCTCGTTGACGATACAGTCTCCGCCAAGGAGAAGACTATCGCTGGGGAATTGCGTCAGGTTCGGATCGCTGACCTCGTAAACGTCACCGGGAACTAGATCGCTCGACGGAACGTTTGCCCAGAAACCATTGCGGAGAACACGCACGTCGCACTCGAAACGGGAGATCTCGCGCAATCGCTTCATCGTGGAGCGTGTCTCGATGAGGGTAGCTATGATACTGCCCGCCGACATCGCAAATATGCATACAGCGTAGTAATAATATTCGTCCAAGGACCAGAGTACTAGACTGGCTATTTGGAACACGTAGAATGGGTGAAAAACTTCATCCACGAGTAATTGGAAGGTGGACTTTTGCTCAATGTCGATCAAGTTCGCACCAAAGACATACTCTCGTTGGTCCTTTTCGTCGCCGTCGATTCCGGCACGAATCGTCCTCACACGTGTCCAGCTCGGATCTTTCCAACCGCTGCATATCACAAACTTATCCTTCATGGGATGGAAGAACAGCCGCACGTATCGATAGTTCAGAATACGGAGTTCCGGGAGGATAGGGTCTGCGTCGTCTTCTAGCATCTGCGCAAATAGCTTCTCGGGTGCCCCAAAGACAGTAGATAGGGGTCGGTCGTATGGACGTGCAGAAACGGGAAGAATAGCCATCTCACCCCACTGGTTCTCGAGGACAACCCATCCGCAATCGTGCAGAGGGCAAGGTTCACCTATCAGCTTGACCTGCCAGCGAGGAAGCCACCGGAGCAGCAAGTAGGCGGCACCAAGAGTTGCGATGCACAAAAAGAGGTAGATGGCGAATCCCAAGCGACTGGTCCGGAAACCAGCAATAACGATAGTGAGATCCTCGTTCACCATGTAGAGTTTCTGACTTTGGCGACCAGACAACCCATGACCGCTCACATCGGTGCGGCCGCTATCCGTTCGTAGAAGTCTAGCACGGACAGAACTTCGAGATATTGTAGAGGATCTCCTATGCATCGCATAATCCTCGTGGGAGTCGTCCGTCGACAATTCAGCCGCCGAGCTCTCCCCGTCCTCCTCGTCCTCAAACGGATCCACCCCAAATGGAATGTCGTCAAGATCCACAGCAACAGAGCCGTCATCTTCATATAAGGGGCGGCCATCTTCATCGTAGACTTGTGGCTCCTCTTCATCCTCGTTGTAGAACGTGAAGCTCGCTGTGGAATCGGCGCGACCACGGCGATGCGCAAAGGCAGACACGCTGGTAGGCAAGCTCTCGGCGACAGGGCCAGAGAAAAGCTCGTCATGGGCCATCTCAACATCCTCGAAGACACTCTGGCTGCTCTGGTTTGAGCTCATTCGGTACAGAGTCATTCGCCCATTCGCAGGACGTGACCGCGATCGGGACTGGGAGCGGGACCGTCCCTCATGGTAACGATCCATCTTGAAGAATACTTTTGGTGCGCTTCAAAGTCCCCGCTATGCATTATATAGGTAGGCTGAAAGAAAGTGAAGCCATGCCGAGACGCGGGAGAAAGTGAGGTAGGTCTATGGGGAGACTTTTTCTTCCCGGCATTGGCCTCAAAAATAATTGCAAAAGCAGCGACTAGGACAGCTTGAGCGGGATGACGCTGTTCTACAAGCCCGTGCCTGAGATGACCCACCTGGGCTAGGACATCGATAACGATAACGCTCGATTGGGGCAGACGGGACGATAATTACAGGCTACGTTATTTAAGCATACCTATGTCGGCTATCAAGTCGCATGTAGGTCGGTGATACGGAACCTTCTTATTCTAATAATGCTCAAGTACATGAATTTTGATATACGGCATGAGAAGGTAGAAGTCATACAAAACACAAGGGAAGGGCATCCCTCTCACCAGACCCTAGCTAGAGAGCATTACAACAACATGAAACTGCCAGGTTGATCAGTCTTCACTTTATTGCTTTTCTTAGTGGGTTTTTATGCCGGAACTTTGACATCGTATAGCCTATCAGACGTGTATTGACACCAGTATACATTTGCAACCCACGGGTTGATGCCCTGACCAATAGTATAGTGTATGCTTGGACGGGCTGTGAAGACATATCCTCCTAGGCTGCAAAGCCGACTTATAGGCGACGATTATAAGCAATTTGCATTCTTCCAGATATTGTGCACATATGTGATGAGCGAGGACGATTAACCGGGGTTCATAGCTCGTCACCGCCTGAAGCGATCTGCAAGTGACCTAAGGTGAGGCCGTGTTCACGATGCGAGCACCACTAATTCCTCGCGATACGTTTCCCCCACGTTGTGGTGCATCAAAGTCGAGGTTGGAACAATGAGATCATGGCACGTTGCAGAGGCCATACTCTAGTCTGCCGGCACACTAAGGTCGAGCGGCAAGGTAGGCGAGCGCAAAGTGGCATTGAGGCTGCAATCTCGTCCCCGGTCTCGAGCCTGAGCCTGATACTGACGGGGCAGGCTTTCATTCACTTGTTCACCGCCGGGAAGCTGTTTACGGACCACGGTTGGCCCTGTGGGGTTACACATTTGGGCGGGTAAAGCAGCTGGATCTGCCCAAACAAGCTAGAGCCAGTCGAATGAAGCCCCCTAGCGTGACCCAACAACTTTTCTGCCCGCCGCCAGCCAGTGCAAATCGATAAAGGTGGGGTAGCAATGGGCAGGCGCGGCGCTGAGTGCTTCCATTCCCCCTCCAAAAATCTCAGTTCAGAGTTCAGACAATTCACCAACAACCCACCAGGGCTTAGGTTAACGCGACCAGTTCTTGCTCGCCGCAACGCAACATCGACTCTCCACTCCATTTGTTCATCGACTCGTCGACCTGACTTGTCGCTTGTCCAACTTTTCCCCCAGCCCGCCATCTCTCTCTCTTCCCATCACCATCACCATCGCCGCCCACTACAGGTCTGTCCCACCTAACCAGTGCTAGACCCGGCGGTAATTGCTACCGGACGCGACTCGAACAGTCAAGACAACTGGGTCCCCGCCACCTGCTCCATATCTTTTTTTCTCCGCCTCGAGCATCTCTTCACTGCAACTTTTTGCAGTCTTTGAACCTCGACGACTTCTGTCCCGAACAACTGCACATCCTTCGCCATGGCTGAGCCTATCAAGAACAGACGGGACGTGACTGCGCCGTGAGTTACTTGCCATCAGCAAAATTCTGCAAACGAGACGAGCAAGTTTGAAAACTGACCCGTGGATCGCAGGACCCCGCAGAACACACCCGCTAACAATGCTCCCATCTCCTCGCACGCACAGCAGCCCGGTGTCTCCAGTATCAAGGAGGGTAAGTGAACGCCATCAAACCGATTTGACTGTGTTTTTTTGTCTGACGCAACACATAGATGATTTGGCCGAGCGCGCCGCCGCTGCCTCTCTCTTCGCTCAGAACCCTGCCCTCGTCTCGATGATCCAGGGCCGCCTCGGCTCCCTTGTCGGCCGCTCCTCAGGCTACATTGAGTCGCTCCCGACTCCCGTCAAGCGTCGCGTCGCCGGTCTGAAGGGCATCCAGAAGGAGCACTCGAAATTGGAGGCCGAGTTCCAGGAAGAGGTCCTTCAACTCGAGAAGAAGTACTTCGCCAAGTTCACCCCGCTTTACCAGAAGCGTGCCGACATCATCAATGGTGCTACTGAGCCCACTGAAGACCAAGTCAAGGCTGGAGAGGAAGACGAGGAGGAGGACGAGGAGGCCGCCGAGGCCGAGAAGGCCGAGGAGAAGCCTACCGAGGAAACCGCTGAGAACGTCTCCGGTATCCCTGAGTTCTGGCTGTCCGCCATGAAGAACCAGATCTCCCTCGCCGAGATGATCACAGATCGCGATGAGGCCGCCCTTAAGCACCTCGTCGACATCCGCATGGAGTACCTTGACAAGCCTGGCTTCCGACTAATCTTTGACTTTGCCGAGAACGAGTTCTTCACGAACAAGTCCATCACCAAGACCTACTTCTACCAGAACGAGAGTGGTTATGGCGGTGACTTCATCTATGATCATGCCGAGGGTGACAAGATCGACTGGAAGGAAGGCAAGGACCTCACCGTCCGCGTCGAGAGCAAGAAGCAGCGCAACAAGAGTAAGCATCATAACGCAGCCATGCACCTCACCGCTAATGCAGTTACTGACTATGTAGCAGACACCAAGCAGACCCGCATTGTCAAGAAGACCGTTCCTACGGAATCTTTCTTCAACTTCTTCTCTCCTCCCGTTGCCCCGACGGAGGAGGAAGACGACGCCGCGTCCGACATCGAGGAGCGCCTGGAGCTTGACTACCAGCTTGGCGAAGATATCAAGGAGAAGCTGATTCCTCGCGCTATTGACTGGTTCACCGGCGAGGCATTGGCATTCGAGGAGATCGAGGACTTCGACGAGAACGACCTTGATGAGGATGAGGATGAAGACGATGATGACCTCAGTGACGACCGCGATGACGACGAGGAGGAGTCCGAGGAGGATGTGCGTTCTCACCCTTTGCCCTTCTTCTCCTGCCGAGCTTGTGCTGACTGATTCCCCTAGGACGATGGTGCCAAGCCCAACAAGGAGGCTGCTGAGTGCAAGCAAAGCTAAACGATGCCAAGCTCGCACACAAACATTCCTCATGTTGTCTCTGGGCCCTTCATTACGTCCGCCAAGTGAAAGGCATGTCTCTCGAGCCAGCTTGTGGCGTTGGTGGTATTCCGTTTCGGAGGATACCCTTGGTGATCTTCATAGCATCACCTTACCTCCACGAACCCCGAATATGGTGTGATGATATTCAGGGTCACGCAAGCTTCCTCAAAATAGACTGGCATTCTCAATAGGGTTATAGGTTGACTTCGGGATCTCATTCTGTTTTAAGGCTTGACTTTGTTGCTGTTTTCTATCGAGCATAAGGCTGGTCAGGGGGCTGAGCAATTTGTTCGGATCATGAAAGCATAATCTGATAGAGACGGGCGGACTTGGACGACGATGCCAGGTCGTGAAATAAGAGCAGATGCATTCCGGCTTCTTGGAAAAGTGGCAAGGTGATAATCGACAGATTGCAGGCTATGGATACCTTGCATCACTTACACAAAAATCATGTAAATGTACGTACGCAGCATATTGAAGTGGTTCGCCATGCCTTGTTGACATGTGATGATGTATGGGGGTGGATCTGTTTGATTTAATTGACCGACTTGTATGCCTGATTTGAGTTCGGGGTTGGAAATGGTGATTTGAATTGCTGATTTGTATTTCTGATTTGAATTCAGCGATGGACGCTCGACACTGCGTACCCACAATGTCCGCAACCTCCAACAGAGCCGCCCACCTTTATGATGAGCTCGCCTTACTATTGCAGCAGCGACCGTGATCTTTCTTGCTTATGTCGCAATCCGATGGCGGAGGGTCTGGCACGGTTTTAGTTGAAAATTTCCTCAGGAGCCGCTGCGTGATGGTGCCAGTGCAAAGCCCGAATCTGGATCCCCCACGTTGGTCTCGGCCAATCGCAGCGCAGCATGACCGAGCTCAGGCCATTTTATGCAACTTCATGCAGCCTGCACATTGCATACTGCACAAAAGGACTGAGGCCGCGGGGTCATCGCTGTCATGGTGACTTACAGAAATTTCGGAGAATAATTGATTAACAGGGCACCATATTTCTGACTCAACTGACGTCGGTGCCTTTTGTACAATCCAGACGCGCAGCTATAATATCTCATCGTTCCCGACAATCTCACTCAACATGGCCGCTCCGCAGAACATCAATACTTCAATCCCGAGACCTGACTTCTCTCACAGGCTGAGTGTCTCGACGTCACCCACAGCAACTTTCCACTCCCCACCATCCAGCTTTGGCGGGGCACTCGCTCATCGAGCAATGCTTAAGCAACTCAAGCCCTTCAACACGCAAGACATCAAGATCTTGCTGCTTGAGAATGTAAACCAGAGTGGAAAGGATATCCTCACTGCGCAGGGTTATCAAGTTGAGGCGCTCAAGACTTCGCTTCCCGAGGATCAACTCATCGAGAAGATTCGGTGAGTGGTCCTTTGAACAAAACCTCTAAAGCCTGTGACAAAGCTTGCCGCCAAGGATCCTTGCCCTCCATCCAGTGCAGTAATCATGTTAATCTAACGGGACGGCAGTGATGTTCACGTTATTGGCATCCGTTCCAAGACGAAACTCACGGAGAAAGTGCTGAGGGAAGCCAAGAACTTGCTGGTCGTTGGTTGCTTCTGCATTGGTACAAACCAGGTCGACCTCGAATTTGCGGCAAAGCATGGTATTGCCGTGTTTAACTCGCCCTTCGCCAACTCTCGCAGTGTGGCCGAGTTGGTGATTGCAGAAATCATCACTCTTGCCCGCCAGTTGGGAGATCGCTCAAATGAGATGCACCGTGGCACCTGGAACAAGGTTAGCAGCAAGTGCTGGGAGATCCGCGGCAAGACCCTCGGTGAGCTTGTTCCGAAGTGGCGAAGGAAGTCGTTGACTAACGCCTTGGACAGGTATTATCGGATATGGTCACATTGGATCTCAGCTGTCAGTACTGGCAGAAGCCATGGGCATGTCTGTCATCTACTATGATGTCGTCAGCTTGATGGGTCTAGGTACGGCCCGGCAAGTGCCCACTTTGAACGACCTTCTCAACCAGGCCGACTTCATCACCCTTCACGTTCCTGAGCTGCCAGAGACCAAGAACATGATCTCTGCCCCACAGCTGGAACAGATGAAGGAAGGGTCCTACCTGATCAACGCCAGCCGTGGAACTGTAGTTGACATTCCCGCTCTTGTCAACTCCATGCGAAGTGGTAAAATTGCTGGTGCTGCGTTGGATGTGTACCCCAACGAGCCTGCGGCCAACGGCGACTACTTCAACAGCGACCTGAACGCCTGGGGTGAGGACCTCCGCAGCGTGAACAACATCATCCTTACACCTCACATTGGTGGCAGTACCGAAGAAGCTCAAAGAGCGATTGGTGTCGAAGGTACGTTTTCCCAAGCCTTGCGCTGTGAGGCCATACAATGATCTAACTCATGTCTCCAGTTGGCGACGCTCTTGTTCGATACATCAACCAAGGAGTTACCTTGGGTAGTGTCAATCTGCCCGAGTGCAACTTACGTTCATTGACCCTGGACGAGCCTAACCACGCCAGAGTGATCTACGTGCACCAGAACGTTCCTGGGGTTCTGCGCAAGGTCAACGAGATCCTTGGTAACCACAACGTTGACAAGCAGATCAGTGATAGTAGGGGTGACATTGCCTACTTGATGGCTGATGTTAGCGATGTCGGAACCGAGGAGATCAAGGACATCTCCGACTCTCTCGAGGCTCTTAGCTCACGGATTCTGGTTCGTGTTCTGTACTAAGGCAAAGATGTGGCACGAAGAACCGCGCGCCTTCTCGAGAGGTTAGAAACAAACTCTGCATATAGGAAAGGGTGGCGTTTCTAGGCTATGCTGGCTCGGAGGGGAAAATATCAAAACACCCCGAGCTCGGGGATATGTATCATTCAACACAAGCATCTTGAAGCGCGATGACTCTTTCGAAGAGAAGAGACCTCTCCCCCTTAGAGGCAGAGGTGACCGGGATATGTTGGTGGAGCTGTGGGTTCAACATAGAGCGCGAAATATGATACAAAGGCCCTAAAGGGTTATAAAAATTATTATAGAAAGATTCTTAATTCAGCATAAAACGGTTCTTGTCCTTGGGACGTGACGTGTCGCTGAAGACTTGCCGGCAAACTCCGGCATGAATGGTCTTTATTTTAATGGCTGGGGTTACTAGGATGTACCCTGACCTTCATATCTGGGAGTCGGGAGTATGCTACAGGGCATGAAGGTGGACTGGACAATTAGGCCAGGCTGCGGATTTCGAAGACTAAATAGGACGTCTCGAGATTACTATGTCATGCAGTCTCTTGTAAGTGAAGAAGGGGGATTTGGCATGGGAATCTTCCACATCTCTCTCATGCAGGAAGTGGGTAATCTGCAGATGTGGTTTCGAAACATGCCTCGGAAGAAACGGCGGATCTACATGGTGAGAATGATCGTCAAGCGGTGACCCGGATGTACATATTCCAAGATCCCCAAACCAGCCGAACATCTACTTGGACACCACAGTCGAAGCCTAAATGCAAGAGCGGTCGAATAGAGAACAGGCACATGCAGCTTGCGTAGCATCCCCAAGACGGGCTTGACAACCCCTGCAGGAAAAGTCGACGTTGGCGCGTTTTTCTTGGAGCAATTAGAATTGCAAAGCGTGGCCCTAAAGCGCGTCTTCCAAATGGCCCGGCCACCATAAAAAGTTTAGGGGACCGTGGAGAGGTGTCACAAGCCTTGCCGTTTGTGGGAAAGCGCTGAGCCCTGGACAAGGTTGTAGCAGTTGCAGCAGAAATGTTGACAACGTTGGGATAGGGGGACCCGACCCGTCCGGGGGAGTGCACCTGTCGGCAGATCCTGCGATGTGAGAATGCGTTACTGCAAATGCCAGTGTCAGGACGTGGCCCCTTTTCCTGCGATTCCAGTATGACGGACAGGATTTCCCCCAGCCTCTTCCAGGCGGGTGGTCCCCGAGTATGTATTGATCCCCAACCGCGACGAGGAATTGCTGAGGGCTTTGTATCCTAGGAGAAGGACGTGGAATACTTTCAATGGGTGATGGATGACTGGCAGCGCTGGAGCCCCTGAGAGAACTACCTACCTTACCCACCGCGACTTTGAAGCTTGGGGGAAGGGGGCCTACATTTGGCGCTTTGTGGTGCTTCGATTGGTTGAATAGAAAACTCTAAGGCAGGCTGTCAGGGTCCTCAGGACAAGTAACACGGCATACGCGCTCGTTCCTGGCATCGTTGATGTTACATATCCTCTTTCTCCCCCTCTGGTCCTTGGTCAGTTCATGCAGCTCTAGGAGTTGGGGGTTGCATTTTGAGCGCTGGTGGCAGCCCGTGCAAGGCGCAAGGCGGGATCAGTCCAGTTTGTTGCGCGCGAACCGGGCGCTACGCACACGGTGGATGGGTACATGCAGAGAACGAGTCTTATGCGCCGATCTCCAGCCAAAAAGGGCCCGACAGCTTGTAGCGGTACCTCAATTTTTGGATCTTGGGGTCCCGTTTAGCGAGGCACGACCACTGACCCTTTTTTTTCTTACCCCTGTTGATTGACCGACTGCTTGCTCAAGCTGATGCTGGCTCCTTATCCCCAAATTCCGGGCTCGCATTGGCGTAGCGCTCCCGTAAATGAACTGGTCTAACATTTTGATGCTAGCTGGTGAATCTTTCTACATACGACCTCGCAACCCGACTGCTCATCTATCATCTCCCTCTCTGCCTTTGCTTTCAGGGTAACCAGAGTCTACGAACGAGACAAACCATCGTCTCTGTTCTCGCCTCACCACAGCTTAATACGCACATCGACGGCCTTCCCTTCTTCTCCCCCGTCCGCAATCTCACTTCACCGTGTGGATAGCAGACCTTTTTTCATCCCCCATAGATATTTACTCCTGTTCAATTTGGCCTGTTCGAATGTATTCTGCACTGGTTGTTCTTACCCCTTAGCAAACAGCTGGCTACTCCCAACAAAACGACAACAACTTAGATACCCCCCTTGTGGCATTGCTTTACGACGCGACGACGCCCTTCACCTCGCACCGTCCAACGCCGAGCTTTGGACACCGCACACCCCTTAATTCACACCATACATGATTGAGAAGCTCCCGTCCCCATGTCGCAGAGCTACGATGTCGGAACCAGAGCCTGGCAGCCCGATGCCACCGAGGGCTGGGTGCCATCCGAAGTGGTCAAGAAGACGATCGATGGCAACAAGGTGATACTGGAGTTCAAGCTCGAAAATGAAGAGGTGCGTCTGGGACTGTTTGCGCCGTCGAGGCCAGCCCATAAGTCATATCAACATACCACGGTGACGGAAACTGACACGACTCTGTGCCCACTAGATCAAGAAGGTCGAGCTGTCGCTCGAAGGACTGGAGACCGGAAACGATCCCTCGTTGCCGCCATTGATGAACCCTACTATGCTTGAGGCCAGCGATGATTTGACCAACTTGTCCCATTTGAACGAACCTGCTGGTATGTTTCCCAAACCCCACTAGCAAGCAAGCTGCCAACTCTCCTGCGATTGCCCTGCTGATCATCCCGTTTCTACAGTTCTACAAGCTATTCGCTTGAGATATATGCAAAAGGAAATCTACACATACTCTGGTATCGTACTAATAGCCACGAATCCTTTCGCTCGAGTAGATTCTCTCTATGTCCCGGGCATGGTGCAAGTATATGCTGGCAGACAGAGGGCGACACAAGCACCCCATCTGTTTGCCATTGCAGAAGAAGCCTTTGCGTAAAGACGCCCACGCCCTAGCTATAGCAGATGGAATGGCTAACAAGGACGTGTAGGGACATGTTGAGAGACAAGAAGAATCAGACCATTGTAGTCTCAGGAGAGTCGGGAGCTGGAAAGACGGTCAGCGCAAAATACATCATGCGATATTTTGCTACGAGAGAGTCCCCCGATAACCCAGGCGGCCGGTCGAAAAGGGGCGCGGAAGCTATGAGCGAAACGGAAGAACAAATCCTTGCAACAAATCCCATAATGGAAGCTTTTGGTAACGCGAAAACGACTCGAAATGACAACTCGTCCCGGTTCGGAAAGTACATTGAGATCATGTTTGATGACAACACAAACATTATCGGAGCCAAGATCCGCACATACCTGCTCGAGCGTTCAAGATTGGTGTTCCAACCCCTGAAAGAAAGGAATTACCACATCTTTTACCAGCTGATCGCGGGTGCTACGGACGCGCAGCGCAAGGAGCTCAGCATTTTGCCCGTCGAACAGTACGATTACATGAACCAAGGCAATGCCCCGGTGATTGATGGTGTCGATGACAAGGCTGAGTTTGAAGCCACGAAGAAGTCGCTCACGACAATCGGCGTTGACGAGACGCAGCAAATGGGCATCTTCAGGCTGCTAGCTGGTCTATTGCATCTGGGCAACATCAAGATTACTGCTTCCCGGAGCGACAGTGTGCTTCCCCCTGACGAGCCGTCACTGGTGAAGGCTTGTTCAATACTCGGAATAGATGCCACCAATTTCGCCAAATGGATTGTTAAAAAGCAGCTCATTACCCGTGGCGAGAAGATCACGTCAAACTTGACACAACAACAAGCTATCGTCGTCCGAGACTCTGTTGCCAAGTACATTTACTCGAGCATGTTCGACTGGCTTGTGGAAATCATCAACTACAGTCTCGCCACGGATGATGTCCTGAGCCGGGTAAGGTCCTTCATTGGAGTTCTCGATATCTACGGTTTCGAGCATTTCGCCAAGAACTCGTTCGAGCAATTCTGTATCAACTATGCCAATGAAAAGTTGCAACAAGAATTCAACCAGCACGTCTTCAAGCTCGAACAGGAAGAATACGTCAGGGAACAGATTGACTGGACGTTCATCGACTTCTCCGACAACCAGCCTTGTATCGACCTGATCGAGAACAAGATGGGTATATTGTCGCTTTTGGACGAAGAATCTCGTCTTCCCATGGGTTCCGATGAACAATTTGTCACAAAGCTGCACCACAACTTTGCTGCTGACAAGAACAAGTTCTACAAGAAGCCCCGTTTCGGCAAGTCTGCTTTCACTGTCTGTCATTATGCTGTGGACGTGACATACGAGTCTGATGGCTTCATCGAGAAGAACAGAGATACTGTGCCCGACGAGCATATGGAGGTCCTGAAGGCCAGCAGCAACAAATTCCTTGGGCAGGTATTGGCTGCTGCTCTCGCGGTCCGCGAGAAGGATGTTGCCTCGGCATCGTCAGCTGTGGCCAAGCCAGGAGGAGGCAGGAGGATTGGAGTTGCTGTTAACCGCAAGCCGACTCTCGGTGGTATCTTCCGCTCGTCACTGATTGAGCTTATGAACACGATCAACAACACAGATGTGCACTACATCCGTTGTATCAAGCCTAACGAAGCCAAGGAGGCTTGGAAGTTCGAAGGTCCCATGGTTCTTAGTCAGCTCAGAGCTTGTGGTGTGTTGGAAACGGTCCGCATTAGTTGTGCTGGCTATCCGACACGATGGACCTATGAGGAATTCGCTCTACGATACTACATGCTGGTGCCCTCGGCACAATGGACAGCTGAGATTCGGGAAATGGCGAATGAAATTTTGTCAACAGCTCTCGGTGAGAGCACCGGACACGGGCAAGACAAGTACCAACTCGGTTTGACGAAGATCTTTTTCCGTGCTGGTATGTTGGCGTTTATGGAGAATCTCCGTACCGAACGTCTCAACTCGGCAGCCATCATGATTCAGAAGAATCTCAAGGCCAAGTACTACCGTAACAGGTATCTGGAAGCACGCAATGCTGTCCTCGGGTTCCAGTCGCTTGCTAGAGCGTTTATGATCCGTAGGAAGGCTGAGGAATGGAGGACTATCAAAGCTGCCACTACGATCCAAAAAGTATGGAGAGGTCAGAAGCAGCGGAAGGCCTTCCTCAAGCTCCGTGCCGACCTCATTCTTGCTCAGGCTGCCGCCAAGGGTTACCTGCGGAGAAAGGAGATCATGGAGACTCGTGTAGGCAATGCAGCGCTACTCATCCAACGAGTATGGCGATCGAGGAGACAACTCCGCGAGTGGAGGAATTACCGCAGAAAAGTTGTGCTCGTACAAAGCTTGTGGCGCGGAAAGTCGGCGAGAAAGGAGTACAAGAAGGTCCGCGAGGAAGCTCGCGACCTGAAGCAGATCTCGTACAAGCTCGAAAACAAGGTTGTCGAGCTAACTCAGGCTCTTGGCACCATGAAGACACAGAACAAGACTCTTGTCAGTCAAGTCGAGAACTACGAAAGTCAGATCAAGTCATGGAAGACCAGACACACAGCATTAGAAACCAGGACAAAGGAGTTGCAAGCCGAGGCCAACCAGGCTGGTATTGCGGTCGCAAAGATCCAGGCCATGGAAGAGGACATGAAGAAGTTACAGCTTAACTACGACGAGTCCAACTCCAACGTGAAGCGGATGCAAGAGGAAGAACGTGAGCTCAAGGAGAAGCTGCGCTCGACAGAAACTCAACTTGAAGAAGTTCAGAAGGAGAGCTCAGCCCACATGGACACTGTCAGTGGTCTCAAGCAGCAACTGGTCGAACTTACCGATCAGCTCGAACTGGCGAAGCGTAATGGTCCGATCAACGGAGAACTTACCAACGGCCATGCTGCCGCTGCTCCTCCGGTCAGCGGTCTGATCAACCTGGTTTCCTCGAAGAAGAATCTGGCCAAGCGTCGGAGTGCCGGCGAGGACACCCGGGCTATCGATCGCTTCAGCTCTGCTTTCAATCCTCGCCCCGTCTCCATGGCGGTCACCAACGGTGGACAGCGCACGTACCCTGGCGCTGGCTTCATTCCGGGCGTTGACAGCATTGAAATGGAGCTGGAGGGCCTGCTTGCGGACGAGGACGGCTTGAACGAGGAAGTCACCATTGGCCTTATTCGCAACCTCAAGATCCCGTCTCCCAACCAGAACCCGCCTCCTTCGGACAAGGAAGTGCTCTTCCCATCCTATCTCATCAACCTAGTCACCTCGGAGATGTGGAACAACGGTTTCGTCAAGGAGTCGGAAAGATTCCTTGCCAACGTTATGCAATCGATCCAGCAGGAGGTTATGCAGCACGACGGCGACGAGGCCATCAACCCGGGTGCTTTCTGGCTCTCGAACGTACACGAGATGCTTTCATTCGTCTTCCTTGCCGAAGACTGGTATGAGGCGCAGAAGACGGACAACTATGAGTACGACCGTCTCCTCGAGATCGTCAAGCACGACCTGGAAAGTCTGGAGTTCAACATTTATCACACCTGGATGAAGGTGCTCAAGAAGAAGCTCCAGAAGATGATCATTCCGGCCATCATTGAGTCGCAATCGCTGCCCGGCTTCGTCACGAACGAAAGTAACAGATTCCTTGGCAAGCTGCTGCAGACGAACTCAGCTCCAGCATACAGCATGGACAATCTGCTCAGCTTGCTGAACAACGTGTTCCGCGCCATGAAGGCATACTACCTTGAGGACTCCATCATTACGCAAGCAGTCACGGAGCTGCTCCGCCTCGTTGGTGTTACCGCCTTCAACGACCTGCTCATGCGCCGAAACTTCCTTTCGTGGAAGCGTGGTCTCCAGATCAACTACAACATCACCCGCATCGAGGAGTGGTGCAAGAGCCACGACATGCCCGAGGGCACCCTCCAGCTTGAGCACTTGATGCAAGCCACCAAGCTTCTACAACTCAAGAAGGCTACCCTGAACGATATCGAAATCATCCAAGACATCTGCTGGATGCTCTCGCCCAACCAGATTCAGAAGCTGCTCAATCAATACCTGGTCGCCGATTACGAGCAACCTATCAACGGAGAGATCATGAAGGCCGTTGCCTCTCGAGTTTCCGAGAAGAGCGATGTGCTCCTCCTCCAAGCTGTTGATATGGACGACAGTGGACCGTATGAGATCGCTGAGCCCCGTGTCATTACTGCTCTAGAAACATACACCCCATCCTGTAAGTGAAAAATGTCGAATGATGAAGCCTATTTGAATGGGAAAGCTAACAGGTCGACGCAGGGTTACAAACTCCTAGACTAAAGCGCCTTGCCGAGATAGTGTCGGCCCAGGCTATTGCTCAACAGGAAAAGTACGAAGACGATGATTATGAAGGTGAAGAGGGAATCCCTGAGGGCGAGGAACCCCCAGAGATCGAGGCGGCCGCCTAATGGTTGTCATACGAGCGATAGATGTTCACGTGCAGCGAGGGGCGCGAAATGAGCGACATGCCTAATGGATACCATGGAATTGAATTAGAGAGAGGACGCACACGGCCACTGTATAGGAATATGAGACGCCACCTTGTTGACAGCTGATGATCGCATCTTGGAGGAGGAAGATCAAGGGAGGAAGAAGACGAGAAGTGTATTAAAAAGAACATGTAGCATCTCCCGGTGTAAGGGCAGGTTGTATGACTTCACATTGTACACGTCAAATGATTCATCCACTTAATGACAGCGCCGGCGATAACTTTGTTTCACTTGAGGAACCATCAATTCCATCCTGTATGCGTGCACATGCGCACTGCCACGTGCCAATGAGGGGGGCGTACAATAGCCAAAGGTTGTGTAACATTGTGATACTCAGTTGTGCCTGATTGTGTGGACTCGGAAATGCACCAAACCCTGTTTCCTACAGCACCGGAACATCCTCGCGGGCAGCTTTTATCGTAACAATTCCATCTGACCCAAGGTTTAGAGGCGACAGTGGTGATCTGGCGGGTACGAAAACGGTGCAAAACTCAGAGTTTGGGCAACCGGCAAGGACCCACGTGACCAATCAAACGTGGAAACTATTCAGTTTGAACAGAATTTTTTCTGTAATCCAGTTCCAGCCCTACCATCATAGCCCAACGTACCGCAAGCGTTAATTTTCAAACGAGAGTCTATTCTAGTTGCTTATACGCAATAGTCCCGGAGATCAGTCCAATTACATTGTTAAGTTGCAATTTCCGGTCGAAAAGTTGGGCGAACACGTGAGACACAGCAATGGCCCGCACAGAACCCAATATCGTCATTACCGGCACCCCGGGCGTCGGCAAGACGACACATTGCGAGGTCCTGGCCGAGCGCACGGGGCTGAGGCATCTCAGCGTCAACCAGATTGTGAAGGACAAGGAGGCGCACGAAGGCTGGGATGACGAGTTCCAGAGCTGGGTTGTGGATGAGGACAAGGTAGGTTTTTTGTTTTCTCTGGCTTTCTATGATGGAATTCAGGGCGCCCTGGAAGAGTGGAAGAGCGAAAGAACAGCTCAAATGGCGGAAATGGGGAGGCTGACAGGAAAGAATGGTCGTTGGGCGGTGGCAAGAGGCGCGCCGAACTATTTCATGGAAATGGATGGCTAATGAGATCATGTGTTCTAACAGTTACTGGATGCGATGGAGGACGACGCCGCAAAGGGCGGCTGCATCATTGACTGGCATGCGTGTGATCTGTTCCCAGAGCGTTGGGTCGATCTAGTGGTTGTGCTGAGGACAGATTCTACGGTTCTATATGACCGGTTGAAGTCGAGGTAAGAACACCCGCACCCTCCTCAATCTCGCTCTCATCTGTGCCTCCTTATTGAAGCACTCACCTACCCTAACCGACATTCTGACCACCGAGTCTATGCCGGGGGCGAAGGCTCTCTCGGAGACAGGATGCTGATACGTAAGGCAGAAAATACCCCGAGGCCAAGCTCCAGGAGAATCTAGACAGCGAGATCATGGAGGTCCTGCTACAGGAGGCGCGAGACTCTTACGATGAGCAGATCGTGGTTGAGCTCAAGAGCGACGACTCGGATCAGATGGAGAGCAACGTTGATCGGATAGAGTCCTGGGTCAAGCAGTGGAAGCAGGACCACCCTGAGAACCAGGAGGCGAGTTGAGGCTGAGGTCACGCCTGAATGAATAAAAATATACGTTTGAATTTCTTGCTGTTGCTATAAATGATTTCGGGGTGTCACTGCTATGAACTGGCCATTTCGATTTATGGCTAAATAACTATACCTAGGTAGGGTAGAACAAGTATAACTTGCCCGTCCTAACAGTAACGCCGATACTAATTTCTCTAGCCAAAGAGTGTCTTTAGTTAAATAACTCCGTCTTTCAAACCCCCAGCTCGGACACAAGCCCCAACAGTTATTAACTCCTGCTTGGTAGCTTATTCCCATCTTCGATCTTCTAGCACGACGCTACACATTGACAAACTGCTCGAAGAAAGGCTTCAACTCATGAAACTCTCTTTCAATCACCTCCGCCCGCTTCTTCGACCTCGGTGTGATATTTGCGTCGAACTTCTTAGGGCACACGGCGAAGCCGCTCTCATACGCCGTCAGGGGTGATGCGTCTACCTTGCCCGACTTGCCCGGCCTGAAGTCAAACGTCCATACCAGCTTGGCCATGGCAATCCTCAACGAATTCTCCGCCATGTTCTGGCCGGCGCAGATG
Organism: Seiridium unicorne; assembly: GCA_039778275.1. Lineage (NCBI taxonomy): Eukaryota > Fungi > Ascomycota > Sordariomycetes > Amphisphaeriales > Sporocadaceae > Seiridium > Seiridium unicorne. The sequence goes on along the minus strand of JARVKF010000001.1, from coordinate 295,071 downwards.
CGCCTCCCTGTACCAAATGCGTAAGTCTGCTTCCTCTGTTGGTGCTCCTGTGCTACACCATCACCCTTTATGCCAAGATGGTTGTTGTCGAGCCAGCGCTCTGGGACAAAGTCTTCAGGATCGGAGTAGTCGTCTTCGCCCCGGTGGATGCTCCAGGCGTTGGCGAGAAAGACTGTCCCGGCCGGAAATACGTAGTCCTTGTAGGTGTCCTGCTGGGTCAACATGTGGGGGACACCACCAGGGACAGCTGGGCGCCAGCGCAGAGTCTTGGTGATATATATATATTAGTCTTAGATACGTGCGCTGGGCAAAACCGCAATGCACAGGTGAGAGGGAAGGGAGTTTCATTTACCTCAAGAACGCAAGCCTCGATGTATGGAAACTTGCCGACATCTTCGATGCCAGGGCTTCTCTGATCCCCACAAACTGCATCGACCTCCGCCTGCGCCTTCTTCAGCGCGGCTGGGCTCGTCAGCAATCCTAGAATGAATGAGAGCAGCGTCGAGCTCGTCGTATCGCTCGCTGCTTCCATCATTGCGCCACCCGCATATGCCATGTTCTGGTCACCCAGGCCATTTTTCTCTTGGTCGGCGATCATCCCCTCCATGAAACAACCGGTCCCCTCCCCAGCTTCAACCCGCTTCCTCGTCTCGCGCAGGAGACCCAAGTAAAGCTTCTGGTGGTCCCGACGCATCTGGGCGGCAGCCCGCTTCCATGGCGCCAACCATGTCGGAGTCCACTGCAGGAAGGTCAGCCCGTCGACCGGCGGCGCAGCACCCGGCTCCACGATTGATGTGAACCTGACTTGCACATCGTACAACGCCTGAATCGTCGGGCTTTCGTACCGGGTCCCGCGTTGTCCATATACCATGCACAGGTAGATGGAGGTGGTCAGGCGCTTGATGTGCCGATCGAAGTTCTCCGGGTCCCGGATCATATCGTAAACCGTCTGCGTCGCCTCGGCATTCTGGGTGGGCAACAAGTCCTGAGTGCGCTTAGCCGAGAGCAAGGTGGAGGCTATGCGTCTAAGCAGTTTCCAGCCCGGCCCGTAGCCTGCGAACAGGATGTGGACATCGTCGGGACATATCAGTTCTTGAGCTATGTAGTTTGCGGGCCGGGATGAGTAGATTGCACCGCGCTTTTCGAAGAGTCTGATCGAATGTAAGTAGACATTTCGTGGCCAGAATAGGAGGCATGCGGCTATCATTCCATTGATGAAAGGGCTTGAGGAGGATGGATGAAATTACCTAGGCCTCGACATCGCGAAAATCATTCAATATCACGAAATTAGTTGGACCGAACTTGAGACTTATTATTGATCCATACTTCTGTCGCCACTCGTGAAACCTAGCCACGATTCTATCAGTAGAGCTGTCCTCGAGAAAGCCGTGGCATACCCACAGAATATAGGACCTGGAGGCAGGGATGAGATGTAGATTGCCGAGCACGGGAATGGTTGATGGGCCCGGAGGAAAGCTTTTTGGCCGCGAGCTATGGAAGGCATACGGGGCAAGCAAAGTCAGCAAGACAACTATAGGTAACAGCAACAAGTAGGCGATGAAATATGGGAGTTTCGACGGAAACACGGATGGCAGTACTTCGAACGCCATTCCGAGCACCTTTACTCTCGCAAATTTTGAGGATTCAAAGTACCGGATAATCCCAAACAACCAAGCGGAAGACTGATGAGTTTTGCTTGGCAACGATCCCAGAGTGCAGGGATGCTTTATAGGCTCCCAACACTGCACGGCGAGCGAGGTTATGTCATGATGCTGCCAGGCTCATTCAGATCTCGCATACACTTGCCGCTCGACATGGCCCTGCCTCGGCGGGGGTGAATGTACTATTGCCGTGTCATGGAACGCTACGCAGGGCCCGGATGGTAGGATGCAGGGGTTCCTATAATGTGTGGCCATTGTCATTTGTCCTCGTTGATTGCTTGGCATACACATTGGTGGTACAGTTGACCCTAACTGATATTATTTCATGATCTTTGTTGCTCCAACTAGGCGTCTGTGGAATGTTCACCCATCCTGTCTTTCGTTTGCGAGAATAGAGATATCAATGTGCGTGCCTATACTGCAGCCACAGGCCATGCACGTGCGTATTCTATATACCATCAAGACTGGGGGGCCAAAACGAACCAGAGTCGTGTTATAGGCTCTGACCATGAGTTCCAGGTCTAGTATACCCAGCATTTGCTGACTCAGTGACCGTAATTCACTTGAAAAGCAACGGTGACGTTACTAACACCAGAAAGTATCACAGCTGCAGCGTCGCTCGGTTTTAATGTTTTGTAGCAGCTTTGCGGATGCCACAATTCGGGGTTGGCCGGCGCCAAGGACGTGCCGTGCATACGCATGCAGGCTTTGCCAAGAAAAAAGAAAATCAGAAGCCGATGGGGTTTGGTTCACCGAATGTGTCATCCACCAAACAGGAGCTGAAAATAGGAATTCACGACAAGACGCCTGGAATCCACCATCAATTGGTATATGAACATACAATAAGAGAGAAGAAGAGGAAGTTAAATTCCAAACTCCTCCGAGCGATACTCTACCCTAGAATCCGTACCCCACTCGAGATACCCACAGCACTATCAGGACAAGACTTACTCAACAACTTTCCCACTTGCCATACCACTAAACACCGTCGCCACTCTCATCTCAGAATTGCTTCGGGAATTGCAAACTCTCCCATTCACCCTGTACCATAATCAGTATCCCCCTTCACATCATCAATCAAAATGACAACGCCGCCAACCGTAAACTTCATAACCGGCAACGCCAACAAGCTGCGCGAGGTGAAGCACATCCTGGAGCCCGCCATCACCGTCAACTCGCAGAACGTCGACCTGCCGGAGCTGCAAGGCACCGTCGAGGAGGTGACGCTGGAGAAATGCAGGGTCGCGGCGCAGAAGATCGGGGGGCCCGTGCTGGTTGAGGATACCTGCCTATGCTTCAATGCCCTGGGTGGGCTGCCGGGACCTTACATGTGAGCTTTTCTCCTTTTATAAGCGGGCCATGCCAATGGCGGAATGGCATGGGCTAACATTTAGTAACAGCAAGTGGTTCATGAAATCCATCGGGCATGAGGGTCTCAACAACCTCCTGGCCGCCTACGAGGACAAGTCTGCCAAGGCAGTCTGTACATTCGCCTTTTCAAAGGGCCCCGACCATGAACCCATCCTCTTCCAAGGTATCACAGATGTAAGTCATATTCCCGATGAAGGTTTTCATCCAGTTTTCCTGATCTCATCATCCCGTAGGGCAAAATCGTTCCAGCAAGAGGGCCGACGCACTTTGGATGGGACCCCATATTTGAGTATGAAGGCCAGACATACGCGGAGATGGACCAAGTGGAGAAGAACAAGATCTCACATCGATACAAAGCCCTTGAGAAGGTACGGGTGTGGATCGAAAATGGTATGAAGGATTAATGATGATTAAATACACCGCAACGTGGTTCTTTGACCACAGATCTCTCGACCTAAGAAACAAGCAGTTCCTATCTCACGCACAACGCCATTCATGTTACGCGCAGCGACGCCGAAGCCACCACCGACACAGTTTCTTCTGCGAAGCCGCCAATCATTGCTCTGACGTGTAGGCTGCGGCCTTGATCCTGATATCACCCAAATAAAGCTGAAGCCCCCGGAAGGTTAGGGCTGTTAATGCTCGTCTGTTAATGCTCGTGCGCTTGGGCGCCTGGCTCTGGAACCCAATAATTGCCCATCTCCGCCTGCTCCTCTGTTTCAGCGTCAGGAAGGCGGGATTTCAACCTGTTTAGTCTAGGGTCAGTAAGTGAAACATAGTGGAAGATATTGTGACCGTCTAGGATGCCTCACTTAAGAATCTCGAATTCGTTGAATCGCTTTAGATACTTGTTGCCTCTGCGATACAGCTTCAGCAGGGCGTCGGAAGAGGTCGCCCGGACCTGTCGCGAATCTAGGAGATTCTTAATGGAATCCGGGTCGTGGAACATGGGATCAAACACGATCAATTCGCTCGACCCATTGCGCTTCTTCTCAAAGCCAACGATGGTGAGAGAGTGGCCGCGGTGTTGAAAGTAGATCGGAGGTAGTCTCGTACATCGCACCTTTTCAGCAGGGTCGAAGTTGCCCTCCTCGAAATACTGCTCGATGTGCTGGAGAAGCCGCGTCTCGGCATTACCAGGACGCTGGTCTTTGAACCCCTGTGCATCACAACTGGAACCAATGGTTATCTCGTGTAACTTGTGATGGGCGAAATTTAGAAAATCTCGTAACTTACGGGATATTGAGGCTTAGAAAGACTGCTTGCGCCTATCTCAATGTCAGTCGGTGCTCGAGTCAGAGCTTCTCATGGTGTTCAGGAGCATATACCTCTGGAGTTCCAATATACTTGCGCGTACCTCTGACACCACCCGTCTCTACCCTTCCCTGGGCGTTGATGCCACGATCCCAGGCGTTCTCGATATATTCCTGAATGTCAAAGACGCTAGGTAGCCTGCCGTCGAAGTGGTGTGCTCCTTCAGCTCGGGCGCCTATTATGTACGATGACAGCATTTGGATGTTTCTGTACCCGCAAAAGCCACCTTTCTATGAATTAGCTCGGGTTATTATCGCATCAAAACAACGGGACGACTGACCTTCTCTCCTGAGCTTTGAGACGTGATCCACAGCTGGATTGCATAGATACGCATATTCAGTGCTTTGACTCACTCGCAATAGATTGGCAAGCACGGGTACGATATCTGGGAGCGTGAGTGAGATGCTTCATCCGCTGAGTAAAGTGTATAAAAACATACGGCCTTGAATTATTTGACCCTTCTGTCTTAGCAAGGTCACAAGCCAACCCGGCATGGTATCTTCGTGTGCGTATTTGCCCAGTTCTTCTTTCTGCTGGGGTTTTAGTTTGCTATGGTCCAGTGTAATATCGGGGGCACTTACGCCGAGTCTCTTTCTCGAACGGTGTCCGCCGGTAGAGGAATCATCCACAACACGCTTCCTAGTCGCTGATGGCAGTTTAAGGAGATTCTTCCAACGATCTGTGGCACCCGACTGGCGATTCTTCACCTCGGTAGTCCTGCGTTCTGTGGACTTGTATCCATACTTCCTGACGACTTCCGGGACATCGCTCCTACTGTTGCCGTACGGTGAGTGGTACCCGTTAGTGTGGTTATTGGGCTGGGCGACGCTATCTGCAGCGGTCTCAGAAGGAGCCTCATCGTCGTCCTCCTCGGCGTCATGAAACTCGCTGTGATCTCCGAATTCGGCCGAAGTCACTTGTTCTCCGCAGCGAAGGCAGTCTATGTAGCTGGTGTCTGCTTCCGTGACTGCGCTTGTAGCGCTGGCTCCATCCTGCGCCACAAACGGTGAGGTGTCGTTTTCAGAATGATGGAGCTCCATGTGCTTTTTGGTTTTATGAAGTCAGCGCGTGTCTTGACTTGCGGACTTGGAAATTCGATATTTGGTGCTTACAACAAGTAAGTGGTATTCGCTCTCTGGATGGAAGCCGCAGAAAGGGCAGTTTTCAAGTGGCCCCTCCGTTGCAGAAGAAGCCATGACCAGCGTGACTTCGAAGTATGAGTATGCAGGAGGAAGGGGCCTACAAGGTCATTTCCCGACGTGCCCAGATGGTGAGCCCTGGCCTACTGGGGTGAGACTGCCCTGTACTGTCAAGTTGAAGTTGAGCCCGTTGATAAAGTGAGCCCTGCCCGTTTGATGCTTGGCGTAATTCGTTGTCTGAGGCTACATTAATGTAGATCATAAAAGGCTCGACTAGTCGGATCTGAATCACATCAAGTCCTTGCACAACCCCGAGGTCATTACTGGATGCCAGTCGACTGAATAGCGCGAGAGAGTAGCTGCCAGTGGTTCAGGGAGGAGGAGTCTGGTGTTGAGAGTTTAGCTGCGTCACCTGGTGAGTCGAGCTTGCAGAACACCAATGAGGATTCTGGACCGCGTCGCGCAGGGTGTCCACTCGAGATATCAGTGCCTTGCGGATTTCTTTGTCTACGGTCTACACAGCCCAGACTTTCTTTCAGGCCGTCATGCTGACCGACTGCAGCATCTCCAGGAATGTGCAGTGCCTGATTCGGTGGACAAGACAGTGCACTGCGGTTAAGTGCATAAATGATCTGCCCTACCGCAATGCCGGAGTCACGCCAAGAAAGACCCTGAAATTCGCTAAATGGACCCTTGAAAATACCTTGCTCAGGTGCGCTAGAGCTTGAATGCCGGGCTCTCACGACCCATATACAGACTTCTAGAACACAACCCGGAAGACGCTGGCCACAACAAGTTTATTCTGTTTCGGAGAACCGCCATCATTCCCTCATGGTCAATACCTTGGCTCTTAGCAATAAGCTGCAAAATTATCAGAACCCGAGACTACCAAGTCTTGGCCGGATATATTTGAAAATTCAGCACTTTCAAACCCTGTCTTTTCCTATGGTGTTTTCACATCTCCTTCGAGGCAGTCGGCACATTATGCAGTAGGTTCATGGCCTTTCTGGGACTCTTAACTAAAATGAATTTGGGAGCACCAAGCGACATTAAGGCATTTCCTTCTATCGATATACAAGACACATTAGCCCCGTTGGCCAACCATCTCATATCATGATTGCACTCTCTATGCTCCTAAGTCAAATGTCACCATTCAACTTCCCTGGATACATAGGATATACCTCAAACATCCCAGTCATGGACCCTAGCTCTTCTTCTATAGCAGCAGGGGTACCCGGCATACACGTATTGAAAGATCAAACACCCGGCCTAGAGCTACTCGTTTACATGGAGTGTAGAAATGGACTGTTTTCGGGTACTTGTCGTTCTGTGGTGGTCATCAAAACCTTGTATAATTACCACCAAGCTGTGCAATTTCACCCGTACAACTTAGTCTCTCGAGATGAATGAATGACAAACAAACTAAATGTATATAACTATTCCCTGGTAGCAAATGTAAACCGTAATTGAGTAAAGAATAGTCCAAGTCATACCCTGGCCTTATTGCTTTCGGGAACAATCTCAATAGCCAATGACTTTTGCGCTACGTTACACCTGAGCAGAAGGGGTGTACTTGGCCTTCTATTTTATCAGAATCTCGTGGAGGTCATGTAACACCCTCGGATATTCATTCTTTTAGTATATCATGATTGTTCTCGTCAGATCCTATGGAGAAGCTGCAGTGGACATTATATCTTTTACGCACATAACCAGTAATCCTTTTTCTTCCAGAGGGAACATCCCTCTCATTAACCAGATCTAACAAACATTTCTACACCAACAATGCGAGTTGCGAATCTTTTCCAAGTTGCCGCACCTCTCCTCGACGAACGTGATCAAAGTACGGCAGCCAATGTAGCCCATATTTTAGTGGGGTTGCTTTTTTCTCCATTGAGGGGCAGTGTGGTTACCTATCGCGGGGCATTTGATCCCCAGTCACAGCCAGAGACTGCCATCACGATACATGTAACATTGGGCTACGTATCTTGATTGGAGTGTTGTAAAATGACTGCGTAACTTCACATCATCTGGCTGTGACTTGATAGGCTAAGAACAAGTCAATGAGATTAGACAGAACCCTGCACTAGAGCACAATGCCATCACGAAAAGCAGGGGCAGTGTTCAGTTTCACTAATAATACGACCTTCGCCCCTAAGAAATGAATTCATCGATGTGTCGAACTTATATACACGCCAACCGCAAACGATACCAGTCTTCCTAAGCGGCCGACCGAAAGCCTCAACTAAACACAAGAAGTCCACCGCAAACGCAATGATAGCCTGACCCCTTCCCGTGAACACCAGTATCCATAATGCCCAAACCCTCTCTCTGCCCGCGTCTATGAACGTCTTCTTGTGATTTCTCGCGCCATGTTCTTATTCCACCCGGTTCCCCCAATAGCGCATATCGCACATCTCACATCATCAGGCATTTCCCGCCAGCCGGCGCCTCGCCAGGGTTCGCGCTCTTCTCAATCTGTGCAATGAGGACTTCGAAGGCCTTGCCAACGTTCTCGTTGTAACGGGCGCTGGCCTCGGTCCAGCCGCAGTTGTACTTCTCAGCCAGCTTGCGGCCGTCCTCGGCGGAGACCTGGCGCTGTTCGGGTCGCAGGTCGCTCTTGTTGCCCACGATGGTGATGGGCACCCAGTCAGTGCCCAAGTGGTTCAGGATCTTCTCCCGAATCACCTGCACCATCTCGAACGAGGGCAGTGAGGCGACCGAGTACACGAGCATGTAGCCATGGATGCCAATGAAGTGCTTCGAGTTTAATATACTGTATTCATCCTAGAGAGCACACGGGCGTACGTTAGCTTCGATCGTCCTTGATGGCTGAGATGTGCGTCTGCGCCTCGATCCTGACGCAGGGAGCCCGGTCGCGTGGGGGAAACAGCATACCTGTCCAGCGGTATCGACAATCTCGGTAGCGTAGTCCTGTCCCTTGAACCGGATCACCTTACTGAACGTGTTCTCAATGGTCGGATAGTAGCTCTCGACGAAGTGGCCATCGACATACTGTACGGCGAGCGAGGATTTGCCTGGTCATGGGGTCCAGCGTCAGCATTGCCTTGCCTCTCCCCAGCGTGGTCGAGTGTTTGCACACGTGATGCATCATCGCGGATCTCAAGTTGCTGTTTACTAACCGACTGACCGACTGCCGACAATGGCGACTTTTCTCTGCTTTGAAGGCGCAGGCATTTAAAGAGTCGAGAACGGGCCTTTTCGTGGGTGGTAGACGTGGGGGTTGTGTTCAGGTGGGCGCAACGAAGCGAGAGGATATTAAGTATGTACTTGTGCTGTCCGCGCAGATGGGCAGCAGGCAGAGCAGTTGGCAGGGTGCAGCAGTGGCAGTAGGAGCAGTAGCTGGAACTGGAGCTGGCGTGGGAGCAGTTCTGTGGCAGCAAGAGGGACCACGGCCGAATTAATATTATTTATGACGTAGGGATGTCTGTCGCTCAGGGATTGGGGTGTAAATCAGTGGGCACCCAAAAAGATGTTGCAGTTATTGGGAAAAGGAAACGCAGGTCCGTTTAGCCTGTTTATGGTTTCTATTTCCCGAGAGCCTTTTGTTCTCGACGTGGTGAGAAGTTTGTTTTGTTGCAGCCTCTCACCAAAAGGCGAATGAATTCTCAGTTTTTAGCACCCAAGGAGAGACGGGGGCCTGAAATGGAATGCAAGTGGATAGGGTCAAATACTGCATCTGCAGATCCGGATACACTGTCTGCATTTTGTGGAACCCAAAAGTTCCCCCGCGTCCAGTGTCTGCTGCTCCCCGACTGCTTCCATGTACGTACCAGAGGTATTTACAATTGCATTTGCATTTGCATTTGCATGCCGCTGACACCTGCACCACCATAGCGGGGCAGTCTCACGCGTGGGCTATCGATAAACTCCCGCTTGTCTCAACATGCCTTCATCTACCCCTAACCAGCATTTTCTTTCCATCCTTTCCTCTCGTTGCAAGATATCTCGCCTCCCGAGGGAAATGCCATTCTCAGTGTCTACTCACAAACCGAGGTAGTATTGGCCAGGCTCGACAGTTGCGGCATTATTCTTACCACCAATCAATCCCCCTGGCGCGGGTTATATATGATGAGAACTGCCTTCCGAGATATTCCTAACTTACTTTCCTCGGCCCAAGAAAAGCACATATTCTTGATTGGAAGGTCATCCAATCACAAAACCCGGGGAAGCCGTCCCAGTATCGTCTCCTTTCGGCAACCCGCACTGAGCACAATACACGGGACTGACCTCGGCCTACGTGCCAACATTCCTCTCGACAGTAATCTGTGGTCCGTTGCCCTTTGGGAGGGAGGAAGGAAAAGACGAGACACGTGGAGACTGTTCTCTCATTCGGAAAATCAAGAGAAAAATCCCATTTCCACCTTAACTTTACAACTTTAGGAGCTTCCATGTATCAGCTGTTGGATAAAGTAGCGCTTCTAGCGAGCCCCATGGACTAACTCACCGCCGACGTTGTCGACTGCCCCTGGTTTCGGCCGGTCGTACAATTCTCATGATCTGGGGTAGGCGGACGAATCGTCGAGCCAATATTTATCTGAAATGTGCTCATCCCTTTCGGGCGTGGCTGCTCGCGCCCACAGATCTTCAAGATCAATAGCCACCCTTCGAGTAAACTCATGAAGCCAAAAACGGGGTAGCGACTTTGATAGCCACATTTCCGGGCGTTGATTCGGAATTTCGCCTGATCACCATTATTGGGATAGTTGTCGACGACGATGCCGTCGCTGTCTTTCTCAGCCGTGATCTCATCTAATCTTGTGTCAGAATTACGTACAACTAGTAGTCAACGAAGACGTGGTAAAGATTGTCGTTAAGCCCGCGTGATATCTATTAAGGTGGATCATAATATATAGTGAAGGCGTATACCACGAAACTTAAGGTCAAAGTTATGTAGAAGTCACTTGGTAAGGTTGTTACATATATGGTAGCAAGCGGCAAGTAAGTTGCCCTGCCGTTACCGATACTGTAGTTGTCAATGCAGAGCTCGTAATCTAGGCTCATGACTTACACCTTATTGCTTGCAGCTCGTCTCGGGGGAGATGTATAGTTAGGCATGTATTCTAAGAAAGAAAAGACCACGCGTGTTGTTTGAATCGTACGGCTTGGGGTTCTGACCTATGGTCCTCACATCGACGTATGCCTGGCGTGTAGAATATGAGTCTTCTTCCCAAGTTGGCATGAATTGAGACTTCGCTGGGTACCTACCGCAGAATGCATACATTGTTGGCAGCGCAATGGATTAGCGTGAAGCAGTATAAATGGCGTCGCTGCGAGGACCTCCATTATTGCGAGCTACTTGATCGTTACCACGAGTCAATAGACGTCAGAGATCGTCAGAGTATGTGTGAGATGCGATGTGAAGATGACCAGTTCTCATCAAGTTTCTATTAACATGCTCTATCGAAGCAGGCTAGAAACTACTGCCAATGGTGTGACATTAGTTGCATCGAACCCCAAATATGAGCTCTGCGGCAGATCAACTGCAATGTCCGTGCAGATTCAAGGCGATGATATGAGTATATAGGTCCAAGTGCACTTACATTAGACATAATGTCGATGATGGTATATGTACATTTAAAAATACCTACTAATACGTGCAGATTAGTCCAGGGATTTATAGTCGCCAAACGAACTTTGCCGTCCCGTGGGCGTCTTCCTTCTCAATGCGCCCCATTTTACATATATAGCAAGCATGAGGACTAAAGTCGAAGAGTATTGGATAAGGATTCACGGTGTGGATAGGCAAACGATGTTCTGAGATTGGAAGATCTCTTGAAGGTGAAGCCAAGCAGTGGATGGAAAGCGATATGACAAGATTGTGATGCAAATTTGAACAGTTCATTGTTGTTGGGTATAGCGGCGCAAGTGGTCATATCACCCGCTGACCATGCCGAAAAGCAGTAATGCTATGTACAGTGAACCAATATACGACAATCCGTAGATGAGGAGTCCTCTATTATGTCCATGGAGCCTGCGGTCATTGGTGTCAGGCTGAACCGGCACTACCGTTTACCAGAGCCTGTTTCTCAATCCTAGGGACCTCGAAAACCACAGCTCCGTTCCGGCCGCCCTTTATCTTCTTCCAATTCCCTAATCGGTGCTGTTTGCCTATCGCCGCCACGACGCACAGTCCATCTTTCCCCCGGTCGCCCCTCTCGAAGACCGATATGTCGTTGATGAATCCCTTCACCGTCCATGACTCGTTCGCTATACCATTGCTCTTGTTCGGATTCTGTGAATCCTCAGACACACCATTGAACTCGGGCGAATCTCTTGAGCTGGGCTCACACAAGGCCCCAATGGGAACAATCGATCTCTTATCCTCGCTCAACTTCCAAATTTTCAGAAGTCCATCACACGATCCCGACAATATAACATCTGAGTAAGGCAGTACTTCCAGTGCCGTGATCCAGTTTGGTTGAGGTGGAGGAACAATTTTTGGATCTGGGTGCACTTCGGCAGATAGGTCAGCGGCTTTGAGACGTGGTTCTAAACCGTGAGCTTGCGGCATGATGAAGAGCGGCTTCTTCTTCGATATATTCCAAAGAGAACTAGAAAATAGTCAGTAAGCTACCATCTAGGTCATTCGGTCTCATCAGCTAAGACTTACATGCTCCCGTTGTCCGACCCGGTAACGAAGAGCTCTTCGTCAATCATTGCGATTCTGTCCATGCTGCCTTCACTAGCAATGGATCGGGGGTCTACATTTGGCAAGCGTTTCTTGTCAAAGCTGCCACCACCTCTGAATACTAACTGGCTCTCGTCTACTATCTTCCAAAGACGCGCCGTTTTATCGCGTGCCCCAACAGACACGCACCTTTCGAGAGCAAGAGCATCGATGTCGGTCACTTGATCGGCGTCTATAACACATAAGGTCAGCGAATTCCTCGTAAACCTGGAGTCTAACTAGGAGGCTTTGCTTTCAGACAGGCCGTAAAGGGAGGTCGACAACGCAAGAAATCACTATACTGACGTCCAAATAATGTCTCTATGTAGGCCATGTCGTCGAGGTTCCACACTTTTATAGTGCGGTCCGCAGAACCGGAATATAGCTGGTTCGACCCTCGACGAAAAGCTAGAGCAAGGATCGAATCACGATGGTGTAGCCATGCCTTGATCGGTTTTAAAGAGTGTGCGTCGTAGACACATAGACGTCGGTCTGTCCCTCCAGTGACCAAGAACTTCCCATCTTGCGAGGCCGCTATGCACAGAATCGACCCAGCGATGTGCCCTTGCCACGTCTTGTCTATCGTCTTGCCTGGCTTCAATATGGCGATCTGTGCAAGTGGAATTAGTTTGGAGTTTGAATCAATGGCCACGGCAACCAACCTTCTCTGGCTTCTTTTTTAGGGGTGCTTGTTTCTTGGGCTTGCGTTTGGTAGTCTGAGGGTATTGATTCCGCAGATCCTGCAATCTCCATTTGACTACAATGTTTGGTGTCAGTGATTCCTTGACTCAAGTGCTTAGTGGATTCGTACCAATTGTTCGGTCTGAACTGGCCGTGTAGCAGAAGGACCCAGATGTTGCAATGCTTGTCGTCGTGAAGGTATCTGTCCGAAATAGGCAATGTGAGGCCTTGTCAAGGGCCAGTTGGTCTGCGACTTGCTTGAACGCCTTGCCCTTCGACTCGCTAACGTCAGCTTTCAAGCGATCTGCTATCAGGTCCTTGTCTACATCAACAGCGTCAAAGCCGACGGTGACCTCCTCTTCTTGCCGCAGACGCTCAAGATATCCTTCGGCAAGCCGAAGCCTTTTAGCAGCAGCACTTTCGCCCTCGTTTTCGGAATCGGTCTCAGATGCCTCAGCTTCCCCATCATCTCCCATGTCTTCATCTTCGGAGTCGCTACCAGATATCGACTCGTCTCGCTCCTGTCTTCTGGGGGGAGCTTTCGGCGTCTTGGTCACCTTGCCTGGAGCGGGCTTGAAGCGCTTTTGGGGACCATCCGAGGTGGGTTTGAAGCGCTTCTGGGGGCCATCTGAGGCAGGACGCTTGCGCTTCTGGTGCGCTCCTGGAACTGTGAAGAAAGACGACATGGTGAGGCAATTGCCTGAGTGGCTCTCTCTCCAAAGTTCAGTCGGGTTGTCGCCGTTGTACTGCCTTCTTTCGTCTGCCGCAGTCAAGGCACGCTTGCCTGCAAGTTTTTGGGGAATTCGAACTTTTTTGTATCGATAACGATAGCGGGACAGAGCAAGGCAGGGGTCTTGGGTTGACTTTACTGAGCATGCTGTGGTGGGGCCAGCTGTGGCTTACTGTTAGTCCTGGACTGGCAACTGGCTCTCACATGTGGCTCAGTCTCTTCCGACCTCCGATCCTAGGCGTGTGAAGCTCTGTGCTCTCGCCAGGCTGAAGTTGCTGCGCGTCGATGCAACCAACGTAGCTCGGAAGGCTGGAGCTACCTCAACCTCACCCCAATCCAGCTCAACATTCGACGACAACCTTGGTTGGCGAAGCTTTTGATATCGACCGGCATACCAGAGCGACAAGAACCCATTGCCATCTCCATTTCCAGAAGCCCGAATCAAGACGCAAAGCTCCTGTGCAATCAAGTTGCTTACAACACTACACCACCCACCACCCGCAACCTTCCTCGATCATTTCCCAAGATGTATGAGCTTGAATTTCCCGCAGTACTTGCAGCGTTAATACTAATCCGTCTCTAGGGAGGTGTTACTAGGAATTACTGGCAAGGACTTCACCCTCATCGCTGCCTCCAAAGCCGCCATGCGCGGAGCCACCGTCCTCAAGGCCTCAGACGACAAGACCAGACAGCTCAACAAGCACACTCTGATAGCGTACTCTGGTGAAGCTGGCGACACCGTTCAGTTCGCCGAATACATCCAAGCCAACGCCCAGCTGTACTCGATGCGCAATGAGAGCGATCTGTCCCCAACCGCACTGGCACACTACGTCCGTGGCGAGCTGGCTCAGAGTCTGAGATCACGGAAGCCGTACAACGTCAATCTTCTGCTCGGTGGTGTCGACCCTATCACACTCAAGCCCAGCCTTTTCTGGCTGGACTATCTCGCTTCGCTGGCACCGCTACCCTACGCCGCTCACGGATACGCACAATACTACTGCCTGTCGATTCTCGACAAGCACCACCACCCGGACATCAGCCTAGGTCAAGGTATCAAGCTATTGGAGCTATGCACAGATGAGTTGAAGAGAAGAATGCCTATCGACTTTAAGGGCATGACGGTAAAGGCAGTGACCAAGGATGGAGTGGTGGACATTGAGTTCAACGATGACAAGGTCGTCAAGAGTGCATAAACGAAGGGTTGCAGTGGGCGTTTGGACTGGCGGGCACTTGATTGTGTATTATATGAACGAAAATCTGGAACGCTAGAGCCTGCTTCCGGCAGCAGGCATGACCATTGACAGTGAACATCATTCTCAGGAGACTTGGCCTGGAAGTGAGTGCATACCAATTCATCAAGTTTGCCCCCATGAAACTCTGCATATTCCGACAGTCCTAAAGTCACTATGGCGCAGGAATATCTGGTGTAATATAGGCAGTACCGCAGCCTAACACGAAATAGCGATGTTCAAGCCCAATTTCTCCGAGGTATTTGCTATGTATGTGCATGTGCTATGCGTATGGCAAACATGTAAGCAGAGATTTGGATCGCGAAGATTATGATGGTAATACTACTACGACAATGGTATCACGATGTGCGTAGATGAACCTGAGCCGACAAATCCTACCCCTTCTCTTCAGCGATTGCGGAAATTGTGGTTCGCATATGCTAGAATTGTAGTACCCTGGGCAGCCTCGCACTAGATAAGACGACATAGTATGTTATAGTAGAAGGTAGTGCAATAAGGCTAGGTATCTACATAGCATCGTCCGTTTGCGGGACGCGTGCAATTAATAAAGCATATGTAAGGGTAGGTTTCTATATATACATATATATATATATATATATATATATATATATATATACCTATATATTGCTGATGGTATTCCAGTTTTGAAAATATTATCCTTGTATTCATGTAGCATTGCAAACTTTCCTCATCTTGCTGTGCAATAGAAGTGTATACCTGATACATACAAGGCTGTGAGAGGCTCGGTCAAGGTTATGTTGTGGCTCTCGATAGCCTGACTAAGGTTGCCAATACACCATGCGGTCCATGCCTGAGCGGTGTGAGCCTGGAACGATACAAGTCCATGGCAATCGGCTTTTGGGAGAGGATCCTATTGGGCAAGGGCAGCCCCGAGCTGCAGGGGGGTTTGGGGCACCGTGCCCCTCCATGGTCCTGGAGGCCTAGATTGTCGCATGTTTGCTTGCTGTCCATGTATGCAACCCAACTGCAACAACAAACAGAGCAGGAATGAGGTGACGACTGCAGATCTCCGGACTTTAGCTGGTCTGGAGCAAAAGGCTGCGATGTCACGGATTGTCTGTCTATCGTTCGATCTAGTGACCGTGACAAGAGCCAGCTGAGCATGCACCGCACCCTAGTTGCGTCTTGTACCTAGTATTAGTAGTACTTCGACCGATCACGCAGGGGATAGTATCTCATTTATGTCATGACCCAGGGGCAATCCTCACCCAATTATTTGTACTACCAAAGACAGATAGAGGCACTTTGATGCTTTCCCATGTGGCTTGTCGTGGTCTCATCGGGGATGTTTCCGTGAAGGAAAACATGGAGACCCTGATTTTTGCTACCTTACAGTAGTTGGTCACTAACGTCACCAGCATCTGTCGTCGTTGGCGTTAATAGCGGGAAGAAGGCTGGACAAAAGATCCACAAGGGTGGCCAAAAATGTCAAACTCGCCGTTCAAGCCAGTCAGATTTTACCTGGCTACTGCAGGTGATAGTCATTTAGCACCACCTAACTGCACACACACCTAAACACAAGGGGCGATAACCACATTTTTTCCCTGGGTACATTGTAAGCAATCGGTGGTAGGCTGGCAGTTATTGCAAGGGACGCTAAACGATTTGCGCTTTTTGGTCTTGGGCCTGAGTTGGGGGTTGCCTGGGACTTTTTTCTTCTCGGATTTTTCGAGACAAGCTGCTGCTACAAAAATCTTTCCGCCTCTCCATCCCACCTCCCAACCTTTCCTCCTCCACCCACACCACAACCCCCTTCTCTCTCACGGGAAACAACACAAAATACAGTTCTGCATTTGGTTGTCTTCTTTTCCTTTGAAAAAAGATCGGTTTCTTTTTCATTCAGAGGATCCTGAAGACTTTCATTAGACGTGATTTAGAGCAGTTGTCGCAGCTGCCCCAGGTCACATCGCACACTACACATAATACCCCCACAGAGAGCATTTGGAAGCCTTTTCTTTCCATCCACTCTCTTCGTTGTTGCCGTCCTTTCTAGACAGCGACAACACCTGAAAGCGTCCAGCATCATCTTCTCGGTGCCTGACTCCCCTCATTTCTCGTTCTGGAACCTACGTTCTTTTCGAGAGATCTGATCGGCTGGAACGAAACGAAAAATTTTCACCTACAAACGACGACTTCATCCCAAATACACACTCCAAACTCGTCGACTCAGCGCAGACAACATTCATCATGGCTGACCAACTCAACATGGGCGGTCTCAGCTTGGCTGAACAGCAGCAACCCCGTTCTTACATCCCACCTCATATGAGAGGTCGCGGTGGCGGTCCCGCTCCTGGTCCCGCTCCTGCTGGCCCTCCCGTCGGCCTGCCTGCAGGTCCCCCTGGCGCACCAGGTCCTGCTATCAACGGTGGCCTGAACAACAGCGCATGGGCTGGGTAAGTTTTTTTTTCTTTCTTTTTTCCTTCTACTGCTCTGAATCTCTGATTCCTGGCCTTCTCCAACCTCGTTGCTGGTGCAAGAAACTTAAATGCCCAACGATCTCTACCACTTGTTCAAGGGAAGAACCAGACACTAATTCATATCTCTACTACAGTAACAACACCTATGACGCTCGCCCTGCTCCTGGTGGTTGGGGCGGTCCGACCCCTGGCGAGTTCCCTCCCCCACAGCAACAAGGTCCCCGTGGCGGTCCTGGTTATGGCGGTGGACGAGGTGGAGGTGGTTTTGATCGCAATGCTTACGGCAACCCCGGCGCCGGTGGTGCAGGTGGCGGCGGCGGTGGCGGCCACGCCCGTGGTTCTGGTGACGGACAATGGAGAGATGGCAAGCACATTGCAGGCCCAGCCAACCCTCGTGTCGAGCGTGAGCTCTTCGGCACTCCTGACGACCCGTCCAAGCAACACACGGGTATCAACTTCGAGAAGTACGATGACATTCCTGTCGAGGCCTCAGGTCACGACGTCCCTGAGCCTGTCCTGAGCTTCTCCAACCCTCCTCTGGACGACCACCTGATTCGCAACATCGAGCTTTCTCGCTACAAGATGCCCACGCCTGTTCAGAAGTACTCCATCCCCATCGTCATGGGCGGACGAGACTTGATGGCTTGTGCCCAGACTGGTTCCGGAAAGACTGGTGGTTTCCTCTTCCCCATCCTGTCCCAAGCTTTCCAAACTGGTCCCGCAGTCAACCCCGCTGGTGGTGCTGGCTTTGGCCGCCAGCGCAAGGCATATCCTACCTCGCTAATTCTGGCTCCGACTCGTGAGCTGGTCTCCCAGATCTACGATGAGTCCCGCAAGTTCGCCTACAGATCTTGGGTTCGCCCCTGCGTAGTCTATGGTGGTGCCGACATTGGCTCACAGCTCCGTCAGATCGAGCGTGGCTGCGATCTTTTGGTTGCTACTCCTGGTCGTCTTGTCGATCTCATAGAGCGAGGTCGTATTTCTCTCCAGAACATCAAGTATCTGGTTCTTGATGAGGCTGATCGTATGCTGGACATGGGTTTCGAGCCTCAGATCCGCCGCATTGTCGAGGGAGAGGACATGCCCAACGTCCAGAACCGTCAGACCCTCATGTTTTCGGCCACCTTCCCCCGAGACATTCAGATGCTTGCCCGCGACTTCTTGAAGGACTACATTTTCCTGTCAGTTGGTCGTGTCGGTTCCACCTCTGAGAATATCACTCAGAAGGTCGAGTATGTTGAAGACGTCGACAAGCGTTCCGTCCTCTTGGACATTCTCCACACCCACGGCGCTGGTCTCACGCTGATTTTCGTTGAGACAAAGCGCATGGCTGATTCGCTGTCCGATTTCCTCATCAACCAGAACTTCCCAGCCACATCTATCCACGGTGACCGAACCCAGCGTGAGCGTGAGCGCGCTTTGGAGATGTTCCGTAATGGACGATGCCCTATCCTCGTCGCCACCGCTGTGGCTGCTCGTGGTCTTGATATTCCCAACGTCACTCACGTTGTGAACTACGACCTTCCCACTGATATTGACGACTATGTCCACCGTATCGGTCGTACTGGTCGTGCTGGAAACACTGGTCACTCCACCGCCTTCTTCAACCGAGGCAACCGTGGTGTGGTTCGAGAGCTCATTGACCTTCTGAAGGAGGCCAACCAGGAAGTCCCTGGTTTCCTAGAGACTATTGCTCGCGAGAGCTCATTCGGAGGCGGTGGCCGCGGTCGATCTGGTGGTGGTCGCGGTCGTGGTACTGGAGCCAACCGCGATTTCCGCAAGTTCGGTGGCAATGCCGGAGGCGGTGGAGGCGGTTTCGGTGGAGGTTTCGGTGGCCCTCCTGCCAGCGGCGGTAACTTCAGCGGCGGCGGCGGCGGCTATGCCGCTCCTGGTGGTTACAGTGGCGGCGGCGGTGGTGGCTACGGTGGTGGTGGCGGCG
Source organism: Seiridium unicorne (assembly GCA_039778275.1). Classification (NCBI taxonomy): domain Eukaryota; kingdom Fungi; phylum Ascomycota; class Sordariomycetes; order Amphisphaeriales; family Sporocadaceae; genus Seiridium; species Seiridium unicorne. Next base: position 275,860 of record JARVKF010000001.1, on the reverse strand, counting down.
GCGGCTACGGTGGCAGCTATGGCAACCCGACTGGACCGGGTGGCCAGGCTTCCTGGTGGTAAATCTCCACCTGGAGTCGAATCCATTCTCGTGACTCTAGCAGTCATGGTCCGCGTTGGGAATGGTTACGTCGAAACTCATCACGCGGCACACTTCACGAATTTTTGTTTTTTCTCATGAATGCTTCCTTCAGTTCAGTTATTGGCATTTTCGAGCACTATTCATGCGACTGACTCCCTTCTACTGTGGACACGATTTGCCTTTGTCCAACAATGGCAGGAACGAGTCCTTCGACATGGGACTCCGGCATACGATAGACAGCATTTGTCCTTTATTTCGGCTGCACCACACAGAAACGCATGATACCCATAGAAGTCCTTGCAGGACGACTTGCGAGCAGCTGCATGAGGCATGAGATGAGACTTTCTTACGGGGGACACGTGGAGGCATTTGTCCTGGATGGAAAGTCTCGTCAACGCTTTTACGACACAATGGAGTCTATTTCTGCTTCGTTGTACCTGCTTTCGGTCTTGAAAGGGAGGCGTCAAAAAGAAGATCGTTCTCACAACCACATAGAACGGGGTCTGCTCTGCTGCATGGCGGCTGGATGATCTGTTAATGGCATATCACATAGACAAAAGTGGATTTCTCGGTTCTCTGGTTGGCCAGCTCACATGAGGGGCTCGCCACGGCAGGGGAACCCCATAGAGGGCTCATGAACATAGAAAAGGGTAATTGTTCCGAGGCATAATGGACACGAATATCAGGCGTCTCGGCGAGCAGGCAGTGGCAGCACGGCCACCAAGATTCTTCTTTTTGCGACGAATCAACAGGTGTCCAAGCAGGCAGGCTGCTCAAACGAGAGGACCAGGCTCGACTTCTATCATCTGTCGGTAGACAGATGGATGGCAGTCATATTGCAGAGAACGGCTGAGACTCTTTCGGCCCTTGCACGGTTTTTGTGCTGTGGTGGACAAGCATAGGATGCTACCACAACGGACTGAGAACTCCCGAATAAAAAAAAGATTCTTGCTCTTCCGTATATATTGTTCTCAAATTGTGATTGATTGTAATTTGTGCCGTGCCTCCTCCCGTCCCCAAGCCTTCCCCATGTCAGACAGATCCCCATTGTGCCTTGGCTGTATATAAAGCAAGCACTGGGGCATTCTAAGCTCCAGAGCCTTTGTTAACTCGTAGAACGATCGAAGTGAAATGTAGTGCTGTCTAGATCCTCCCTTGAGTGCAGCTGTACTGAGCGTTCGTGTTCAAGCTTAAGTACCTCACGTGATAAGGCGTCGCGATTTCGCGTGCTGGGTGGGGGCTATCTTGTCTTCTATACACGTCATGCATCCCTAGGCTCATCTGCTTCAATTTTCTGCTTTCGCAAATCTATTCATCTCGAAAACAGCTCTTTAATATGGTAGGTTTTTTCCTCCGTCATTCCCCCTTCTGACACTCCCAGTTTCGCCCTCGGCAGGCTGATCATTCACTGACATGGCAACCGCTGCAGCCACCGAAACGCAAGGTCCCGCCCTCTGCCCCCAAGGAGCGTCAGTCCAAGCTCGCGAAGGAGCACAACATTACGGCGCGCGAAGAAGCCGAGATCAAGGAGGCATTCGCGCTGTTTTCGGAGCCCATGGACGGCGAGAAGGAGGGTGTCATACCCATCGGCGACGTCAAGAGAGCTATGATGTATGCTATATTTCCTTCCCAAACACCGTTTCCCTACTCCTTGCATCTATGCGGTCCTTTTCTTCCAGACCTGTAACAGCGAGAGGCGGTTATACTGATGGATTGCGGGCATGCAGCGCGCTCAACATCCCACCCACGCGACCCGAACTCAAAGAATTCCTCGAGATCCTCGACCCGGACGGCGAGGGCCACGCCTCGTACGAACCATTCCTCGCCATCTGCGCGCTGAAGCTCCACCAGCGCGACGACGACGCCTCTGGCGAGGCTCATGCGGCCGAGGTGGATGAAGCGTTTGCGCTGTTCACGGGCTCAGAGGGCATAGAGACTTTGACGCTGGGGCACCTCAAGAGGGTGGCCATGACGCTGAAGCAGGATGTCGACGAGGAGCTGCTGAGAGACATGATCCTTGAGGCCAACTATGGCGCTGGCGTCGGGAAGGGGGTCGGGAGGAGAGAATTTGAGGAGGTCATGCGGCGTGCCGGGGTCTGGAAGTGAAGGAGGGGGCAATGGTCTGAAGACGGAATAATCTGATGAGCTTAGGAGCTGGCTTACCATACCTGGGTCAGTAGAAGCGTAGCACATGATGCGAGACGACAGGGGCCTGGCTGAGCCGTGGAGTCCCTTACCTTTGTTGTCCTAGGCAAAACTGCTGGTGGTCTCGCGGCGGCCGTCGATCTGACTGATGAGGAAGAACAGTGGATCATCATACCTGACTGTGGTGATTCCTCGATCACGTGGGACTTGACATCATTAAGGCACGACATCACTGGTCAACGAAAGATACGAAGGAGCAAGGAGTCGTGGAAGAAGGCGGCACTTCCTCCAACTAGGGGACGAGCCGGACGTCTCATGGCCGCTATATGTAGTACCCTGATCTGCATTTTCGGGTACATAACTGTTTGCTCATGTTGTTTTGAGATGCGAGCCTCCATATAGAGGCATATATATCTTCAGTTCTGTCCATAACGCCAATGTTATGCAGTATCTCGAGGCTTGGCTAATTGGATAGCCGCCAGAGTGTTTTGGGGATATCATCTCCCACGCCGGCGTTGCGTGTTCGTTGCCCAGCTTTCTACACACTATAATCCTCACAAATGTATCAGGGCCTATTCCTTGCTTGCCTCTGTCTCGGCCTTGGTCTCAGTCGGCGCTGGAGCCGATGCTTTGGCCGCAGCTATCTCTTGCGCTCTCTTCTGCGAATCCAAGACAGCCTGGAGTTCGGGTGGTGCCTTGAAGCCGACGTGGTCTGCGTGCTTCTTGTAAAAATAGTTGTCAGGACCCTTTGGCTTCAGTTCCTCAGGCAGAGATGTTAGTACGACCTCTAGCAGCCCGTCGATTGACTTCTGCTTGGAGGCGTCTCGGTGCCAGATGGAGATGAGGTGCGAGTTGAAGCGTACGGAGAGGCCCACGCCACAGATTTGGTCGCCTAGTAGCAGAGATACTCGTCAGCTTGTTCTTCCATAGCCCCGGGAATCCACGTGATGGCACACTCACCTGTGTCAAGCACGCCCTCGAAGGTCTCGCTGATAGCCATGAGCTGGATCCACTTCCAGAATTCCCTTCCTGAGCTCTTGGGCACACGGAACGTCCACGACCCTCCCAGGATGTTGCGGCGGTCCTCCCAGATTGGCTTGTAGCCCTCCTTAAACAGATAGATGGACTCGCGCATCTTGATCTGTTCGACGGGAACGTTGTTCTCGTACCGCCAGAAGTCGGCCACCGACTTGATCTCCGTGTCGAGCTGCTCGAGCGTGGCATTGTACTCGCCGTCTTCGGGCTTCTTTTGGTCCTTAACTTGCCTAGAAGCAGTCGGTATGTTAGCAAAGGGTGGAGGCGTTTTCTTTCACAGCTACGAGCCCAGGAGGTGGATGTTTCGAAGGGCGGGCGACATCTTACTTATCGAAGTAGCACACCCAGACATGCTGCGTCGGCAAGCGCATCGACTGGAACATATTGGCCTTTGCGCCTGCTCGCTGCTCGGCCGGAGAACTGACGTTGGGCGAGCTTGGGTCGCTGGCGCTCTGAGAGAGCGAGGACAGTCCACTGGTGAACATGCCCAACCTCGGTCTTCCTGGCGCTGCCATCTTGTGGTCTCTTCCGTCCCGGGTCGGATTACGACAGTGCAGTGGACTTTTCGAGGTATTCAAGGGCACTAAGCTACTTCAATACCGCAGAGAATTAGACTTTGATATGCAGTATCCGCAAACTATGGAAGGGCACGCCACGGGCTGTTGGTTTGGCCTTGCAGTAGTAGCAGTGGGATTTGCAGCTACGACACCGAAACGAGGGGCTCTCCTAGGAGGATGAGGGGTTGAAAGGAGGAGCGGTAGGAAGAGGTGAGAAGGGAGGAGAAAGAGACAAAGCCACTTTGGAAGTCGTGGAAGTCGGTCACCTCAGCACAGGAACAATAAAGGCCGGCGTCGTACAAAGGTATCATACGTTTCAGCACGACAGTTCCGTGGTTGAGGAACTGAAACGACATTCAAGTTACTCCAGAGCCCGGTAAGCCACCTGCTGCAGGCGGGGCCTCGTCCGTCAGGGGTCAAGGGCCCAACGGGCAGATCCACGGGCTGCGCTAACCCGGGCCCTACAACAGGGGTCGCATCTTGATTCACTAGCGAATGAGAGCCGCCATCACCGGTCCAAGGCCCCTAATGACCGCCGATTCGCCAACAACCAGAGGCCAGGTCCGCTGTGCGACCTTGGGCCCCTGGGTGGCTTAAGGTACACACCCAACGCCAGCCAGTACCGACATGAAGGCGGCGCACATACACAGTCTTTGTACGCTGTGAAATCCTTCCTGCTGATCTGGCTGTGCTGTGTTGTGATATCCTGGGAGTTCGCTGTCATTTCTTCAAGCCTAATCTAAATATAGGATGACAAGGGACGTACTAGTCTCAGCAATAAAAATGAAGAATTAATGGCAGTCGAGACGGAGATTGAGTGCTGAGCTTCTGGAGCCTGGCGCCGAATCTACAGTAGTGCTGGACGATGGCTGCCCACAATCAATGAAGAACAACCGAAGAAGAGCAGCAACACTAAAATTACTACTCTGAACTTGTCATCTGAGGACCTGGCGTCAGACAAACATGGAAACATGGACCTCTCCGGGCGTTTACTACGGAACGGCTCCGGTCCTTAGTGCAACTGGTGCGGATTCAAGACTGTTTGAGTTCGGACGATCTAAGCTTTTCGTGCTTCTTGACCCACATGGCCTCTGAAGTCTATGCTGACCATGCTTCACCCGTCATGTGCAGTTCATGGTCACTACTCGGTGCGTACAAGAAGGAGTCTCCGATTCCCCTGTCTCAGAAGTCAGCGTGTCCGCCTCCACAACGGTCTTTTCGATGGCATGCTCAGGCTCCGTGTCAACCCATTCAGACTTCCTGTCACGGTTTAAAAAGGGGAAAGAAGAATCTGACTAGATGAACGGAAGACTACGTAAGCGGCTATACGGGCATGAGTCGTTTGTAATCATGGGTGCAAAACTACTAGCATCCGCCATGATTCTCAGTGTACGGGTACGGGGCATATGATAAGCGCATCACTTTCACTTGTGTGGCCTTGATCATTACATCGACAGCCTGGCTAACCTGTTTGCGATAGCCACGCTGAGCTGGACTTATGTGATACACGGATAAATCTCCATAAGAAACCACATTCTCTCGCTGTTCGCGTCAGGTTGAGGCAGTATATTTCCGCCATAGGATCTTAAAATCGTCCAATTTCCATCGCAGAGCGCTTCCCTTGTCCTCCTCCTGACAAGATGTTGCTTTAGCTCACTACACCACCGGTGAGAGTTTACCTAGGTAGCCAATTGGCGATCTATTTTGGGTGAAACATAGTACAAGCCTTCTCAGCCTGCACATGTGGAACACTGTTTCTATTGGTCTATTGGTCTATTGATCTAACGGTTCTTCTCGTATCACTCAGACCGCTCTTCCTTTTCCTGATGATGGGGACAACAGTTGGCATTTGGTAAGAGGTACCAACAACAGAACCAGCTGCAGCCAAGACTGGTGTCTTCAGTAATTTAGTTCGCTACGTAATTCGCAAGTCATATGGGGAGTTGATCCGGTGGTGTCATGCGAAAAGGAGGCTTTCTTCCAGTCTCAACTGACCAGGTGTGTGTTGAAGTTCGCCAAGTACTTTGGTCCAGTCGGCTCGGAGTGTGCCTCTACCCTTCCCTCCACTGGATTGACGCAGAATAATACTATTCTAATCTTCCGGGTGAGGGGAGCAGCCAGACACTTGGGCCGTCACTATGAAAGATCTGTCTCTCACACGGCTTTCATGACCTTTGTACAACTGCCATCACTTCCTCGTCTATGTATATGCTCAACGGAATTTCAGGTTTCGGGCCCGAGGGCCTGAAAGATCAAAACCTTTGTGTCAAAGGGCATTTGCAGAAGATGAAGTGAAATGCATAATCATCTAACAAAACTTTCAAATCTCGCGAGCAAACCGAGGCCCTCAATCCTACACGCGGAAAGGTATGGCAAGTTTGGCAATGCCATGTCTTCTCATTGACGCAGTCTAATGTTAGGTATTCTCGATATGGCTGAGTGGGCAACCTAAATTCGGACGCAGACTCTAGGCTTGTTGATCTAGTTATTGCAGTCTTGCTAGGGAGGCCCTGGAGAGAAGACTATCGCCAAGAGGTCATGGAAAGTAGGCTGGCATCGATGGAGCAGAACCAAAGTTTCAGCCTGGATCCCAGCTTCGGTCATATCTATAGCGACCTTGTGAGTTGTTCTTAGAACTCCAAGGGGTCCGCAAAATCTCCTTCCGAATCGTACTACAATGTTTTCTTCCTTTCGTATCTCATTCTAGTCCTCACCAGCCAATATTATCTATGTTACTGACATGACCTGATTACTCTTGTTTTTTTGGTGCAAAGAAAGCTGAGTAGCCAATGTTGACCGTACGCGGAATCACATTTGTGCTGCATAACAAGGAATGAAAAAGTTCCAAGGGAGGTGGAATATTCCGGATCATATAAGCGAGGAGTAGTTTCGTACAACGACCATCAGCGTCGATAGAGCTAGGAAGGTGCTGCTGTCTCAATGACCCACGAGAGACATTGAACGATTACGTGGAAGTCATTAGCTTGGTCAATCACGATTATAGCTTTGCGAGGAGAGGCAAGATGCGAGACGCACATTGGCATATCACAATACATCACCGCCTACGAGATCATATAAACACACCCTTGAGCACTGTAAACGTCAATATAGGCTAGAATCAGCTAGCGAGATAGAGCGAACTTAACATCCGTATAGTCGGGCCAGTATCGACTGTGCGATGTTTATGAAATCTCGATGATCCTTGCTGTATTGTGACTTGATGTAGCTCGTATGTATGTCTTCTGTCAATAGAGTATTCCTTTCCTATTCTTTATGAGTCTTCGTCGGTATTCGTGAGGCTTCACGCCACCACATGCTCGATTATCGTTGATTATCATACATACCGGTATCAAGTTCAAAACCTGTCCAGGCCCGATGTTGAGTAGACTGCCTGGTACTTTTCGAGGAATGACATGCCTAACGTGTCTGTATTCCTGAGTAGTGTATCTGAATGGGGGCAATCGCTCCATGACATGATCAGGGCGACCTAGAACCCTAATTCAGCCCGATCCCAACTCCCACCTTCCACGGCTCAGGCGCCCAAGTCTAAACTCTATTACCCCACGAGCTAAGTCTGAACTCTATTACCCCATGAACCACGTTGATATCCTCCCACACCGGAGGGTGAATATCAATGGTTCCCGTGGAATGCCTAGTATCCTGACCTGGACGCGAAGATTTACAGTATATAAGTTATTCAACAGGGGTAAGGGAGGAAAACAAAACCTGATCAGGGAACTCGATTTGCTAGTACACAACCTGAATCTTTGAAGTTAAGACTCGCCTCTTTGTCCATGTGCTTCTTACTTGACGCCCAGAAGCCAACATCGATTCAAGCTTTTTTTCTAAAGCAAGTCTATCTAGTACTCCCCCATCAACTTGCCACTACGGGATATGTGCAGCCGTATCTACTGGGACAAAACATTGATGTTCACGCTATCACGGAGGCCAATGCAGACAAGTAGAACGGCAATTATGGGTTCATGATCTTTCTTTTCTCCACGTGATATAGAGATACAAACAGAGGGGGGCCGTTGTTGAGGTATAGTTTGGACACTCAACCGTCATGAGCTTCCATAACCCCGGAATCTAATCCCTCAAACCAGTAATTTCCCTAAGACGGGGCTACTACACGAGCCTGGTCTTGATATGATGCGCGGCACCGCCATATCATGGTCGGCGTTAAGAGCGTCCCATTCGTCCAATTACTATCTTCATCCCATGTCCCAAACGCAATGAAACGTTCAGTAGTCAAATGACGCTACTCCGCCATTCCGAGCCCGACCTTCGGTTCCCCAAGAAACCACCCGGCGCGAGGTGGATGCTTCCAATGAGACAAAACACCTTATGGGAAGAGAGCTGGCGGCACGGTCGACGACGGAAGGCGGCGGGTGCGTGATCCCAAATCTTTCACCTATCGTGGTGGACCATAAGCCAAACTCGTAACGATGTGGGAAACCCTTTGGCTCCTGGTAAATTGCAGTCAAGGAAAATGTAGAGCTATGCCCTGTGAGGACGCGTGTCATGTCAAGTTTTCCGGCCAAATCCGTCTCCAGTGAAAGTCTCCAGCCAAGTCAATATTCGTGGTGTCACGTCGGCGGAAAGACTGTCTGATGGCGAAGAGCTGACAATTTCCTCCCAATGTGCGATGAGACCGATGCCCGCCAGGTTGGGCGGACGAACGTTGGGCGGATGGTGGCGTTAAACATGCCCGAACTCCGAGAACGCGTGAATCCCAAAACCAAAAGACGACAAAAGAAATCCGTGATGCAAGAATTAATAGCAGTGGTATCAGAACGCAGACGCCGTGTTTCGTGAGATGCTTGCTTCGCCATGCAGTTTCAATCGATGAATGAAATCGATCATGCGTGAAATAGACATTATGCTGAATAACGCCGGAGCAGAATGGTAGAGTTGTCAAGATCGTTATAGTCGTAAGGTCATTGCGACGCCTGGACACACCAGTGGCGATGGAATGCCCAGGCACTCTTCTGACACTCTTTGCTGCAGTACTTGGTTCGACGGCACCGACGGCACTTAGCAAATTGCCGTGTAAATTCCTCCCATTTCCCGCATTGGTAGTAGGCACACTGTCGGATGCCTCCACGGGTATCGTCTTTGCGGCACAGGTTTCGCATAACAACTCCGGCCCAGTATTGCATATCCGTGCTGTGGTATCGGACAGTGAACTTTTCCACCAGCGGGAAAATGTTGAAGTCGTTGGGAAGGAGGTATTCCTCCTCCGACTCCTCCTCCTTCGCGGGCTCGGGGGTAGCATTATCACCATCAAGAAGTTGCAGCTCCTTGCCGATCTTGAGTTTAGGAACAAGGTGGCTGTTCTGGAAATATGATCGTAGGTTGCAGTACTTTGACACATATGCTAGAAGCTGCAGGGACATCAGGACGTCCTCTTCCCTTGGCATTGCTGCAAGCATTTGTGGGTTGGAGTTGGAGGGTAGAGGCCGGTCTAGCAGATATCGCGGCATGGCTGTGTGGGTAGGGAGAGTAGGCTGAGGAGTGGGGATTACGGGTCGATTGGGAGAAAGTCCAATAGTAGGAACTGGCGTGGCGTTGTTGGTTGGAATGCTACCATCGATGGGTGCCCGGTGGGTGATGTTGAACGTGCCAGCCTCGGGGACCTCGGAGACAGTCGGTGTAGTCAGCTCGAGTGCTGTGCCAGCCAAGGTGCTGTCACCCTCTTCCATAGCAATATCCTGAAACCCAACAGCAGGCTGAATCTCATTAGTCCCAGACATCTCTGCATCCTGTGATTCGTCCGATTGCACGCTATCAGTATTCAGCTCGTCCGCGTCGATTGAGGCGTCGGCTGTAGAATTCTGATGTCTGATCGAGGGGCGTCTGCGTGTTCGTGCATTGGGGCCAAGCGCCGAGGCCGGTCGCACGGTGGGTGACCGAACCTGCGGGGGCGGCAGCGGCGTGGTAGGGGACGCGGGTTGCGACACATTGAGGTTCGGATGGGGGAAGACAGGCACCATTGAAGGCAGTCGGTCAACGTCCCGCACAGGACGAATGAAGCCATCGACAGTACCATCCAAGCTCATGTTAGGGATAGCACTGGCGAGCGGCTGAATGGACGGGCGGGACGAAGACGCAACAGTTGGACGCGATTCGTGACGGTGGCTGTGGTGGTGATGGTGGTGATGATGGTGTCGATGGCTGGGGAAAGCGGACCGCTCAGGAGGGGAAGTAACTGGGAACGAGGGGGCCGTGGGTGTAGCCTCAAGGTTCCCATGCTCAGCTGTAGTCAGGGTCGATGGACCTGCAAAGCTGGCGGCCGAGACATCGATCGTAGGAGGTGGTGCCTGGCGGCGGAAGGAACGCTGCTCGAGATCATTGCGGCCCGAGCGGTTGCTGAAGGACGATGATTTCGCTGAAGAGTCCCGATGGGAGTGACTTCGATGCCGATGGTGGTGGTCGGTCATGTGCTTCTGCTTGGCCTCTTCCGCCTTCTCGCGACATTTCTCGATCACCTTGATGTAATTGTCAAGAATGGTAGCGATGACAGGAACCATGTCAGCCTCCACCACGCGTGTGCGGACACTCTCGGTGCCGCGAACCCCTATGTTGACAACGCACTGAAAGGCAAGATTCCATTTCCACATGTCCATCATATCCTTGCTTCGGCCCTGCTTCAGGATGCACACGAGACGCTCGATGCCGCCATCAACAGTGAGGATGTCTCGAATTCGAGCCGAGGATGTCGTGAGGTACGCGAGGTGATTCAGTGAGTTGATCAGCGGCAGTGTCGATGTGCAGTCGAGAGCCCGTCTGTCATAAAGGGCGGTAGTGATGCCCACTGATGCCTTGTTGACATTCGGAATGCTGAAATTGACTTCCCTCATCTTGTCTGATTCGAGCTGTGTCGAGGTTGATGGGATGTGTGGGTATGCGGTGCAAGAAGGGGAAAAAAAAACCGAAACCGGGTCAGCTAAGACAGATGTCGAATGCTGAGGATTCCGGCGAATGACTCGACCCTACCCACAACACACGAGGCTATGAATGTTGCTTAGGTGGAGGAGATGGCCTGATGATTCCGGTATAGTATATAAGGGAATGAAGAACAGGTCCACGGGCCCCTTTGTGGATTGCGAGTTGCTTGATTGAGATGAACGCGTTTGAGGATCAATGCGGAGTAGTTAATGCAGGCGGGCAAGCTCCCGACGGTGATGAACCAGCCTCAGTGAATTGGGCCTCAAAAGCACGGAGGAAGCTCGAATCTGTTGTAACTTTGATTTTTCCGATTGTTGAACTCTCCAAGTCGATGACAGCTCGGATTTTGTTCCGCTTCTTCGGTTGAATGTTGATGTTTATGGTCGTGGTGGTAAAATTACGATGGCGGCGAACCCGAAGCCAGTAAGTAGCCCAACGAGCCGGAAAACAATATTCGCCCACAGAGATGGGGTTTGCAGGTGGACAAGCAAAGTAGACGAAACGAATTGTTGTTGACTGGTGAATCAGGGAATTGTCGTTTTAGGTCGTGTCGGCAGAGATGTTGCATGCAATTCTCTGCATCGGTTCGATTCGTGCGTTCAGGCTGGGCAAATAGTAGACCAAATACCTCAGACCGCCGCTGCCAAGTCCAGTCCTTTTTACAAAGTGGCACAGTACTCGAGATCCGGGAAGAGACAAGAAACCCGAGAAATCGCCTAGTCCACGCAGACTCTAAAAGACAGGACACTGCTCCATCAAAATGCCCAGATGCAGGAGAGAAGGACAGCGATGGCGGAGGGGATTGTTGCTGGCTGCGTGCGTACGAGGTAGGGAGATGGGACTGGAGACTGACGGTTGGAAGTTGCAGAACTGAGCAGCGTGAGCCTGAACTCGACGGACGGGCCAAAAGAACCTTAAAGTCGTCGGCTGGTAGAGCCTGAGCCTGACACCAGCGACCGGGGTACGGGCCAGGAGGCGTGTGTGCCAGTGTCAGTGCCAGTGCTGCCCTTCTGGCGGGCCCCTCCACTGAGCGTTCGAGGGCCCTTGTGTGCGTCTACTGGTTCCTGCTAATGTAATGCACCCAGGGAATTAGCGGGGCTAGCGAGCTTCGGCGCACCATCTTAGGAGTACCCGTGAACAGCGACGAGAGCGACGGGTCCTGTCTCTGTGCAAGTGGCGGCATCGGCTGCGAGTCCAACTAGTCCACCAAACGTGAAATTACCCTCGACCAGCATACGCAATCCCTCACATCACGAGTACTTTGCAGAAGGCACTGCGAATGCCGCTAGGGTGAACATATCGTTCGTGCTGACACGGGCCTCTATCTGGAGAATCACATCAGCTCACCCCGGCTGAAGCGCGCAGCACCTTGCTCCGTCAGCGCCTGGCGTGAGCCCTAGAGCCCTGGAGCCTGGAGCCCTGGAGCTCTTCGCCCCCGATCCTACCACGATTACACAACCCTGCCAAGGCCCGCATCCCAACTGCATACCATGTACGTACTGCATTTCACTGCATCTCGGGGTCGCCAGTGCTCTTCGAGGCGAGTTAGATGCAGCTTGGACCGTGGCCACTCGCGCTCGTCAAACCCACCGAAAATTCTCTGCCATAGAGTATTATGTGACGCCTGCCACTCCTATTAGACTTTTTCATTACTCGACCAGTTCTCGCTTTTGCCGTTTGGGAGTTATCCTTCCCATCTAGCTGAGAAGATTGGGGACCCATCAAACAACCACATTGGCTGAAGCGTCAGACCCGCCAATAGACCTCGCTGCAAGCGCGGCTCAGAGTCCAGCTGCATACCCATTTGCCAACCACATCATGCAGTTCTGCTTCAGCGTCTTGGGTAGTGACCTTTGACAAGGCCATTCTACTGCTTAATAGCTTCCATCCATCGCACCTCCCGGTTGCTATATGACAGGACACAATCGCGTCAAGCGTCTAATCAGAACCAATGTTATGCCCAAGCCTCCTGACGGTGACGGGCATAAGTGGGCTTCAGGGGACCCATTACAAAGCATCCAAATACTCATTTGCCAAGACAGGTGAGCTCGAAAGATCCAAGTAGCTTCCACTCGGGAGCTACGAATCTCAGTATCAGGCCACAAGCCTCCACGCTGCTTCACAGCTATAGTAATGCCGGAACCACTGTGCTCGGCTATGGCAGAACGCCGAGCCATGGGGCTTTCCATGTACTTCGCGTGCTCGAACTTCTGCAGGTATGAGAAGAGCATAGAGGACCCTGAAAACAAGTCGGCAAAAGGCTTTAGTGTATCCCCACTCGTGGAAGCCGACTCAAGACCATACTTCTAGAATGAGGAGGCGCACGAAAAAAGTCCGCAGGCCAGAGCCAAGGGCTCCCAACAGTCGATTAGGGTCTCGAATGGATCAGCGTCACAGGAGATCTTCCCACCGGCTTCCTCGAAAGAGTCAGGTGTGAAGCATTCGGCCAACCGTCAGTTGTGTCTCACTGGCTCTCTCCACTCTATATGTCTGTGAGTCTTGACCAACCTTGCCTCACCAACCACATTTCTGGCACACATCACATTTCAATGACTATGCCCGGGTCTGATCTCGTTCTTGGCTCTGCGGGTCGTCCGCCACACCACCATCAGCTCGTGTTTCTTTACTGCCGAAGAAATCCAAGACAGCCCAGCGCTTCAGGCTGACGCCAAATTCGGGCTGAACTCGAATCTCCGTGAACATGAAGACGTCCATGCAACCCCGCCTCCTATACCCCTCGAATACTCGTGCACGGTGATTATCTCGATATACAGCGTGACAGGACTCCAACCTTACGGGTCTCCCACCCCAATGCCGTGCACCTCGTGCAACTCACTTGTCAGTGCTGCATTTGTGCGCTGTTCATCCATCGCCACCCCCAATGGATTACGCCATTGGGAGCTCCCAGGCTCATACCAGGACACCTGCTCAACCGGGAATATGGATGAGAGGCCAGTTCGCATTAGGATGGTATTCGTTGTGCAGGCATCAGGTACGCTAATGGCTACGTCGCATCAGCTATCAAATCTCGGTAATATTCCAGCCGGACCGAAGCTCTTCGTGGAGACACTCTGTTTCACGCTTTACGACTGTTAGCCATGAACATTTCATGGATGTTCTCTACATATATTGTCAGCTGCTGGGATAGCCCGAACTCCAGACGCCAGAGTGTGTTCCCACAAGGGCAAGGGATATCCAAACGGCATCACCAACGTCTTTATTTTGAAGGGGACAAAATATGGTTTGGGGCTATTCACAGAGTTAGGTTGCCGTGCTGTCCATGTGGGCGATGAAGTCAAAATGGCCATGCTGACACCAACCTATTGTCCCGCAACACGGGTCAACGAGACATTAGTCTCACGATCAAGCAGAGTTCAGTGCAGCATGACTTCAATACAGCAAACTGGTCTCTCAACACAACTACAGTAATCACAAACTTGTCATACCCCAGCTTCGCACAAAAGCTTACACCATGAGCCTATCCCATTTAAAGGGAGTTATACATGGAACCAGAAGGCTGATAGACCAACTCCTGAGCCCGTACACAGCTCAGGAGCTTGTTTGTCAACTTGACTATATACATCCATCACGCGGCTAACTCCCTGATCCAAGCCCCCTGATCATTTAACTTTCCAGATCTCGCCAACCTTATCGAACAGAGACACTCTTCAACGCTGACAAGGTCTGAATGGTTCATTAGACGCTCGACTAACCGAATCCTTCACCAACAGATGTCCGGATTCGGATAGCAGTCCCAGGGGGGCGGAACAGGCCGCCCCCCGTTTTAGGGAGCGATTGGCTTCGGCTGCCATAGTTGCCGCCACGGCCAGCGGGCGCAGCGCTTACAAGACAAACTAACCTCTAGCGCCGGCCCCCCAATTGGCGGTCAGACTTGAGCAGTTGCAGCTTGCGGCTCACCTGCATCCAGTGACTTGGGCTTGCTGATTGCTTTGCTCGTACGAGACGGTCTTGCATGATTCGTACCGCCCTACATTATTCCACACTGACGTCGTCATTGTCGTGCTTTTATAGCCGTGCGTTCAGACCCTCGCCCCTGGAGCCTCCGCGGGGGTGGCTCGGACTATGCGACTTTCACTGGGTGCGTCTGTGCTCGCAACGAGATGAGCCCAAGAGTATCGAAGCGGGTCGGTGGGGTTGAACCGGCCCGGCCTCTGGACTGGGTCTCTTCCATGCTGTGCTGTATCGATATTGACCGGCCCTTTTCATCTGGTTAGCATAAGGTTGGTATCCTGCTTACCATAGTGGGAGACGGGGGTTCTCTACCAAAGTTCTCCGTCTTATCAAACTTGTTGTCTCCAACAGCGACCAAGGACCAGCCCCCCGGGATTTTGCTCCCTTCGGCCTCGGCGCATGGCAGTGACTACTTTCTTCCAAGTGTATGAAACGTTGTGTGTCTCGACGCAAGGGACCGCGCAGCACAAGCCCCAACATGTTAACTACGTCTTCTTCCCATTTTCATAGTACCTGAGGCTGTTAGTCAAACCGTAGATGCCCGTGGCCGACTCCAATATGGAGAGGGAAAAAAACAAAGTTTTACTTAAATTAAATAAATAAAATAAAACCCTCATCAGCCCCACAAGTTCCAACGTTCCAACGTGCCATAAGATCATACATGAACCCCAGTGGGAAGCGCAGGCTAGTTGGGCCCCTAAGCTTAAGTTTGACGGCCGATCGAACGGCCTCGTAGGTATCAGGGTCGAAGAGTTGGTCATTGCGTATCTATATGGACCGTATATCAAGGTCGGCTAAGGACATGATAAGGCAGTGGTGCTAACAAATGAACCTTAAGAACCAACAGTTAGGCATGACAGGTCGTTCACATGCCCTTTGTACACATCGTATCTTCTACTTCGTGTATTCCGTCTATTCTGCTTATCTGGACATTTACACATTTACTTTGCCACGATGTCGGACCGAAAGACTTCTGGAGGTGATCTCCCACAGGAAGTGATCTCGACTCAGACCACGATGACAGGCATTCCTAGATATAGGAATCTTTACAGATAGTATCTTGTAGTCTGACCTCTAGGAAGCTCATGGTGTGTACACATGATAAGTTCGAGAGCGTCGAGCATTTTATTCGGCTACAGAGGTAATCCAAAACATCACCCTCATAAAACAGTGCCGGGATTTCGATGATCAAATCAAATCATGTGGCCATCTAATCGGTTTATATATCCATATGATAAAAACAAGCAAGATCAGGCTGATGCCATCTGAAGTACGTGATGTCTCCACGAAACTGGCCAAAACTCAGAGTGCCTCAATCTACCGATCCTGCTGGGTTCCCGTACCATGAGCTCCAGCTTCCCGCCCCGGTGGTAATTATAATATGGTCCTTTAATGATTTTCCCCGTCGGACATACATACATAATCTGTAAGGAGATAGGCAAGGTCCTCCTGTGAAACTTACAAGCTTGTGTCTGCTGTGATTGGAGGCAATCTCCATTTCACGAAGATAGCTCCCAACAAGATCTTTGATACTCTCCATGTGGCGGTCAACCCTTATGCGGGCTTCCCTTTCATGCTTATTAGTAAGCTGAACACGTCCTTGGCTATGATCGGCCATTCCCTGCTAGTCAGGTGAAGGCAGTCTTCCGCTTGCGGATATGCAGGCCGTGGTAGCCTCCGTGGTTGGTCAATATTGTATCGGTGTGAGGGTTGAGGCCACATCGAAGCCTCCATGGCAGTCCAGCGGCCGTTCCTGGCTAAGCAATTCTTCTGTTCGTACAATTTCTCTAGCCATTCTTCTTACCATCGAGGCCAGCTCCGGATGTTCTCGTGGCCTCCACTACAATCTGAGATTGGGGTCTGAAAGGGCTGGCTTACATCGTGGTTCGATTCCTATATAGTCTATGATATCAGTTCCACCCTATCTCCATACACGATCTCCGCCTAATGACATTTAAGAGCAAGACGGAGTCAGCCGGCGTAAGATTGTTTTGAATGGAATTAGAGGGATATCGACTGTTCCTCCCTTCTTTGATAACCACAATATCGTTAGCCTAGAAAGACTCATATCAGCGATAGATGAAATTCTAGTGCACGATGATCCCGCCGAGAATGATCTGAACCCAACATTCATGAGGGCGCAAATTGCAGTTGTAAAGAGGTTCCCATAAGACATATCGTTTTGTAGTGTTGAGGTACGTACACCAAAGCCGATGCGTTCGGTGATACTTCAACCACGAGACAAGTTCGTCGTCGATAATGATATATATGATCACTCTACTAACAATAGAGATTGACTCCGATCATGTAAAATCAAATTTGTCATCCATCGAATTCAATGAGAGAAATCTCGTCTTGAGGGCTACAGTTGCGAGGATCAATATATGTCATAGTGGTACCAAGGCAAGCTGGAGACAACTATACACCCGAGGGACATTGCCAGATGTTGGAGTGACATTTTCGTCAGGCCTCACAAAAGGCAAGGTGAGCAGACATTCTACTCCATCGGTTCTTTATCCGGCATATGCCAAGATCAAGCTGTCTTCAAGGAGCCTGGCGAGGTTTGAACTTGGCATGTCCTTGGTTACCATGCCACGAGAGACACAAATCATAGCGGACAGTGACTGCATCCAACAGGTTAGTGTTGACGCCATTACGACGATGAGTTTGCTCAGAACCTCAAAGCCTCCCAGCAAGGTCCATAAGCTTCTTGATTCCGTTATTATTCGGATCCAAGATAATTTCACAGGCCGAGGATACACAGGCTGACTGGACGCTGCCAGATAGAAAGACTCCGGCCATTATTGCCCAAACTCGGCCGGCATCTGAAATTTAATTCTCTAGGGACGCCCTCCCTAGACCAGATTACACATCCAAAACGCGCTCCAGCTGCTCATATCGGCTGAACACGGACGTAGACCATAACATATATACTTTGTACGACGTCAATATTGAGACTGGCCTTTAGTAATCAGCCCTCATCGATTTCCGAGCTGACAATATCGCCCTCTGAATCTCTCACACTACCAATAAGCACACCTGCCGTTGGGGGGCGAACAAAAATGAATCACGATAGAGAGTTCTCACGTAGAAAATGCCAGCACATAGGCGGACCATCAACGGGAACCCAACTGCTGAAGGAAATGTAAGATTTGGGTAGACAGTATAAGATCCAAGCACGGTTTTGTTTTCGGCAGCTCTGAAAGGATCTAATAACTCAGGATTGCTGTAAGGTAATAGGTAGGAATGGAGAGGAAGTTGATAATTGTTCTTAAAACCCGAAGGAATTTTCATCTACGACTTCCCTGTTCTTTCACATTGGCTAAAGATAAGAGGTCGCACATTTTGTAGACACGCACAGGGTTCCCACAGAAACAGACAGCATTCTTCGCCGAGTATCTATATGTTCGCTTCCGAGCCCTCGAAAGACCTTGCATAACAGACGAGACCATTTCATCACACCAGATTGCAGTGGTATAGTATGTCTCCCACGAGCACGTAGCATCACCTCATCTCAGACAAGGTAGGATGGCCAGAGCACCCGCGGGAACCCCGGCGATGAAGTATCGTCGAGGCGGGCTTTTCTTCTTGCTTCATTGTCCACACTTGCTCGCTGTAGGAAAGATTTCGAGACGGCAAGCTCTAGCATATGTAGAAGCGATAACGTAGGAAAGGTGATTAAGAATAAAAATAAAAAAAAGCAGTATCGGGTATGAGAGATTTCCCTAGGGTGTAGAAGGACTGCACAGGTTTCGGGTCCATCGAACCGATCATGCAAAGACGTGCTTGCATGTAGCTGTCCGGGCAGTCTGCAGGAGATGCACGTAGAGCAGACGCTTACCTGGTATAGATTAATCACAGTGGCAGACGAAAAGCAAGATCAATCCGAATTGAGGCTCAATGTCCTATTCCTTGTGTGCTTGCCGGAGTGGTAGCGAGTATGAGTGAGTGTGTTGTAGTGTAGGAGAAAGGAAGATGGAGGTTGAAATTCTCAAAGCCGAATTTTCATGTCAGGAATAAGTGGGTCCCGAACGGGGTCACACCGTGCGACGAGACAGCGCGCCAGTCGTATACAACTACATAATAACTAGCACTAGATTATAATTCAAACAACCCATTTCTCTTTATGCAACGAGACTGCCAAAAACAGAACGGAAAGTTTTATTTGCGCATCCTGTTGTTCGGTTCTAGAAAGAGATGTTCGGATTTTCAGATATCTAAGTAGAAGAATTAACCTGTTGAACCTCTCCATCGGTGTTATGCTTCCCGATCTATCTCCTTTCCCAGAGAGCCACGCCAGTTCTGTTCTACCTGGGGTCTGTCTTTGTCTGTAGGCTGACTTCCCACCGTAGGCTGTTTCCCTTCCCATAGCCTTCCCCGAGTCTATTCTGTACCAGATTTGCTATGCGTGTCCTCAGCTTGCTCAAAGCGCCGTCATCACATCCCTTAGATACGCAGACCTTCAAGTTGGCCATACATAGCCCGTAGTGCACCTGCCAGAACTGCGCTTCCTCTACGCGTTGGACGCTCGGCTCCGTCTCGATCTCACTCACCACATCGCCGACACCGACGTCTCTGTACTTGCCAGAGGTGCCAGAGCGACCACCGTATGACATGAGTAGCATCAAGCCCTGAGCGATCGCAAGCCTCGTGCCGAGGCCGAACATGGAAATCGCTACCAAACCACATACGGCGCTGTCTAGCCACACGTAAACGGGAATGGAAAGAAGTGGTAACAGCAGCATCAAGAACGATGTCGACAGCGTCAGGAAATGAAAAGGGTTCGACAAGATGCTTGGCAAGCTAGCCAGATAGCTCGTACGCATGATCCTACTAATTCTCCCGTGGTTTTTCAGGCCATAGGCGCTGACGAGCGTGGCTATGATGGCGACCAAGCTGGTGATATCCAGATGGCCCGGCTGGACTCGCGGTCCATGACTGTGGGGATCAGGATGATGCGATTCGTGGTCTCCCAGCCCTTCCAATACATGCTTCAGATTGTGGCTAACGAGATCGAAACCACCGAAGATCAGAAATACGCTCGTAGCGAAGCCAGCCAGCACCTCGGCGCGCTCGAGCCCAAATGGGTGGCGGATACTGCTTCGTTTCCAGACCTCGAAATTCCCCAACACATCTACCGCAACACCGATCAAGGCACTCCCCACATCAAAGAAGACAAGATGAGACAGGGCCGTCATGGCGAGTGAATCATGCGCCGAGAGAAAGATGGAACACGCCACCACCAGATGACAGCAGCACCAGTACAGGCGCCGGCGTTGATCTGTCGACATGGACTTCCACGCCTCCTTGAGTGTCGGGATCGGTAGGTCGCGCGGGAGAGCCAGCGGCGGTCTTGGAGGCGGCTCCAAGAAGATCTGGTGTTGCGCCGAGATGGAACTGTGCTTGTATCTATGACCACGACGCTGGCCGACATTCGGCTTGACTGGCGACGTGGATATGACCTGGGTTTGGAAATTGAATGGGTTAGGGGCGGCGCCTGGCATCTCAAACGGAGGGGTGTTCTCCTTGCTAAAAGCCCCATTGAGGCCTGCTGAGCCATTGGACGCCATTGTTGGGAAGTAATTCGGGGACAAGAGGCCTGAGCTGTGCTGGAACGTCGGCGCCACGGGCGAGAGACGGGTTGGGTCGTAGAAGGGCTCTTCGTGACGGTGGTGCGAGTCGTGGGCCAGGTGGTCGTCGGGGAGGTGCAGAAGCGGCGCGCTGCTGTTGCTCTTGTGGCCAGCCCTGCTCTTCCTCCTGGGTCTGGTGGCTTGCTCGGGCGAGGAGGGGAGCAGTTCTATACTGGGTGAGATGGCGGGTATGGGAATGGGCGGGGGACGGTGGCCGCCAGGAGCCATTGATGCATCACGTTGGACGTGATCATGGAGGTCGATAACACGCACCACACAGGAGTGGACGGGGACTACGGCACCGTGGGCTGGGATTTAGTGATCTGTTCCTGGCGCTTAGCCTGATTGAGATGGTAGATGTAATCTCGGAGATGCGTTGAGCACGAATGCAGAAGGCGACCAATTGCTCTTCTGTTTTTGAGCTGGTGTCTCGTCCTGCTGTCTCAAATCAAGAGGAAGTGAGCTGATGGCAGCGTGCGCATGGACGTCCATAGTGCTTGCTACATTACCTAGAGGGGGCCATCCAATGTCTCAATTGCTAGCCGACGATGTTGAATCGTGGGGGGGCATTACCGCCCTGCGCTGAGCTGACATGCATTACAAGTGTCGTGCAGTGTGCTGTGGCCTGTGTGATAGCGGCTTCCAGGTTGGCCTTGCGTCATGGGGCCCCCTGAACCTGCCTGTCCGCTTCCGGGGTCGCTAAAAGACGACCTAAGGCCACCTAGCAGATGGGCTCGACAGGGGTAAACTGGGCAAGCTCCATCAGTCGTGGTTGCATTTTGAGAAGTTTGCTTTTCCAACATGCTCGCTCGTCATGACTGCCTCAAATCCTCGAGCTTCCAGGTTACAGAGTCTGCCGAGCGGTAGCGGCGACTGATCCTCCAAATCCCAAGTCTATCGAGGTTGGGCCTTGCAGCTTCCAATGGTCGAATGAACCCTGCCGATCTCAAATCACGATGGGCGCCGGGCCACACCCTGAACCCACACCTCGACACATGAACCGCCATGGAGAATACTCCACCACGACCAAAGTCGGCTGGGACCACCAGCACCCTCCAGCAAGGCGGTCCTGATGTAGTAGTGCCCTCGCCGCCCCAGAGCAGGAAAAGGAGCGGCTCCGGCGGTGGGCTGCTATCTAGGTTTCCCTTCATGCGCACGTCAGACAGCAAGTCAAACCTTCGAGAGTCGCGACATATCGACATCGCTGAGGAAGCCCTGAATAGGCCGCCGCGCGCACTGGCCTCCCTGGAAAATGGCCAGCAGCCCAAGACGCGAAGGAGAAAAGGCTCGCTGCGGAAAGTTGCGCTGCTCGGTCGCGGCATGCAAAGAGAGAAGAGGGAGCTGAAGCCATTGGCCGTAGAAACATCAGGACAGGCGCAAACAGCGCCGGCACCTGGCACCAACACCAACACCACAACATCAAGAGCAGAGCTCGTATCAAGCCCAGACTCTATGGAGTCCGTCGGTCTCGGCTTGGGAATATCAGACGACACACCTCGTCCCTCTGTGGATGGGTACGCACATCGAGCCGATATACCTGCGCGCGCACCACCACCACCACCGCCTCCAACCCTACCACCAAGACCAGATCCCGAACCGCAAGGCACCAGTCCTTCAATATCATATACCTCGACCACCGATGAGGAAGACATGGTCTCTCTCAAACAACACATCCCCTCGCCTCTGCGGCCAGGCCTCACCAATCTATCTTCGGGCTCCGAGTCCTACTTTAAACCTTCTCGCGCTTCATCGTTGTCAATACAAAGGCGACGCTCCGTCAAGCATGCGAAGTCGCCCCTTTCTCTACAAGGTCTTACGGCATCGCCTCTTCCAGTTCCTGACGACGAGTACGACTACAGTGAGACGGAATGGTGGGGCTGGGTGATTCTGGCCGTGACCTGGATCGTGTTCGTAATAGGAATGGGAAGCTGTTTCGGTGTATGGAACTGGGCATGGGACGTTGGGACAACTCCCTACGCACCTCCAGAGCTTGAAGACGACCCGACACTGCCCATAACCGGGTACTACCCAAGTTTGATGATCTTGACATGTATTATGGCCTGGGTTTGGGTAGTCACGGCCTGGGTCGGAATGAAGTATTTCAGGCATGCAAAAATCAGTGGCGATTGAGGTACGACTTAAATGAGAAGGAACGAGACGGATCGGTTGGCTGGTATATACCCCTTTAAATCGAATACTTTATCAAAGACTTCCACCCATCCGATGATTACAGCGTATCTCGATTTATGATCAAAGGTGCTGCTTTCTGTTGTAAGCTTACGATGCTCTCCCGAGCAGCCCGGGCTAGTGAGGCAGAACAATGGCACAATCGAAAACGAGGGTCCTTTCGAGGGCATAGAGTGGTTCGGAGTTACCAGCATTATGTGCCCATATTTGATAGCGAAGCATCGACGCTCCTGGGCGTGCTGTTGTTGGAACGACCGTGTCGCCAACTCAACAGAGCACACAGTTTATTGGAGGTGACGTTGGAGTCTGTTTAAGAAGTAGTTGATGAGACTGATGTGTCGTGAGGGGACGGCGAGCTTGCCATTGCTGAAATGAGGGAATGCCACGCCCTTGTTCAGTCAGGAGCAGAGAGCGAGGACGGCAGCGGGGTTCTCGAGGCGGAACGTATAGTGATGGGATTCTCCTTCGGGTGTCGCTACTAATGTTTGTGGCTGTCAGGTGGTATATACATCGAGCTCTTGCCTTATTAATAAATCATGATAGCTAGGGAATAAAGAAAGTAGGGCTTCTAGGAGCTCAACTTGTATTCAAATGTTTTCATGTCATTCCCACCTTGCTGTCGACTGTCCAGGTATTTAGATATGTATACATATACATGTTGTCACGACAAGCCTACGAAATCACATCTCCGCATGAAAGCAATAAAACATTGTAGATCAGTTTCCCGGATTTCAGGATGTCTGTCTTGGGTGGCAATATGAGTATTGTACAGACCGATTCACCCACGGAACTCTGTTTTGACAGTGTAACTAAACACCAGTTTCGGGAGCCCCAGTAACGCAATGGATCCCCAATGCTCAAGCTCAAGTAGGTCTAGATCTTACTTTCAACTGGTGGTCTGCTCAAATCAGTATCCCGTTCATCAGGTCCACCAGTGCTTTTGCATTTTATACTTACTCACTTGAAGTTGTTCTTCATTTCACGAAGTTTAGCCATGACCGAAACAGGATCTGTCTCGCCCGTAGCTTTCTGGATTTGGGGATCCTTTGTTCAAAGTCAGTAGCTGAAAGCGGCTGTGGTGGGTGCGTCTGGGACCTACTTCGACACGCATGAATACGTTGTGCTCCTGATACTGCGTCAATACCGGGAAATGGTAACATCGTATGAAACTCACCTTCTCGTCGCCAATTGTGAATTTGCCCTGTGTCTCCTTGTTGTTCTCTGCAAATGATTGTAGCTTCTTCACTGCTTCGCTCTGCAGTACCGAGATTCCAAACTTCACGTTTGATTTGGTGTATTCGTGGCCAGGCTGTATGTCGTCAGAAAACCGCCTCAAAGAGGCCCTGCTACTTGGAAGAACGCACATAAACTTTGGTGTCATTGGGCAGAGACGCCAGTGTGTTATTCAAAGCCTTGTGCATTTCGGTAGCACTTCCCTCAAAGAATCTGCCGCAACCTAGAAGCGCAATAGTTAATACCATGTCTCATCAACCATTCCTCGGTCCCTACGGGCTTGGGTGCTGACATACCACCGTGGAACAGGGTATCGCCTGTAAAGACCACCTTATCGTCACCATCTTGCATGAACCAACAGATACTATCCTGTGTGTGACAGGGTGTATACAGGCCCTTGACAGCAATGCTTCCCAGCTTGAAGCCATTGCCGTTCGCGGGCGTCTCTGTTACCCCATCACACTCTTTGCCGCCGATGATGGGGAGCTTGTCGTTGCCAAGCTCTTGCAACTAGTGGATGGTCAGCTGAAGATCATTCGAAAGTATTCCATAACGATGGTCACCATTCGCTTGTTGCCTCCCGCATGATCCCAATGGCTGTATTTATAGTCAGTGATGACTATACTTCCATTTGACGACGGCCAAACACTCACTGGTGTGTATTGACGATAGCGGTTAAATTGATCTTTCCATCCTGGATAGCCTTCTTCAACACAGGGGCAACTCTGATCAATTCAAAAGTCAGCATGAGGATGCTTGGTGGCAGCAAGTTTTGCCCTTACTCCTCGGGATTGGCGGGATCGATGATCACAGCGTCCTTGGACTTATCATCGATGACGAGATACGCGTAGTTGTCACTACTTCCCACCCCTATGATGCCTGAATTAGGATATATTCATTGTCGAGGACCAAGAACATATGCGGGCTTACACATGGGAATCGACTGGATATGCATGGCGCGGGCGAAGACAGGCTGTGCATGTGATTGGTGTCAGCTGCGGACGTGTGCACCTTGATGGACTCTGGATCTTCACTACTTCGATATTAGAACTTACAGCGGCTGTATATGTGCTTAATTTGACGAGTGGGGACAATCTGGGTCTCATGAAGCGATTCATTGATTTTATCTTGCAACGTCGTATGTTGGTCTTTCGTAGGTCGATTCGCTGACTGTCGGTTAGTAATTGTCGTCCAATAATTGAGCGATGACGTGAACCGAAGCACGGCTTTACCGGGCTTAGCCATCCCCGTATGAAGGAGGCCCGCGGGGGCAGGTGCCAGCAGCTGCAGTGGGAGAACAAGCCGTTTACGCTTACCTTGATATAGAAAGTATGTACATATAAACACAATGCCACATACGCGTGGGTTTCAAGGCAAGGCATCATCGAGCTTGGTCTAGATTTTGTGAGTATATCTATACTATTCCTATAGGCTTCGGTTTCCAAGATCCCTCATATCTCGACCAACCTTTACCTTGCGTGGTAGCTTGAATGGACGTTTCTTGAAACCGAGGTCTCTCGACAGGCTGTAGAGTCTCTAGTTCACTGGTAACCTGCATCATCTCCTCCTGGACCGCCTTCAGATCTCTTTCGCCAGACGGTCGTTGTTCTTCGGAAGTAGAAGATCCTGACATATCCATTCGACCGTCCAGTATCTGCTGCGAGAGCTGTAATGACCGGAGCAACAGCCGATGGTCTTCAGCAGTTTCTCCGATATCTGTCAGAGTCTGCAGCAGAGTCGCATCGTCCCACTGTTTAAGACGCCTCCCCAGGCTTTTCTTCTTCGTTACATCATCTGTCAGCAGGTAGATCGACAGCATCTCAATGCATGTGTTGCCGATTGCTACCTCGTTATCGCCGTCGGCATCCACGTACTCATCGTCCGTCAGATGCTTCCAGTAGTAGTCCCAAATCCAGACTAGCGACTTCTGTGCGGCTGATCTGAGCTTTAGCAGAGAAGGAAGTTGCTCATGTGTACACTGATGTCTGAGCTCAACAAATGTCGCAGGCAGGCCGATTGTTTTTGCTATCGAATACATGCTCTGTTTCATTTGCTTATCCTGGTGGCTATCGAGAAGGCCCGTGACGAAGCTGCACCATGAGATTAGCACATACACGTCAAGACATGCGTTGAGGGTTTGAACCGAAGTACGGTACATGGACAGGATCGAGGTATCAGCCGCCTTTTTTATTATTATTTTTTCCCCCTTCCCGCATAGAGTTCCAAGCAGGCAAGTGTGTCTTGCCACAGCCGGACTGATGACCGAGACGCTTTTCCCTCTCCCCAGAGAGACACAGGAGGCAAGAAGCAAAAAGCAAGTTACCGATGAACTGGTAACAGAGCCCCAGTGCCCCGGGAATAGTGATTTCCGCGTGCCGCCCAGTATAATTTTCATCCCATCCTTCTCGTCCCGGGTCAGGCTGAGCAGAAACCTTATCGCTCAGAAGTACCATCAGGCGAGGCGTTTCTTGTACAGATGGGAAGAGAAACCCAAGGCCGTACAACGCGAAAAAGAAAGCAACAAAGGTTGAATAAAACAGAAGAAATAGAACAAAATATAAACCGAATGGAGGGAGAAACCGATTGAAGTAAAATGATCACGTACCGACTGAACGCAGCCGAGTAAGCCAGCCTCACTGCAGAAGTACTGCCTGCTTTATACGCGCTGCTACCCTTTCCCCCAAAACCACTCCGAGCCTCGTCAAGATCATCCAGTATGGCTGCCATCAGCAGGCCTGTGGACTCGACCATGTGAGGGCAGCTGCCGCGCTGCACCCACATGGCGACACGAGAGACGGCATGTCGCCGCTGGTCTGTCTCTGCTCTTCCCCTTGCGCCATAGTCCGTGTCCGCGAATCCTACTATGGCTGTTGCTGCTGAGGATGTTGCTGGTGATGCTGTTGTGGTGGCCAAGGCTGTGCTGGCGCGTGGTGGTGCAGGGTAGAGTTGGCGACGGACCTCTAGTAGTTCTGCCCGGTCCCGCCATGGCGTGTGAATATATTGCACCATTTGGAAAGCCCAGAATTCCAAATGGGGGTAACTCAAGTAGCACGGCCTTCCTTTGGAATATTTTCCAGTGCTGAATCAAAGTGGATGGCGTCAAGGCCCGATCCAGAGTGGACCGTACATTTTGGGTCGACAAGCGCTTTCAGATCTGAATTTCGCTAACAAATTTGGCTGCGGTTTGTCCCACTAAAACAATCCTTGGCTTGGAACCCCGAAAACCACAATTGAAGGTGCACGGCTTCACCGTTCGGGGCCGATCATGCCTCAGCCATCATTCTTAAGTTTCTTTTTGGGAACACAAATAGCGGAATCCTGGGTCTATTATTTTGTCTATACCCTATCTACTTTCGGTAACTATTCCGTCCGGCTGTCGAACAGCTCGTTTGGCTCTCGTCTAGATCACACCTCCCCAACCACTAGAGTCAAACTACGAGATAGTCTTCTCAATCAGGTAGATTCCGTACTTCTCCTTCAACTCCTTCATCAAGGGGTCGTTGATCTTGGAGTTCATGGGGGCCAGCACTCCCTTCTCGGAAATAGTCCCGTTGAGCACTTGCTTGACCGCAACGGCGCAGGGCACACCAACTAACTTGGCCATGGCTGAATACCCCTTTGGCTCACCATACTCGCAAAGAGTCGATGTCCTGGTTTCCCGGCTGCCGTCCTTGTGCTCAATCTCAAATTTGTGCTGGAGCATAACCAAGTCTCGCTCGTTTTCCTCGAACTGCATTTTCTTTTCCAGGGTTGCGCAAAGAGTGTCCAGCGGGTTGCCTCGCGGCACGATCTTCTCGTCAGAGAAGATGCCGATCCATCGAAGTCCACTCAGGATTCTTTGCTTTTCCTCTGCCGAAGTGAAAGAAGCCTTAGACAAGAGAGCAGCCTCCAGGTCAGACTGACCGCTTGTTGAGACGCCCAGAACAGATTGAGTAGCCTCCTTCCACGGGACAGACTGTTTGAGGATGTCACGTTCCGTGTCGTCAAGGAAACCAATGTCTACCAGGGTCTTGATGAACTCCGGGAAGCCTTGATATCTGAGAGTTCCTCGGATGATAGTCTCAGCTTCTGGAATGTTGTACCTTTCCTTGTAAGGTGTAGAATCCCGGTTCGGGTAGGCAACGAAAGCATAGCCAGGGTAAATAAAGTACGGCTTGGCGGTAGCCATCAGCTCTGGGCCCTCTACCTCTACAACCTTTCCATCCTTCCAGTACTTGCCGGCATTTCGCAGCGCCAGGAGGACACCACGGGGCGACCAGGAGAACTTGTAGCCCAGCGGGTTGTCAGATACCTCAGGGGCAGCTGATGACGTGTTAGCTTCTCTTCTTGAGGGCGTATAGGCAGAATAGAGTACGCACGAAGGCCCCCACAGTATGACAGGAACTCTAGCACTCGGCCACCGGCCTTGTGAACTTCCTCAATGGTCTTGACAGCATACAGATGATCCTGGCAACAAAAGTTTCATTAGCTTTGCAGATTCCATATTTACAACCAAGTAGACTCCTACTGCCACGCACGGTGTTGCTCGACGTTCAAACCAGAGTGCAACTCTGCGCCTCGCAGAGCACCAGACTGAAAATATGGAAGGGCGACATGGTTTAGTGTACATACCAGTCCGGGGTCGAGACCGATCTCGTTCATGACAGTGATGCCAGCATCCTTGCACTGTTGGTCCAGCTCCAGCATGGCTGGAGAGACGTAGCTTGTGGTAACAACATGCTTCTTCTGTCGGATAGCGGACTTGATGACGGTGGCGTGGAAGGTGTAGGGGATCAAGCTGATGACCAGATCGTGCTTCGCCACCTCGGCATCCAAGGCCTGGTCGTTGGTAACGTCGAGCGAGATGGGGGTGGCATTCTTGACGCCAGTCGAGAGAGACTTGGCAGATTCAAGAGTCCTGCAAGCTAAAGGATGGTTTAGTGCGACGTTCGTGAAGTCATTGCGGCTCAGGGAATCTCACCGACTGTCACGGGGATACCCGATTCGGCCAGAATATCAAGAGTAGGTCTCGTGACGAAACCAGCGCCCAGCATCAAGACCCTGTGAAGTAAATATTGTCAGTAGACGACGGCCGAACGCGGAGCAACCCGAGTCTTACTTGTGGGACGCCATTGCGAGTATGTTTGAGATTGGATGTATTTTCCAAGATTTCCCGCTCAAGATCAATGACGAAGGAATAGAAAATACACTACTGCTCGGCTCTCAAAGCTTTGTGTAGGCTCAACTTTAGACGGAGGGGTACTGTTGAGATTTCTTGATGCCGCACCATCTTTCAAAATTCTTAGGTGGGGTTGCGTCCGATGACGGCAGAGCAGGTTGACTCGTAGCTACGTAGCTACGTGGCTGCATGCCTGCTCACCTTGGACAAAATTCAATACATATGTATTGCTGCAAGGAGGCCATTGCATTAGCACACGGCTACTTGGGCATTGGGACGAAGTTTGTTGCATCAAGTGCTTGGAAGATTCGTGAATCGCGATCATGGTCCGCTAGAATGTTCCAAGGCTGCGCTGGATACAGCGGATGAAGTCATGGCAGCTTCTTCGCTTGGTTGACTGCATGCATTGGTGCTTCTTTGCCGGCATCCATCAGCCCAAATACCGTAGAAGGCTCAAGTCTTGGAGCAGCTCTATGTAGAGAAATTCGGGTCGCACCACGACGATGACTTTTCTGATTCAGTGCCGGGAGTGCCGGCAGCAACAAATGACTAGTCCTAGTCATGCTTTGATTTCATTATTGGGGCCCAGTGATTTGCTGATAGATTAGCAGCGCCGTCGTGTTTTCCTAGCCGCCCGCAACTGCGCCGATGGCTGAAGGAGCTCGGGCCTGTGAAAAGCTGAAGATCGTGGGGCACAAGCTGTCGGAGGCTAGGAGCTAGATGTCGGTACGGAATACCTACAGCGGCTGTAATGTCCCGAATCAGGAAGTGGGGCCCAATAATACTTCCACCTCTGGTTGAGATTGGGGGACTGCAAAGGGGTTTGCACGCCCATTGTATCCCTCTCTTATTGCAGCATGCTTTGGTATCATGCCTACATACGTGTACCTGTGCCGCGGTGAGCCAGGGGCGGGGGAAATCCAATCGACACAGAATCACGGGAATTCGCTTGTACATACATACACAGTACAGCAATCAGGCACAATACTAGGTTGGAATCTGTGCCATGGACGACGCCTGCTCCGATTGGCTGCAGACCCCATCGTCAATGGCGGGAATTCTCGAAGGGCTCGGGTGGGGTCAACCCCTGTCGTCCCACGTTTGCGCTAAGTTTAGTCTTTCAAGGGAAGAAAAGAAACATCCCTGGCGCATCCCTGCTAGCGACGGCCCCCGTCCCAAGCTGTGGGGAGAACCGGATTTCAAGAGCATGGGCAAAAGCATGGGTCTCTTCAGTCTCGACCCTCTGGGCTGGAACCGAGCCTGTAGGGATTACATGCTGGTCCGTTCGCCGTCCGTTACTGCTGCAAACGCACGGCATATCACAAAGTACGTACCATGCTGCATTGTTGTGCTCTCTAGACATGCTGCCTGAGTTCGGGTTGACGATCAAGTGACTTGGGAATGAGGCTGCAAGTATCACCGGCTGGCTGCGGAAAGAGCTGAGCGCTGTGCTTATGAGATGGATATCTTGATTCTTTTTTTTTCCTTGGGTGGGATGGCGTATGAGCACATCTGCAGCACCAGATTTATATACAATTTTACTATTTTATGTTTTGCCCTTTATGGCATCAGGTCATGCGCTTCGACGGCTGAAGAAGGCTTTGGCAGTTTGTCCACCTTCCAGACCCCACAACCCAAGAATGGTGTGTAGTCTTTAGGTCTCGCTGTCTGCGTCGTCTTCATCGTTCGACGAGTCGTCATCCTTTGGCGGCTCCCAAGCCTCCTCCAATTTCAGGCCCGCTCCTTTCCTGTATGTCGAACCCAATAAATGTGAAGTAGTTGTCCTGTAGTGATCTAGCTCTGGATCCGTCTCTGACTTGTCTGGAGCGTCATAAAGCCCCATTCCAACAAGGATCTCTCCCTCCTCCTCAGGCTCGTCAAGTGCCTGGTAAGGGATGCACTCCTCCGCGGGCACACTAGGCTCCGCTGGGACGACTTGCTGATAGTTGTCCGGCGTAGGAGGTGCCGTGCATGTGTTGAAGCCGTTGGCAGCAAAGGCCTCCCAATCTAGGGAAGCCTGGCCCGAATAAGTTGGGAAGGGCTCGGTCGCGTCAGGACTCCCACTTGTGTCCAGTGGCGCTGCACTGATATATGAAGGTGTGTCCCACGAACACGATGAATCTAAAGCCATGCCATGCTGCACCGGCGGCTGTGACGAGGCCGCAAAAGGTAGGGATAGTGGAGAAAATGCAGATGCAGGTGAGGTCTGGCCTGAGTATACGGCAGGTGTTGGTGGGAATGGTTGATATCCGGAATACAGGTCCGCTTCGGAGTATGGTGTCGTGGTGGGTAGCATATACTGGGAGATGTCGAACTGTGGCATTTGTTGTATGTGCAGCGCAGGTTGTTGGATTTGCGAACTTGGGTGCCAGCTCATCGGCCGTGTTGTCCGTTTTACTGGCTCTGGATATGCATCGTAGGTGGGTACTGCGTTCTGTATTTGATGGTTGAGGATAGCTTGATCCAAAGCATATTGCCGCCGCCGTGCCAGGTTGCCGTCGTTCATCAACGTTCTACGTCTTTGAGCCATGGCCTGGGGGCTGTTGCTGGCACTGCTCGGTTTGGCGACACGCATGGAAGTGGCTGGCCTGTACCCATTCGACGATCCACGAGATATCCTTCTTGCTGATTCTGCCAACGGCTGTTGTCTGGAGAAATCGTCGAAGACGGGGACCGAGGAGTAAACTTGCGTAGCATGGTCGGGCATGCCCATTCCCATGAGCGAGTGCATCATCTTGGCGGCCTGGAAAGATTTGAGAGGTATTAAGATTGTGAGGACTGTGTGTTCTGCACCATAACTGGAGGGTGTGTGTGTGGCAGGTATGGGCAAGCGGTTGAGAGACTGGTTGATTAAGTATGAAAGTGCAATAGATCCACCTTGGATCTATACAGGCTTAGGAATGCTCAATAGTAAGAATTAGGATCAAGGAGAGTCACCAATTAAGGATGGATCAAACCTAGCATGGTGTGGTCGGACTTGCTGGCATATGGATTATATTAGTCGTCAGAGCCGAGAAACAGTACTGAGAGACATTGTTCGGTTTGGCATGTGTATGCAAGTAGAGTGCGTGTGTGTGTGTGTGTGTGTGTGTCCGCGCGTGTCCCTAGCTCCATCTGTAAGACAGCAGCGGCTCGTAGTTCTGCGTCATATGGTACCCGCAGGGGTTCTGGGGACCATGAAAAAAAGGATTCGCTGTGTCGATACCCAGTCGACCAGGGACGGGGCGGATGGTGATAGTAGCATTTATTAGTGCGGACATGGCTCAGGTTGCAGAGCCACCGAGTTTGGTAGTCTGCAAGGTGTGTTCTGATTCGGTCGGCGGTCAGAGAAACGGGTTTCGAAAGGGTTCAAGGGGCTCGGTCGGCACTAGGCGCTTTGGCGGAAACCCATGGCATTCTCATCGTGGTCTTGCCTTTTCTGTATGCAATGGGGCGGAACAGATGGGCAGGACGGGGATACAAAGTACAATGTCAGAAGATTCGCTGCGAACCTTGGTGAGCCAGCAAAAGGGGGTGTGCGTAAGCTCGTACCGGAATGGGGCCCGTAGGACAGAGTTTTGATTTGCTTTTGCCGCGGGCTCTCTTGCCTTGAGGGGTCGAACAAGGAGAGGGGTGGCGTATTTGCAGTAATGTGGACGCGTGAAGAACCTCCATGCAGAGCGACCTGCTGGTCGAGCAAGCCATCCGGGCACAACGCAAGGCTAGGGACCCCTCCACCCTGTTTGGAGGTCCAAGAGTCCAAGACACACTTCCCTACAGTAGCATGGCGGTACCATCGGCTGGGTAGCGCCCACCTCAGAGTTCGAGACTAAGCAAAGGCCCTGGCGGTTACCATATTCGGCTCTTAGTGGCCTGAACCCTGGTCGTGCCTTGTCTGTAAACGACTTCTGGATCGGTCTCTCGCAATATACCAGACCTGGTGATATGAACACGAGGGGGTGCCGCTCCCGTTCCAGCTCTTGATTCGTCAGTGCATTTTGCATCACAGCTCCCGAGGGTCAGACAAGTAAGATCAATCATGCACAACAGTCCCATAAACGTAGGGACAGGGTCCATGGCGGGGCCCCCTACAGATTCTGTGCATGACCCATGGAAGCAATCGCGGAAGGAGAATGCTAGGTTATCCGTGTGTGAGGCGCGCTCCTCGCGAGCGGAGATCGTCATCGAACGAGCATGTTCAATAAAGATCGGTCTCTTGCCAGGAACGGTTGGTGTTGACACATATCCGCACCCGTGAGCCCAAGGTGGGAGACAGCCGCCCATGGCCATGTTGAGTGTCATTGTGACTTGGGTGTCCTCCCTCAAGGATTGCATGAATGCAAGAGCTTGATGTTTGGGTATTTGGCTGCTTGAGTCTCACAAATGTGTAGGGCGCGTCTCCCTGATGGGTTTGCCGCTGAAGCACTGGTTGGGCAGATGATGAAGACTAGTTGAGCTTCCCATAGACCGCCTCGCGGCCAAGGGACAGCAAGCGGCAGACTGCTGAAATCCTAACACAAGGCCCGCAGGAGCTCCTCGGGTGGGTGATTTTGGACGAGGCCAAACCAGCCACTTTCCCTCTGCAATATCAATGTGAGACTGGCCATGTGCTGTTGTCACCCCTCCATATTTGTACATAGTAGGTGCTCGAAATAGGGTTGAAGGGATCCACTCCGAGCGAGAGGATGGCGGAAATCCAGCTGCCTCTGTCAAGCCTTTCCGTTATGGCGCAGGCGGAGATGGTTGGGCTGGTACCTACATGGCGACACCGCCCACAGGTAGAGTTCCACATGCGACAAGCAAGAGGAAAGTGTCCAGACGAGCAAAGCATCGTGATGCCGCCCGTCGAGGTACGCAGCCGAGGTGCTGTATAGAGTTACGGTATTGCTTGCCCTGCTGCCTGCTCGAGGCCGCCGCCGTCGAAACTGCAGGGGTCCTTCAACCGTGCTGTCCAGTTTTCCATTTTATTACCAGTGCCATCACAGCCACCAAATGGCATAGGAGCTGTAACCCACCCGGCTATCAACAACGCTATTAGCCAACCGAAGCCAGAAGCCCGCGAATCAGGCAGCTTCCATGTCTTGTCCGTTTTGGCAGAGCTGCAAGGAGCGAAATAGCGAAGTCAGTGGCACCGGAGTGGATGTCAGCGTCATTTGCATATCCCAGGATCTTTGTGCCGTCAGTGATGATCGTCTTCGTTTTGAGGCACCGCCCGCTTCCGCTTACCTCTTACCTGAAGCGTTGTGTAGGTGCATCAAAGCGGCGCCAACTCGTCGGCCCCCCGAGTCGTTCATTTCCAGACAGCTGATCAACCCGTTAGACTGCGCTGTATGTATGTGCCAGTGCTTGGGTAGACGCCGTTTCCGTAATTGCTGCAACCCCTCCAAATTCCGCTAATACCTGTACCAGGCGCCGCCAATAGGCGTCCCAGGCCAGCCAGCGAGGATGCCCAACCCCAGCTGTACCTCCCAGCTCCCTGATGCAACGGCACTCGTCCGTCACCTCGCGCGGGTGGGATTTGCCACTTCTCTGCTCGACACTCCGCCCTTCGCAGCACCTCCGAACCTGTACCCAAGCATGCACCACAGAGCCCCGCCTATCGGGATCTTCCTTTTTCTGAGCATTGACATGAAACCCACCACCTAGGTATACTAGGGCGACGAGCGATTATGATCTGGTTGCAAGTGTGGCTCTAGACTCATGGCGCCTGGTACGAAATTGTATGGCCGTTCCCGATCATGCTGTTACGAGGCCCCCTAGCACAGGATCGCAAGCTCCAAGACCGTGTTCACCAATGCATGACAACAAGCAACCCAGGTAGCCCATCCTACTGCACAATCACAATGAAACCTTCCATGCCTGACGGGCGTGATGAAAAAGCAAATCCCAAGTAGCCGGCGGTTGTGAGGCTGATCCGCGCCGGAGTATCGGAAGTATTGCTTGAATCATCAGAGATCCTTGATCCTAACCGTCTGACCGTCTGACCTGCGTCCTTTGAACGATTGACACCCACAGCACCGGAAAGGTCCACAAGGTGCGGAGGGTTTCAATCCTCTGCATACATACTGCACTACATACATCAACGGAAGCCCTGAGCCCCTGGGGCCGTATGTACACTCTGTAGACCTGGAGCTCCGCTCAAGTGATATCTAATAAGAGATCTTGGGATGCCAGCAAATTGATCCACGAGACGCCCGTGAATGCTAACCCCGGCCCCGGTCCTGCGTGACCCAAAGACCAGCGAACCTCCTTACTCGAGCACTTGCCCATGGCTGCTGGGCGACGGATGCAATCCTCCCTCCTTCCGTATACGCAGCAGTACCTTTCAGAAAAAAAGGCGCTCAGGCTTATTATCGATGGTCAGCAGCAGCCAGCGGAATACCTACTATGGCAATAGTACTGTAGGAAAAGTATGTTTCTCATTGGACCCCAGCCCCTCGGCAGAAAGCAAGCAAGCAAGCAAGCCTTGAACGGCCTGACCTGAACCCCACTCCACCACCAAAATTGCAATCCTCGTTTCAAACTTCTGCCCCTGCACTTCACGTCCGGCTACGGTAGGCGAGTTACTCCAGCATGTTACGGGGCTCAGGAGCCTGCACCGCTGGGCCTTGGCTTCCCTCGCTCTGCATTGCCGGAAGAGCCTCGGTGAGAACACGATTCGAAGCAACGTAAGCGGCTATGCATGCTCGGGCTCGTCGCCTCAGAAGGTAACGCTGCCAATTCTCGCTAGCCGTCGTTACCATCCAGCTAAAACCATATGGGATCGGCAGTTTTCGAATACGCCAGGATGATCACCCTGACTATCGTGGGTTTCGAGCTTGAGGCTGTGACTGGTGTACTGCACCTACCGTAGTGGAGCGTGTTCAACCAAACACTATTGTTGCCGTAAAACCATCTAGCCACGTTGTTTCGGCCAGGCCCAGCAAGTTATCAATATTAGTTAGATCAGAGAAGAATGACACGCCTGGTGATCTCTCTTGCATCGTGGCTGGCCACGGCCGAATAAGAAAACTGTATAGCATGTGCACTTGGACTTATCACTGCACTACTGTATGTAGAGCCGAGCATGCATTCGAGGTTGCGACCTGAGGCCAGCTAGTGGCGAGCAGCATAATCTACATGGAGGGGAAGTGTGCCACGCACTCTGCGCCAGCATCTCAACATGGGGAGAGAAGTACCTTGCGGCTTGGGGGATTGGTCCGGAGATGATTTCTTCCTCACACGCTCCCAGTCCATGTCACCGTGCCCACGGGAGGGTCCCGTCACGCACGCTCAACCGGTGCCATGGGTAAGGCTTCGTCCCTTGTCAATCACGGCCGTTCAGGTGGCGTTGGAGGCGTTTGTCCAAGCAGGGATACTGAACTCTGCAGTCCTTTCGGAGCATTCCTATTTTCTTTTCCTGGTCATGTCCATCCACGATCGCAGATTCGACCCTGGCCATACCAGCTTCTGTCCAGAACAAGATGCTCATGAAGACTGTGGACCTTGTCGAACCGCAACGCACC
This sequence comes from Seiridium unicorne, assembly GCA_039778275.1. Taxonomy (NCBI): domain Eukaryota; kingdom Fungi; phylum Ascomycota; class Sordariomycetes; order Amphisphaeriales; family Sporocadaceae; genus Seiridium; species Seiridium unicorne. Next base: position 239,427 of record JARVKF010000001.1, on the reverse strand, counting down.
AAACAAAAAGTTGCTTTGTCTACTTACACACTTTAGGGAAGGAAAACCGAATACAAGCCAGAGTGTGTTCCAAGAAGCCACCGCCCAATAGGTATCCCTGAACACGAGCTAGTGGAGATAGTATCGCATACGAAGATGCCTATATAACGGCACCGGGTTAGATCTCAATGAAGCGTCATTTCATCTCAGTCCCCAGCCCTTGCCGAATGGAATCGGCAATTTTTCTGGAAAACTTCACACACCTTCGAATTAAACTCTCGATGGGCCCTGAACCTTGTACTATGTTTCTGACTCGTGAGACCATTCTACTGTGTCAGGGGCTGTTCTTTTATGGCATTGGTACCACAGTACTCCGTAGCATCATGCGGGCTCACTCATCCATGATCCTTGCGGGACAGGGCTGAGCTGGGGACCCCCACAACTTCGCAGATGTCCATCACAGCGTTCGCCAACGCAAGTGACCTGCAAATCTGCACGTCCCTTGTCTGGTCCAGGGGTTCATTTGCTCTCGAAGCTACAGTACGTACCCCGACCAGAACGACCCACCCACAGCCGTCCAGGAAAGCACACAGATCATGTACCTGTACCCAAAGTAGACGTGACCATACCCAGCCGCCACTACAATGGATGTGCAGTCGTCCAGGTACCTAAGCCCTTCATTCATCATATGTATTTTCTGTTGGACGTTCGTCATGCATAATATGCAATCAGGAAAGGCTTTCCGATATACCTTCAGCCGCCCGACTCAGCACATTCGAAACGGAGAAGATCTCATGGCAAACGCAAGTATCTCGAACCCCAATCAAGTTTGATCCATAGGATAAACAAGTATTACTCGCACACGAGGCTTCCATTGTGGTGGTGGTACAAGGCTCCATGTCCCTTGAGCAATAGGGAGATGGATCATACATGTTTGTGTCACGATCCATGATTGGGGGTTTGAATACTACTGGTACCGTGGTACAAGATTGCATACGGGTTTCCGACACAAGATACATCTGTATTCCACGAGCGGCCACAGGTGGACACTGTTGGGTGGCTCAGAACATTCCTCATCTTGCACCGCGTTCAGGTAGCGTGGAGACTATATCACGATAAAATTGTGACCGGGGTTCCAAATCTTCGTGGCGTGTGGATGGCTTGCTTGAAGTCAACTTTCAGGACTTGAAACCAGTTTGGGGCCGGCGGATCATATCGGCTGCCTGCCTTCTATCAGCATAGCTTTTTGTCATCAGATGAGGAGGGCATTCGGCAACATGTCCTTGCATGCTTGAGCTGCAGGGCTAGTGCTTGGGCGCAGTACGTATCTCTTCTGCGCGCCCATTCGTATTTCGGAGGCATTACTAGTACATAACACGCAGCGCCCTCCCGTAGCACCAGACAGCCGTGGTGTTCTGCCGATTCGGCCGCAGCCAGCATTGGGTGCTGCTCCGTACTTGTAATTGCTGGGTTGATTACAATGGCACTGCAACATGATCTGACATGCGCTAAATGACCACCCCAAGGCGAACCGTCGCAAAGTCTCGGCGCGTGGAGTACGGTGACGGAAAACCCATTGGCGGTTTTGATCGCCGCGGTGAAGGGTTTTGACACTGCGCCATTCCCTATTGATAGGGATTACAATGCCAAGGTCTCGACGAGCCATGATGGTTTCCTCTATCCACACTCGCGTACAATGATCTGCAGCTGAGGCCGTCCTTCGTGATCGGAGGCTACCAACCCCTTATGGGCTGCATTTCGCTGGCTCTCACAGGCCAGATTTTCCAGCACGCACCAGTGTGACTGTGCGGATCGTTTGATGCCGCTGATTCGGTGCGACGCGAGTGGGAATTAGTTGGCGAGAGTATATCCGACATGACACCTTCGCAACGTGGTTGTAGAAAACCGCTCGCGCGTCACTAGCTAGCTTTCCGCCGTGCACGCAGGCCACAGATTAAGGTAGCCAGGTCAGTCTACTGGAGGGTATGTACTGACGGTGCTCGAACGGCACGGCGCCATCGATAAGCACCAATCACAGGTGAGCCAGGCCTCTGCCATACGGCGGCACTGCTCCGCTCACGAGATCTTCGGGGAAGCCTGGTGCGTCCAGCTTGGGCCGGCTCGGTGCATGATGGAGTTTGCGTCATCTGAAAAGTCTAAGGGTTTTCGGCGGTCGAGGGCATTTCAGGCAAATGGCAAACGTGCAATCACATCCCGGCTATCGACATCCACTCCCCTCGTCGTGTTGACACGATGCGTTTTGCCAGCCAGGTACATGCGACAGCTCAGAGATGATCTGAGGCCCCCGACGAGTCTAAGCGACAACTGACGCGCAATCATGGGTTAATGTAGCCATGGCCCAGCAATCAGCCGGAGCCGGCGCCTTTGCTACTTTGGCTGACACTTTGACGCATTCCTGTGATCGTTCCCTTTCCGGCCCACCCACCGGCCACCGCATACATACTGGATGGAGGTATGATACAACAGGCTGCTGTCGCACCGGGGCCCGGCGGATCGCATTACCTGCCTAAGGGCTGCAATGCATGAGCGATGGGATGGAACATTAGCGTTTCGATCTCCCATCGCACCCTTTTGGCGGCCAAGCCAACTCAAATATCCGTCTTAGCTTGTGAACTATCGCTTGCAGCACTGTATCTGTCGCGCTCTCCCTCTTTCTATCGCCAGAGATTGACAGATCCACCATCTCACCGCTCCTTCCACATCCCACCCGGCTGTGTTTGCGCTGCCAGAACTCCCCAGCCGGTCCACGATTACCTATGTAGTTTAGTCCACTCGTCGCCAAACAGAGAAGGACCATCACCGACCATCACCAGCTGTAGTGGATGAATGCCCACTCACAGAGATCACGCCGGGTCTATCCACGACCACCACCACCACCACCACCCCAAGCCTGGTGCTTAAAATAAGGCCGCAAGTGCCTCCCTCGCGTGCTCCGCCGGGGAGGGAGTCACATTGGTCACCTCGAATATGCAGCTCCAAACCTATCGCCGTCGCCCGCAGACATCCGGCGCTTTCGCACAACCGCCTCCAGGATATCGGCTCCCAGGGCCAAGGGGGGAAGTCTACTTGCTACTTGTCACACGATGAGATGTCGCTGCAACTTTCCACAGATGGTTGTTCCTCACACCGAATCATGCGTAGTCTTTCATTACATCTCTGCCAACGCCACCAAATCCCTCCTTCTGAACCTTGCAAGTAGCGAGCTGCACAGCAAACCGGACTTTGCTCTCCACATCCCCGTCCTTGTCGTGACACAGGAGGGCGAAGAGCATCCCGGCAATGAACGTGTCACCTGCCCCTACAGTGCTACCGGTCCAGGATATTAGTTACTTTCGCTCATTCACGCGGCGTATCCTTCTTTCTTTAGGAACATCACTTAGCTGGTCAATCCATGGGGCTGACATACTCAACGACACGAATCGTTTTCCCAGGCGGTAACGCGGGCCAAGACAAGCAGCGCCCGCTCGGTAGTGACAGACACGACGCCCCGTCCGACCCCCAAGCGCAGACAAGAAGAGACCTACAATGAAATTGTCATTAGATTGGATGATCACTCAGCATGACTGCGCGAAAACCCTTGCTACTTACGCTTTTCGAGCCACGTCGCGTTGCGCCTCGAGACACTCCTCAGCCCTCTGGTAGCCTTGATCCTGCGAGAAAACGTCAGCCATACTTTTGTCGTGCGTGTCTTTGGACCAGAACGAACTTGAGCCCAACTCTTCGAGTAGAAGACTACGTCCGCCTCGGCTGCTAACTCTTTCAATCCTTCCCGGCCAGGTTTTTCAACTTCAACACTGATCTTAACCTGTGGGTCCGACTCACGCAGATGCTTGATGCACTTCAAGATCGTCTCCGGCACTCGACCCTTTGCCCTCGGTCATCAGTCTACAGGGTAGCATGCGAGTCTGGTTGGTTATCTAGCTTACCTCGAAATGCCACCACGTCTCACCTCGAAGACCACTCGCCGCAGCAACAAATTCGTCCAGTGTCATCTCACGTAGGTCATTAAAGTTCACCGACGTGCGCGATCCTGTCGCTTCGCTGCGTATAATGTAGCTACTGGCTGGGTCCGTGTGCGACTCCCGATAGATACATCTGGTCATGTCAATTATCGAACCAGGTCCAAATGAATCCTTGATCGTTGCAGTCGCCGGACACTTTTTTGATGGTAATACCGAGACCAAGTAAGGTGTCACATTGTGTCCTGGGCGCAATTCCAAAAGCTGCTGCAACACCTCGAGTAAGTTGGGACAGTTCCCCCCTCTTCGAACTTTGAGACTGCTCGCTCGTAGCTTTGAGTCCTGCTCGGGGAAGTGAGGCACGCTGCGCTGTGTTAGGTGCCTTGTTACAAAAATGTCTTGCCCGCGTTGTGGCTTGCCTGAGGATCGTATCAAGGTAGCAAGCCCCGACACATATCAGTTTCGTCATGCTGGCTATCTTCCAAACGTATAATGCATAAAATGATTCCAGGGCGTCTCCGGTGTGGCGCGATATATCTCACGTTGTCTGAAGGCGGCCATGTGCTATGTAAGTGGGAATTTGAGATGTTTGTGACGATATAGAACACCGGGTTATCGTTACACCGCGGCTATGACATAAGCGTCAGTTTTCGATGTTATACCTAATAGTAGTGCATCACATCACGTATTGCTGATGCCTTATTGAAAGTCACCAGAATCGCTTCAAAACTCGTCACGTCAAAATTTATGGCATCAGGCAATACAGGAGGGAATGGAAAATATTACGGGAATGTTTCGAGGTAACAAACCATTTATCTTAGTGTCATTCTCACCTATCTCATCGTACTACACATCGAGTCTCTTATAACATCATTCATCACATGGGAAAAGCCCTCTCCTTCAATTATTTTTCGTAGTTCATTAAGCATTCATTCGGCAGTTTATTTCTAGTGTATCTATGATTGATATTTATCCATACACATTAAACACGGGATAGTGTTTTGCAGGCATCTAGACTTTTGTCTAGTGTTAGTTATTCCGTTGTTCAACTGTGGCTCCCCTACCGAAGGAGGACAGAATAACAAAAATGCTACAGCATTATAGGTCCGACAATTAGCTACAATCCGAATTCCGTGATCCGACCTCAGCTCATTCCGTGTTTTCTACCTAAGTCTCTGCAAATGGCAATCTGCCCAGGCCGTCCTCTTTACTCATCTCGGTTGGGGATCTTGGGTATCATCCACCAACAGATTCCTCCCACTACGATCAAAGCCAACACGATAGGCTGCAACACAGCCACACCAGCGCTCGTAGCGATCACACCCGTGATGGAAGGAAATATAGCACCGCCAGCCTGCGCCATCACGAAGACGAACCCGAGAGCCGCAGACTGTGAGTTCTTGGGAAAGAGCTTAGATGCCACTGACATCCCCGTGGCGAAAAAGGGCCCGAAAAGGAAGCCCATCAAACTCAGCGCCGTAGCACTGGCGATGATGTTGGGCTGGAGCCAGAAGACCAATTGCAGTGCTACACAAATGGCGCTGTAGATTAGTAGCATTCTCTGCTCGCCGAACCGAAACGTCGGCTCTGCCAACAAGATGCGGCCAAGGAACGTGCCGCCAGCGTAGCCAGCAGGCACGTAACCCATGTTCGACAGATCCCCACCCCTGGCCGTGGTGAGGAATTCGACGACCCAGCCGCTTGCTGTGAACCAACCACCAAGCTCGAAAAAGTAGAAGAGGCTGAGAAGCCAGACAACCTTGAGCTTGAGGAGACCGGCCATCTCCAGCAGCGCGACCTTGTTTTTCTTGCCTGGCTGCGGCCCAGTCCCTGGAAGCTTGTTCCAGAAGGTATCCTTGAATGCCAGCATGACACCAGCAATGTTCAGAAGCCCAATGCCGACAAGGCCAAAATAGACCATCCGCCACCCTTGGACGGCACCATATTGGCTCTTTGTGTTGTTGGCGATACCCGTAGCGGCCAATGGTCCGATGAACGTGCCCAAGGCATAGCACGCATGTATGAAGCTTAGCCAGCGGTGCGGCACGTTCTTCAACCCGCTGACAAACGTGTTGGAGTGGCTGTCCTGATACGCCATGCCCAGGGCCTGGAGGAAGAAGGTGATACAGAAGACGGGGAAGGGAGACCAGGGACGTAGGCATTGCGCAAGTAGTTGAAGAATGGCCCCAAGGCCGAGCAGTTGCCCGAGCGTTAGATGGGCGGTCAAGATGGGGTTTGTGACTGCGGCGAAAAGCCAGCCGGCGAAGGTTGTGCCATAACTGCACCATGAGGTTAGCAAGTACCATATGTAGAAGGAGGCAAGCACACATGATGGCCACATCGCCTGTGCCTATTCCGAACGCGCTGAGCATATAGGGAATCAACGGTCCCAAGGTGCCATCGTTGACACCGGCGCAGAAGAACGAGAAGCCAGCTACAAGTAGCTTGGGAAATGGAGTGTCAAGCTCAGCTTCGACAGCATCATCTGGGGCTCCTCCAGGCGGGACAGAGGCCTCGGTGTCTCTTTGATCAGGCTGGAGCGGGAGCTTTGTCAGGGGAATCTGCTGGGGTTCAGCAAGAGTGGTCTGAGTGGTTGTCGCCATTTTCGCAGAAGGACAATACACGGCTGATATGAGGTCGAGAAACCCATGCCGAAAGAACAGTCTAGCAGATCAACCGAGGGGCATGCTTCATCTAATGCAGACGATCCACGGTGTTCGCCATATCGTAGGTGTCATGGTCGTCGTTCGGTAGAAGGTCGGGTGAAGATCGGCCATGGCTCCGCAAGGTGCTGGCCGGCGGCCCGCCATTTCCGACGCTCGTAGCTGTGAAGCTGTGGGTTGCACATGTCGCGATGATCGTTTGCGAGGACTGTATGTACACGTCGGGATAGGCTTGAAGTCGCGGTGGCGCCTGGTATTTCGACCCGGTTGATGTGTCATCCCACCCCATTTCAAGCAAGGAATATTGATGTCGCCGCCAATGCCTTGAGAGCATGCTCATCGAACCATCTCTTTCTACACAAGCTCGAGAAAACCTTGATGCAGGTTCCAAGCAGCAACCTCGTCGCGGGCCTCAGAATCGATACCAAGCACGCCTCACATCCACTCATATTTTTCGTAGCTTAGATGGGATATTTTACTCGGACCCGTTGTCATAAATGGCATCAACCAAACGAATCATCATCTACACTGGGGCGTTAACTGCTCTACACCACGACCCCTCGTCGCGTAGATGCCTTCACGGTAGCCTAATCTTCCCATCTCAGCAAACGCGCTGCCATATGAACATACCAGTATCATCATAATCACAATCTTCTTCGCCTCGGTCCACAAGGGATCGCAAGCAACGAAAACGAAAAATGCAAAAAAGCTCCCTCAGAGAGGTGGTGTAGACGCCAAAAATTCCCTACCCAGCCGGAGCCAAGTAGGAGTGGTCATAGTTATAGTTTTCAACTAGCAAAAACGCAGTCTCGGACGAATCCTCACTGACATGCGTAACGCCCTATTGAAAATCAGTACTGCGAAGCCGCAAGGCGAACCATGGGGGGCGAGGTCTTACCGTGCACCGGAATGTAGAGGGAAGAAATCTCAGAGCGGCGCAAGTCCGCGAGAACTGCTGTCGTGCACGGCTTGGTGGGGCGCTCTGGCCACGCCCGGACAATCTGCGGCCCGCGTGATGCGGACACAGCTGAGCTCCGGTGTAGGTGCTAAGTGATTGCTGGAGCGGGCTGGAGCGCACTGGACCTTACATTGTAGTGTGCACTGTTCACTCTCTTAGGTCTAATGTACTGTCCCTGTCCCCTGTATGTTAGATCAGAGACACCTGTATCAACCAAGGGCAACCGCCAGAGAGAACAGATATAATCGCGAGTGATAGTCAATCGTAGGCAATAAGCAAAACAATTCACCGGAGAAATCTGGCTCTTTTCTTGTCATCCAAGTTTGGTCCGTTGCGGAAGCTGCTGTCCCCGACTTGCAGATCTGCTACTTATCGGTATCACACGAGCCGGCTGCGATCAACCTGGCTTTTGCTTCTACGCCTAACAGTCCCGCGAAATCGTCGGCTCCCCCTCTCCCAAACGCTGTCCCTGGACATGCAATGAAGTCGACAGGATGGGTGCCAGCGACTCGAAGCTAGTGTTCAAGAAGGGCATCTTCAGGCTTTCGGAAGAGCGGCACATACCAGCTGACGATTCCTACTGGACCTCGGTATGTCGCAACCTTGGGCTCTTATCGCAAGCAGCTCCTTGCTTACTTGCTACAGTTCTGGGAGCTCCCGGAAGCATCTGAAGACATCTTCAGCCTGTTCTCCGCTGCTGATGTGCGGCGGACTCGAGACCACGCCATAGAGAACCTGGAGACACTGATATTGGCTGTCACTTCCCGCCTCTTCATACTACGCCATCACCCTTCGTTTCCCGACCCCGAACTAGCGCCCGAGAGGGACGCGCTCAACTGCGTACGAGTCCTCAATCGTCTGTTGCCATATCTGTACGAGGCCGATCATCTTCAAGGATGGGAGGAAAAGTTCTTCTGGGGAACGAGGAGGAAACGGACTCGAAGGGCCGCCATTGCAAATGAGGTGCTGTTCGACGAAGCGCAACCGGACGATCCTGAACCCAAGGACCCTGTGGACGAATTCGAGGAGACCAAGCCGCTCGCAGAGGAGCTCATTGACACATTGATCGATCTGCTCTTCTTTTCTGACTTCACAGTCTCTAAGCAAGCTCATGGCAAACCAAAGGTCACATACGCAATATGGCAGAGTGGCGTTGGTTGCAACACAGCCGTACCAACGACGAAGGAGCATGAGAGCAACCGATGCGAGATATTGCGGCTGCTGCTCACAATGACAAGTCAGAGCATGTACATGTCACCGAGCATATTGCCTACCAAGGGCACCAGAGCCTTGACATACATTTGCACGTGCCCCGATAAACAGGTGGTGCTATCAATGCTTTGCTCACTGCTGAATACAGTATGTTGCCTTGGAGTCCCCCTGCCACGCCCCTGCTGACATATTCAGGCCCTCAAGTATAATCCTGCGACCTGGAGAGTGCCTTATAATACGCTGGTGTTCAAGGACGAGAAGCAAATACTTGTGACCTACACGTTGCAACTGTTGCTAGTCATACTCCTGTATCCGATCCCCGAACAAATCACTGGATCTACTCCAAAGAACTACTACCGCCATTTCCTCGGCAGGCTGCATCGACCACAAGATTTCCAGTTCATCGTGGATGGGATGACCAGAATTCTCAACCAGCCCTTTCAGTCGAATACCTCCTCATATATACCCGGCACCCAGACTACCACCAAGTTCTCCCCAGAGATCATCATGCTCTTCTGGGAGATCACGCAGTGCAATAAGCGATTTAGGGCGTACATGATCGACACCGAGAGAGCCCATGACTTTGTAATCCTCGTCCTCTTCTATGCAACCGAATACAAGACAGATGCTTCGAAGCAGGGAGTTGTGCGCATGTGTGCATTCTTACTACAGACTTTGAGCGTCGAGCAGAAGTTTGGGATCAATCTGAACAAGGCTTTCGACGGACAGGACCTCCTGCCTGCGGTCATCAAGATCCCTGGTTTCCGGGGAACCTATGCCGATTTCCTGATACAGGTAAGTCTCAAGCTTTCGCCACGCTGCTCTTTACTTTGCTAAGACAGTATCAGTCTATATATAGCCTCATTACCACAAGTCAAGGAAAACTATCGGCTATCTATCCAGCTTTACTTGCCGTGATCAACAACATCTCGGCCTATTTGGAGGGGATCAACATCGCGACATGCTCAAAGTTGATGCAACTGTTCTCATCAATGTCGTCGCCGTCCTTCCTGCTGGCAAATGATAGCAATCATGATTTACTCCGATCACTACTCGAATCAATGAACTCCATCATCGAGCATCAGTATAAACGTTGGTCTCCCCTTTTTTTATTTTTAGACAATGTCCTTGACCTAACGAATATCCAGACAATCCGTATTTTGTGTACTCGATATTGAAAAACAAAAAACGCTTCGAGGCTCTTCGCTCCTTCACATTGGAAAGCGGCCAGGAAGAAATTGAAAGGCGCAATCGTCGCAGAAAAGAAAGTGGCCAAGCAATCGATCCATTTGACATGAGCAGCAGGAATTCCGTGGACAGTCTACGGAGTCCCACCACTGCACAGCCAAGAACACAAACACTCAGCGACGTACCAGAAGAAGATGGCACATTTGCGATTGGGGACGACGAAGATGACAGTGACGACGAGGAGCGACCGACGCCAGCACAATCAAGCCCAAGCGAGAACCCCTCGCGGGCTTCATCAATTGTGAGCATAGACGACGCAGTCCCCACCCAGCTCAGGGGCATGTCGGAGAAGGCGAGAGGTAAAATGCCAGTAGGCATTGCTTCATTTTCGCGGCAGAACAGTACCACGAGCCTGGGGAGCTTTTCGGCTGCGGGACAATCTATTACTGGGGCCTTTGAGCCCTCTGCACAGTGGATCGAGAGCTGGCTGCCAGAGTTGCCGCTTCACACCATTCTCACCGTGATCCAACAGTTGACTGTTCTCATCACGCGACAAGGCTTAAGTGCTGACAGCCCGTCAAACGTGACTCTGAAAACAATTCGGGATGCTGACTTGGTTGGCATCGAGCCGTCATCTGTCAGAGTGCACTCGTTTGAATGGTCACCTCTAGCATTGGGCTGGTATGAGTCCTTGGTATGGAGTTTTGTATTTGCAAGCGAGATGCAGATTGCCAAAGGCACAGTGGGTATTTGGAACGGGACAGCCATCAAATTATTCAAGGTACAGGAGACGGCACCCGAGGGGCCAACATTGAATTCTCCTCGGGGGGCTGTTGACGCGGTAGGAAGCAATATTGTTTCAAGGATTGGGTCTATGAACTTGAGGGGCGGTCCAGTCACAGGCAGTACTAGCAATACCCAGCAGCCTTAGGCAACCAAACTTGAGCAGTACAATAGGAACTTAATGGAGGAATGGAAGCGGACCCATCTGGCTTGTCCAGGGTTGGGGCTGATCGTATAGAACATTTTGAACCGTCGCTCATAAATCCGATTACAACCGTAGCTTCTGCGTCGATATTGATCCTCCTGCACATTCGAGCAAAACTTCTTCCTTCTGCCTATATTGCCCGAGTCAACACTATGGACATTCCATCTGTCAGCTGTTCCACTTGATGGGAAGTTCACTGCCTGCCTGGACGTGTTGCTCTAATGTAAACGATCTAATCGTCTTCTGAGTATCGTAGTTTGATATTCAATACGGTGCAGGTAGCCAAATACCTCAATACATATACTGTGTCCAGCCCATGCTGCTTGGAGATCTGCAATGTGTAACTGCCACCAATTTTACGTTCGACCTGAATGAGAAAGATGGGGACTCCGGTATATTTAATGAGATACTGAATAGGTCTTAGTGCTTCCCTTGGGAGAAGAAACTGTTACTCCTGCTTACAATGCACTACGCAAGCCGATTAGAGAAGTCCGTGGCATGATGGGAGATGACCTAGAACATTGTATGTGGCCAGGGCGTCTTGTCCGGCCAAAATAATTCTACTGTGTAGTGACTAGGTTGCAAAACGTTCTGTCATCTCACGAGACGCCGAACTTCTGCTGGTATCCCTCTAGAATCTCCAAGGATATGTTGGAGCCGCCACAGACAATGACCACGACGTTCTTCTTGCTCCATTCATCATCCGAGAGCCCTTGTCCCAGCCACGTTCTCAACCCTCCATTGTACACCGTCGCAATAGTTGCTCCACATGCCACTTCGGCCAGCAGGCGTGCCTCGTTGGCAAGCTTGACCGACCCCATCACAGCCTCGGCATCTGTCACTACGACGCTCGTCAGGTGCTTCTCCTTGCTCCACTCAAAAGTCCGCTGCGAAACAGTAGGAGCGCCTAAGCTCGTCGCTATGCTAGTAATCTTGGGCAATGTGACCAGCTTGCCGGCCTTAACGCTCGCGTTCAGACTGTCGGCTCCCACGGTCTCCACGGCGAGCACCTGCGGCTTGACTTTCCAGCTCCCGGTCTGCTCCACGCCGTCCATGATGCCGTTGAGGAGTCCGCCGCCGCCGCAGTTGCAGACGATACCATCGGGCTCGACGCCGAAGGGCTTCATCTGCGGGACGAGCTCGGTCACGATGCTGCTCGCGCCCTCCCACACGTGCGGATGGTCGAACGGTGGCACGTACACGCCAACGGGATCGTGGGCGAGCAGATTCTCGCGCAGGTGCGCGTCAGCTTCGGCCCAGTGTGCGCCTACCTGCTTCACCTCGGCGCCCAGCAGCCTAAGCTTGTCGATCATGAAGGCCGAGGTCAACATGGGAACGACAATTGTGCACTACAACATCTGGAGTCAGTATTTGCTTCTTCTAACATGCTTGATGAATTGTCGGGAGTTGAGACCCATGCTTCAAGAGCAGGAACGCCAAATTAGGAACCGGTAAACTCCCAAAACAGGCTATACGGGGCATGAAATAACTCCGGAAGTTGCTTACGGGCTTCGCCAGTGTGATGGCCGCCGTTGCACACGCGAGACCAGCGTTTCCGCCTGACGAGCAGTAGAAATGTACATCGCCACCCGGGTTGGAGAGCATGGAGCGCAGCATCATGTTGCCGATGCCCCTTGATTTAAAGGATCCCGAAGGTTGGAGGTTCTCCAACTTTAGGAAGATATTACTGCGACGGAATAAGCCACCAAGCTCAAGTCAGGATATATATATCAAAAGGGGACTGACCATCCTGCTGCCCGAGACATAGCTGTTGAAGGTATCAGCGGTGTCTCTATCCAGAGCTTCTCCGGCGCAGGGTCGGGTAGGTATGAGCCCATGTTGCCTGGGAAGAACGGCTTCTCTTCTAAGTGTGTTTATTGATGTTGATTAGTGGTAATAGTAGAAGAATCCGCCGCAATGCGAAAGTCGAGGTGACCAGGGTATGTTTCGTACAGCCCAGAGGGTTTGCGACTTCCTATAAATCAATGGCAAGGTGTGCCCCAATTGTCCGATATCGCAAGGTACTTTGGAATCCTCGCGGCGTAGCGCAATACCCAGCTTATGATCCGGGAAGTCCTCAATAAGAAGGAGGTAGAAAGCCAACTTATCCAAGGGTATCGGATGGTTTATAGTCGACCGGGGCCGGCAGGGAGCAAGCCAAGGTGCATCTATTCATTGAATGCAGGAGTGAAGTGGATCGTCGGCCAATCAGCGGCGCTACAACGATGGTGTTTGGCCTGCATATTCTCGAGTTTTCGATGACAGAAAGGCGCGGCCGCTCCACTAAGTTAGTAACGGCGATAGTAGAAGGAACCACGCGCCTTGCTTGCGGTCTTAGCTACATTCTACATCTCGAATCCGCAAGATTGCCGTACTGGAATGTTTGGATAGCGATGAGCACCCGGCATTCTGCTTTGGGTATACGCGCACAGCGGAGGCCTGACCTTGATCGTGGTTTCATTCTGCAATAGTCTGGCTTAGCGACCGCGGCTTGCCGATAAAAGCCGTCAAGCACTGTAGCTTCTCTCGAGGTAGTTGTTTGAATTTAGCAGTAGGTAAGCGGTTGCAATGATGTTTTCATTACCCCACGATTACCCTATACTCGCAGTAGGGAACAACGCTGAAGAACTCGTGACGAAATGGGAGGTCATGAAATGGTTGTGGTACGGCGAACTATCCTGGATTGGACCGATGGGTTACGTACAAATCAAGGTCATGGTCATATCGAAGCAATTTCACCATCCAAGGCGCGTTCAGTAGCCAGTACAAACATTCGTGTCGAGCCGAGTTTGAATCCGTTGGTCCTTCATCTAAATGACCTGATGCTGAACACGAGAACATTGGAAGGTCGTGCAGAGCTGGGACCAAGCGATGCCTCCTGAGGATTCTGTGTGTATATCATATACCACCTTGCCATGCTCTGAGACGGTGTCGTTTTTCAGAAACGCACCTCCCAGCTATATGTCCTTGTTTTGGGCCGCCCAAGGTACGTGTTGCTTCTATGCTCGAAAATGATGTTGCTGAATAGAAGGTGTGTATGCCATACCAGTAAGGTATATTAATCAATGATTGTGATCCGGGTTCGGAAACCTTTCGCGACGAATTTTCGCGAGGTGCCAGCGCGAGACCGCCCTATCCATATGGCGGCACCGTTGCGTACCCATCACTCCTGCCTCTTTCATAGATGTCTTGAATTCTGGCTCACGACCACCCATCTCCTCAGACCCCGCGGCGCATTCCTGCCTTGAGCCTCCCAATGTGGCACCAGCACAAAGGCATCATTGAATCCCTTGATCGTCGCTTCATCACCCTTGTTGAATTTAATGGTGCCACCCACCTGAACCGAAAAACTCATCTTGTCGCCCTTGTCGTTCTGGACCTCCGGATCTGTGCTGCCCAAGACATAGTGCGGATTGACAGGGTGCGCATCGACACTCTGGACGTCGTAGTGGATGGGCGTGCCCTGTTTCTCGAGCAATTCCTGAAGCTCGGAAACAGCGGAACAGACGTGCCCGTTGATGCTGATATCAGGCTTGAGGCCTGCGCCGGTGAGCCTGGCCGAGGTGGACACGTAGAATTGGGACAGGTCTTGGTGTGTGTGTGCAGGACCGCCACGCAGGTTTCTGTTTAGGGCCTCGTAGTAATACTCTACAAAGCGATCTGCCGCTACAAAGCAAAAACATGTTAGTGTAATGTAGGTGCTGCCGGATTGACACAAGGCCATACTTGCCTTCACTTGCGACCTTGACTTGCGTTTCTACGCCCGGGAGCGGCATTGTACCTGTCGTGCGTCTGTGTCTGGCCGGGGCGCCGTACTGGTGAATGGCAAGATGCAAATTTAGTGCACCCAGCTGTCAAGACGACAGTGACTCCAGACAAGGCGAAGGAAGCACAGAAGCGATGGACGAGGTAGAAAAAGTGTTCGGGCTATTTAGACCCCAGAGTGGAAAGAAGTGTTGCGTTGCAAAAGTCGTCAGTGGCCGATGGATGAAGCTCTGCCGAAGTTCGAAGTGTGGAAATTTCGGACATGGACTTTCTGACTAGTGCCACACTCGAGCTCTTGCACGACCAAAACCAATGCCAACATCAATTACCCAACGTCAAACCGAAGAAAGTGATTGCCCTTGAGGATAGGTTATACATGTTTGAAATGGATCTCTGGGGTTTTCTGCACCTTCAAACATTGACTTCACTTAAAATGTAAGCCCAAAGAGGCAAGAAGCAAACCTAGAAGGTACGGACGTGTTGCTACTTCTGATAGAGGAGATTCTAATAGAAGAAGTTCCAATAAAGAAAATCCTAATATTGAATGCAGCCATCAACACATTCTCTGTACTTTATACCCTGCTTTCTCTGTATCCAGAGGGTCAGTAGCGTGGGCTACGGTGCATGAGGTCTTTCCTGGTGATAATTATGAATTAGGTGAGAGACGTATGAACGCACCCACTCTGTCATAGCCAGGATAGAACAAGACTGGACAATTTGGGGGCCAGCAGGCAAATCATATTCTTCTTCGTCCTACACTCAGGCTCTTTCTCATTACCACGGGTATAATAACCATGTAGCTGCCAGAAAATGCTGGAACACACCCTAAAACGATACTCTAATACATGAAACGTCTCGTGGTCGTCATATACTAATACAGGCCAATACACCGACTTCCGGGTGTTCGTTGCTTTTCGTTACAATGTGCCAAGCCATGCATATGCAGCCAATGATGCAACAATGACCAGTCGTGTCTGTCGAACACAAAGTGTCTTGAGTACCGCTGGGGCACAACATATAAAGATCTACGATCCTCTGAACAAAAACTGTAGATCCTCGGGGGTCAACGACTCCATGGCAGCGTCGTCGGAGTTGATGGTCGAGTTGATCATGTTGGTCTTCTTCTCCTGAAGCAGGACAATGCGACTCTCCACTGAATCTTCAATGCAAAGGCGCGTGATGGTGCAAGGCCGTGTCTGCCCAATACGATGGCAACGATCGGCCGACTGCCACTCAGCTGCGGGATTCCACCATCTAAACCAAACACATTAGCCTTGGCCCGTCAAGCAAGCAACGGTAACTTACGGATCAATAATGAAAACCCGGGATGCCTCAGTAAGATTCAGAGCAACACCTCCAGCCTTCAGCGAGACGAGAAAACACTCGACATCAACGTTGGTCATGAAATGATTAATCGAGGCTTGACGCTGAGCAGGCGTCATGCTACCGTCAAGCATCACCGTGGTAATGCCTGCTCGGCGTAGACGCCATTCGATGAGCTGGAGCATCGTTGTGAACTGAGAAAAGATGATGGACTTGTGGGAGGCGTTGTCTGACCGCAGTGCATGCAGTTCATGTACGAGCAGCTCGATCTTGGAGGACGATGTCCAGTTCTGCATGTTAATGCGGTTGATAATCGATGACTTCTTCACAAGGGTCTCATCCTGCTCCATCTCGGGCTGCTCCAGATCTATCGAGAGTGGTATATGGCAAATGGGACAGTCGGGCTGCTCTTGCGAGTTGACGTAGCTCTTGGCACACGCGCGGCAGAAATCGTGCTTGCATTTGGACCGAATCGCTTCCTCGGCAGGTTCGTCACAGATGCAACACTGCAGAACGTTCTGGCCGCCCTCGGAAGACTTCTTCAGAATCAGGTCCGGATGATCAGCAACTTGACGCATTTGCATGATCAGACCGAAGATGTTGGCATAGTTGTTCAGCATCACACCCTGGGCCACATAAGTATCAAACTTGCGCTGGCCGCTGGACATGATGCTATTGGCAAAGTCGTTCTCCTCTTCACCAAAGAACTGACGATCGACATAGATCTCCTTGACAGGCAACTCCATGGAATTGGTATGGTCCTTCTTGAGGCGACGCAGCATGATGCGATCGGTCATGAGACGAAGCTTCTTGAACGCCTCCTTGCCGGCACCACGATTGCCATATTTCTGGATTGGATTGAGGAGTTCCTGATTGAACACTGACACATGTCTCATAGATACGTGATTGCCTAGGAATGACCGGTCAGTCAAGGCCTGCATGAACAAATTTCAAATGAACTCACAGTGTTTGCATCTGCCATCGTCGCCCATAGACCACTCCAGGCTGGCGCATGGACATTGCTTGCAGAAGTACGAGGCGAAGGGGCTGACATTCAGAAATCGTATCAGGGAGAAAAACTCGCCGATACGATTCTGTAAGGGTGTGCCTGTGAGACACCAGCGATACTCTACGTTCAGCGCAAAACAGGCCTTGGCTGTCATCGTTGTTCGGGTCTAGAGCTATATCAGTATCTGTTTCCCACAGAATCTGCCCGGCATTTGACCGACTTACCTTGATTGAATGTGCCTCGTCCAGCATGACCCTGTGGAACTTGATGGTATGAACAGCGCTCTTGACTTTGTACAAACCTGCCTTTCGCTGGAAACCCTTCTCTTGTCTGCGATACATTGACTCTAAGGTATTATAAGACATGATGATCACGTCGTATTCCCTGAGTTGCTTAGCTGTCATATCCTTCGCCTTGGAGTTGGTGCCATGGAAGACCAGCGTCTTCAGTGTTCCATCGGTGTAGGATTCAATTTCGGCTGTCCATTGCATGAGAGCAACTGGAGGTACCAGGACGAGAGTGGGATTCTTGGCCGGGTAGTCCGACATGATCAGAGATACAGCCTGTATCGTCTTTCCAAGCCCCATCTCATCGCCGAGAATGCCTCCCTTCCACTCCAACTCTTCCATCTTCTTCATCCATGCAAGACCCTCGAGTTGGAAGGGCTTCAGCTGGCGGGATATGGAGATGGGCTGATCCGCCTTGCCTTCTTTGAGGATAGGCATTGATTCCAATGCATCCCACATGGTCTTGAGTTCCGGATGGAAATGTTCCAATCGCAGTCGCTCCTTCTTGGCACGTCTCTTGTGGACAGGCACTCGGAAGGCCCCACGTTGGCGTGCAATTTGCTGCATTTCATTACCATTCTCATCCCTCTCTTGCTCAGAGTCGGAGAATTCCATCTGAGAAAAATCTGATGGCGTCTCAAAGCCGTCGTCCTCGGAGCTCATAACGATGGGCGTCTCAGCAGTACCAACAGAGGTCTTGGCGGACTTCCTAACCTTAGTCGACGGAGCTGCCGCTTTGCGTGCTATCTTGATCTTCTTGCGAGCCGGTGCAGATCGATACAGCGGCTCCTCATCATCGTCTTCGTAGTCGTCGACAGGACTGGCATCATCGTCATCTTCGTAGTCGTCTACAGGAAGACCAGCATCATCATCATACTCGTCTTCCACTTCATCTTCACTAGGCTCAGATGGAGGCGCCTTGCGCTTCGATATCGAATACTGTGATGCTGCTTTTGCTTTTCCCTTGCCCGTGCGATCAGATGAAGCGGATTTGAGATTATTTATAACGTCCGCCATGAACTCATCATCGTCTGTGTCATCCTTCGTAGGCTTGGAAGTTCTAGTACTTCGCCGTGAAGGAAGTTTGAAGGATGATGGCTTCATTGTGATTGCAGTCGTCGCCTTCTTGTCCTCCTCACGCTGCAAACGGCGGGCGACCGCAGCATCCGGGGATGAATCGTAATCGTCATCGAAGTCATCTTCGGAATCGTTAACCACGTAGGACGCAGGTCGCCGGGATCTCCTAGCTCTCAACGATGCAAAGCCTCGAGTTATGTCCTGCTCGTCGTCATTGTCGGCAATGCTGTCGGGCAATTCAATCACTAGACGGCTACGGGGAGCCTTGGCTTTGATTTGGTTGGCTGTAGTTGATAGTGCAGGAGTGACGACATGGCTGGTAGCCGGTGTTGAATACTCGCCACTATCTGAGATGGAAAGGGCAGGGGATGGGACTGAGGAGGCAGATGCAGATGCCGTAACAGGCGGCGCTTGAGCCTTTGGAGGTCGGCCGCGCTTCTTGGGGGCTTCCGAGGATGTCACAGCAGCAGAAGCTGCCGGTCTGCCTGGTTTGCCTTTGGCAGCAGTTGGGGTATCGTTGCTCACAGCCGGGCTGTCGTTGGCTGCGAGAGACCTTCTAGTTCTCGCCATCGTCGAATTGGGCCGAGGCAGATGGTGAGATTGAGTCTATGCTGCAATGTTGACGTGAAGATATTCCTTGAAGAAAGACCGAAATGACGCTTTGTAAAACACCCGAAAATTGGGCACCAAAGTTTACAAAGGGCGTAGATTGCTGGCAGGAGACTGCGTCAAATAGAAGTGGGATATCAGGACAAGGAGGATCTTAGGATCGGTCGCAGCTGTGAAGAGCACCGCACTTTGCTGCATGCAAAGCAATCACGACGGAGCAGTCAACCGGGCCCTGCTTGATTGCTTGGTGTTTGGAATACGAAACAACGGATGAAAACTCAAAAATGTATTGCGGTGGCGATTTCTTCCAATTCCCCCAGCTGAGATCGAGGGGCGGCGACTTCCTCAGTCACGTCGGGGTCACGCTAGCACGTGATCTCCATTTAAGGTATGCAACCACTTTAGATGGCGGGTGAAATTGCGCTAATCTCAGGCAGCAGTGCCCCGCTAATCGCTCCGGCGTCCAGTGCTTTCAAGTAGTGTCCCAATTCTCCAAGGTGACAAGATCTCGGCGCAAAGTTGGGACACTACACCAACTCCATCTTTACCCCTTGCCTAGCATCTTCAGCTAGGGAACCCCTGAGCACTTCCGGCAAGGCCATGGCCCACCCAATCCAGAGTGATAGCTGACAAGAACCCCACGCTACGCGCCCCAGCAAGTGGCAACGCGGTTTCCTCCTGTCTGACAGAATACATTCCAGTCTAGGGTGAATTGAAGCAGAGGAATTTTCTGTTGGACCAGACTTTCCTTTGAGAACCCTTCTTTGAGCTCGCCACTCTCACCACCACCACGGCTTCATCTTTCTCTTGCCGTGTTGCATCCCAACCCTATTTCATCTCAAGTCGGAGTTGGATTGTGGCCGTCATTCTACCCACCACGCCTTAGCGCCGACGGAGAGAGGCAGATTAGATTCACCATGTTCGTGCCATGATCACAGAGACTCATCCATTCATTCTGACAGCTGTTGCAGGAGTAGTCGCCAAAATCGCGCTAGTCGCTCAATCCGAGGCCCGTTAGTAATATGATAACAATTGGGTATGGGATATTGCTAACAACCTCCAAGGCAATCGGCTCTTACAGATTTCTTGGCCGTAAGTTTTCCTCTTATACGCAGTCGATATCTGCTACAACGTATCCTCGAGCTAAAAAAAACCATTTATTGTATAGTCTCAAAACATTTCTGCTCGCCAGATTCGTGCAGACGCAGATGCTCGACGCCAAGCAGCGGAGGCGGCAACAGCTCAAGGGGAAGACAACAGTGCAGAGCCCGCTGACAATGGCGCAAATGGTGATGATGATGGTGATGATGTAGCTGACGAGGACAATGACGAGGAGGTTGCTGCCCCTGTCACCGCAGCCCGCACGGCACAGGAACTAAAACGAAAAAAACAAACCGAAGCTATCGAGAAGATCAAGAAATCCAAGGCCTTCAAGAAGCGAAAGAAGGATGCCGGAGACTCCGACTCTGATGATCTAGCGAATGAGATCTTTAAGCAGAAGCTCACCCCTCTTCCTGGACAGATGGAGAATTGTGAAATCTGCGAGAAACGTTTCACTGTCACTCCTTATTCTCGTGCTGGCCCAAATGGTGGATTGCTTTGTACCAAATGTGGAAGGGATCTAGCCAAAGACGACGGTGCGGTCAACAAGAAGAAGCGAAAGGTGACAGGGTCAGGGGCTGGCCGACGCAAGGTTCAGAGCAGAATTTTAGACGGCACCTACTCGGTTGGCGCCAAAAGCATGATGGCTCTTTGTATCGAGACCTTGACAAGGAACATCGATCTCGCTGTCGAGCTGGGCGATCTTCCAACCCTGTTGGTGGACAGGATCGCACGTCACTTGGCCAAGCGTCGACTTCTCACATCGCAGAGCCTCGACTTGTTCCTACAGCCGCAGAATGAGTTTGTGAAAGTCTACGACGGTGCCCACCTGAGCTCCGACGATTACAGGCGGATATTCCAGGTTGTCTCGAACCTGAAGAACATCAAAATTCGGAACGCCATTCAGTTCAAGGACGACGTCATGGAATATGTCATAAGTAGGAACACCAAGTTGGAAGGCATCTCTCTGCATGGCGCCAACCTTCTCTCGGAGGAAACATGGAGGGCGTTCTTGGAGGTCAAGGGTGAGCATCTCAAGAGCCTACAGGTATACTACACAGATAGGCATTTTGGAGACGATCTAGTGGCTTCGTTGAAGGACTTGTGCCCTTCTCTGGAGCGGCTCAAAATATATGGCAACCAGAAGCTGACCGATGGCGGCGTGGAGCACATCACCAAGTTGGAGGGCCTACAACACCTTTCTCTGGATCTCAGAACGTTCACCACGACCGAACCATATGTCAAAGTGGTCAACAGTATCGGCAAAACTTTGCGAACCCTGTCGCTGAAGGAGGTACCGGACTTGGATGACCGAGTGCTGGACGCAATTCATGACAATTGTCGTTCACTGTCGAAGCTTCGTATCACCAGCAGTGAATTGATGACAGATTCAGGTTTCGCCAGACTGTTCAAGGGATGGGCGAACAGGCCTCTCACCTTTGTCGACTTTCGAAAGTGCCGCCATGTCGATTCCACTAGTTCACGCGAGAATCCCCACCAGGTTGGATTCTGTTCCGAAGGCTTCCGCGCATTGATGAAGCACTCTGGCAAGACACTTCGCGAAGTCAACGTACACGCTTGCCGACACATCAGCAAAGAAGCGTTCGAAGACGTGTTTTCCCCTGACAAGGAATATCCAGAACTAAGGAAACTAGAGATCAGCTTCTGCGAAGAGGTGACCGACTTCATCGTTGGCAGTATCTTCCGAAGCTGTCCTAACATGAGAGAGATGAATGTGTTCGGCTGCATGAGAGTAAAGGACGTCCTTGTACCACGGAACAAGCTTTTGGTTGGTGTGCCAAATGCTCGAGGGATGATCATAGAAGGCTCTGCGGATTAATTGCTTATATCGTTTGGCTCGTAACGCTTCTATAGCATCATTGTAATGAGTGTATTGTACTGGATGAGTTTGACGATGGTAGATGGGATGTATGACGTAGTAAGGATGAGTACATGTTGGTGTAGCCCGATTGTCATCACGTTCATAACGTCGTGGATAAATTGCCGGAGTAGGAGTCATCTCTAATAAAAGCGCGGCATCACATACCTTGACTAGCAGGTTATGAAAAGATTTCGTGTGACACATCCCATGATCCATGCGAGGCATTCCGGATACAATTCGTCCCACTGGCGAGGTATTTACAGATAGTCGACATCAGATCGCAGCTCGACCTGGATACCTGGAAGATTCTGTGATTATTGGAGCCGCTCATCGAGGACTGCGGCGGACTTCTACGTTACCTATCAATTTGAGGCGAGATATCAGGCTATACGGAAGCTCTGGGCTTCGACGCCTTCCGCCGATTCGTTGCCACCATGACAGCAGCCCGAGTCAGCGACCGTGTCGCCCAACAGGTCCTGGATCACACCGAGGTTTCAGGTGTACTTTAAGAACCATTACGACTATGGCATAAACTGATGGATGTTGGCGCTGTATCTCTTGGCGTACCCATCACTGCCGCTAACGAAAAGTCTGCAGAGCTGATGGAACACTGCTCTACCCTCGCTTTTAACTGCCCTTACCCCAGAAGGTTTGAAGCCAATAAATTCTCAAGAGTTTAATCGCATTGCAGAGGAGCAGTTAAGGAACTCGGGCGATAAGAACAACAATAAAGACGCCGAAAAGAAGGACCGGGGAGGAAAAAAGAGGGGGGAAACGAAAAAAAAAAAAGGAAAAAAAAAAGGAAAAAAAAAAAAGGAAAAAAGAGAAAATAAAAAGGAGATAAAAAAAAAGGGAAAAAAAGAAAAAGGGAGAAGGAAAAAAAGGGAAAAGGAAAAAAAATCATTAGCACAGAACTTATAAAATGACGAAAACGATAAAAGAGTAATAAAAAGTTTGTCGTATAACGCATTAAAGCACACACTAAGAAGGAAAGAATCAGCATGATGCAGGTTGACTGGGAATGAAGGCTGTGCAAACTGGGTCCTTAGACGTTAACGGACTGTATGTTGGAACGGGCCTCGAATCACAGCTTTCTCAAATTACCCAGAGCTCTATTCCAAGTCTTAATAAATAACTCACTCAATAATATCGGAACTGAAAAGCGAATCAAGCGTTATGCCAGCTGTGCCAGGAAGACGATACTATTCCAGCCGATATCAAGGTACTGTTTAACACTTATAATCGTTTATTGATACTACTATTAACCTTAACGTTTCGGGCAAAGTCTTATACCACTCAGAGCAAGCTTGACGACTATATATATAACACAATGCACCTACCTCTGGCAAGATGGAAACGGATTGTGGAGATGGACGAGGATAAGAATGGCGCTGGAGTATTCATTTGTCCGTTCTGTCAGGACGCCAACTTGGTGGGTCAAATTGAGATCTATAGCAACATCAAAAGCCTCGTCAAACATGTCGATCTCAGGAGCGCCACAAACACCAACGAGAAACACGAGGCCCTTGAGGTAGCAGCAAATTAGTATGAGCTAGACTGCGGGGAATGCCAACCCGAGCGTCGGAAGGAGGCGCATGAGAACGCCCATAATCAGCGATAACGAAGAGGAGTAGGCGGATATTGGGAGAGAGGAAGCAGGTACGGCCAATTTGCCAAGAGGAGCAGTCACTATCTCGCCGAGTGTTAGAGGGACAACAACATCTAACTGAAAGAGGATGCGATTAGTTAGTGGGCGACGGTTAAAAAAATAAAAAATGAAACAAACGTAATCAGAGTGAAAACTGGGGTTAGTGCAGAAGAAAGTGAAAAAACCGGTAAAAAGTACCTGTACGAGTATTGCGTTCGGGGCTTATATATGTGCATTGTATCGGGAGTTTTGTGTGACTTACCGCTTGTCCAATTAAATTGATTGAAATTGCCGCTCTTTGCGCTTCTCATTAATGAGTGGTTTGCGAGACGCATACTTCAACAATCCGTTATACGCGGGTAATAAACTTTGCCATTGATGCCACTCCACTAATGATGTATATATTCCTATATGTCCCTTAGGTAATTGCTATAAAAAATTCTGATCAAAAAGAGTTTATTCTACCTTATTTGTTTTCCATTATCATATATTTGTTAGCTTACGGCATATACTTACAGCCATTCCATATGAGGTCGGGCTTGCCATCCATGCCAGTTATAAAATAGAATATGCCTATTTGGGTCTTCATTTTAATGGGTAATAGCTTTAATTATTATAGACATTGAGAATATCAATATAGATGGGTAATAATATTATCAATACTGGGTATCGTATATAACGCCATCGTTACCAACCAAGCAACTCATGTTCTCATATACCTTTGGCCGACCCTTAAGCGTGGCTAAGGCCCCGCTGTGTCATGAAATCAAGGTACACTGAGTGGTGAGTCAACCGGCACAACGCCCGGGCTTGTGCTGGCCAGGGTATCGTCACTTTTCGCCTTAAGTTTCGCCTCTTGTTCTTCGGCGTCCGACGCTACTCGTGTCTCCTCGCTGATTTCCCGGTGCGGCTGTCCCCGTTCTTCTGGTATAGGAGCCAAAAGACCATCTACGGTGGGGATACTCGGCTGAGTAGTCGCATCTAAGGTAGGCGTCGGAGGTTGCAGTTTCGTGCTGGGGGCTGTGGCCGCTGTGGAGGCAGCCGTTGCGCTCGCCGGACCACCTTCGCTGCCAGACCCAGTAGCGCCGTCAACGTCTGCTATCACTTGCGCCAGTGGTACCGTTTCCGGCACTGCAGAAGGTTTGAGTCTCGAGTCGAGTCTCAAAATCTGTTTCGCCAAGCCTCTTACTCCATCCGCGATAAGCTCTGGCCGCTCCCAGGCAAGCATGCCCGACTTCCCGTTCGCCCTATGCGCATAGACGACATGGTATTTGGCGTTGGCCCAGCTTGGGCAAGCGTAATCATCATTGTCCTCAAGCTTGACCGGCTTCTGTATTTCAAGGTCTTCAGGCTGAGCCTCGGCTTGAGGTTCGGACTCTTCCGGCTCATCGCCAAGAAACACTGTAATTGCAATCCTCGGCCTCGGTGGCGCCTTCTTGGTGGTTGTCTCCGGGTGCTGCAGACAGTATGCCCAGAATCGCATAGCAGCTTCAGGTCCTGGTAACCAAGCTAGTTGAGTAAAGGTGATGATCTCTGCCTGGGTGAACTCTCGCTTCGGCCCCAGTAGACGCAAGCTCTTGAGTGCGAAGACTAGGAGTCCGGTTGGGGAATCACACAGAGCATAGGCTAATGTATTTGGCTCCCGGAGACCAAGCTGGTTCAAGCCAGAAGGCGTCGGTGTTGAATGCTTCTTTGACTTTTTCGGCGAACGACGCCTTTCGAGCGCTGAGAAATCCTCACTGAGATAGCCTAACATGGGTACTTTGAACAGACTGGCAATGGACCACTTTGCCCATTCGAGCGGAGCCTCTTGGAGTTTGGGTTGTGCCAGCGGCGGTGCGATAAAGTGTGCTCCTAAGCAGGAATCTAGATGCTCAGTTGACAGATAATGGACAATCTGCCAGTCGATTTTGGCGGGCGAAGCTGATGCTGAGCCTAGATTGCTGGCGAGATAGTGAGTGTAGTCAAGTCGTGCCATTAATGAATTAAGCATTTCCGCAGTCGTAGAGATGACGGGTGTGTTATTCGGCAAAGCGTCGCTAAATCCGAGGCCCGGTAATGATGGGATGACCAGGTGAAAAGGTTGATTATTTGTGACATCGTCAGGATCCGTAAAAGCCTTGGTGATGTGGCCGAAGGATAAGTTGGTGAAGGGGAAGGGGGGTATCATAAGAAGAGGTATGGCATTAGAATGAGATGAACGAATGTGGATAAAATGCATGCGTATAGGAGCCTCGCTCTGCGAGATTGAAAATCCAGTACGGAATTGCGGCAGTTGGGTATTGAGCTCATCCTCGTGCGTTCGCCATGAATACTCCTCCAGCCTAGTTGGGGTTCAGTTAGCCTCTGCGCGACATGGCCACAATGTTTTGTAATTATTGCGCCCAACTTACCAAAAGTCGATCAGTGGCTCAACTTGGGGTTTTGGTTCCCACCAGTCTTCTGATTTCGGCGTTGACAGCTCATGAGGCAGTCTGGTGATCTCAAGCTTCTCTTTTGTGAGGTCAAGATATCGTGATGAAACCTAGAGTTGTTTGGGTCGCGTAAGCCACAGCACCGCGGCAGATCGACAGTCTATTGAAACTGGCTTGGCGCACTCACATGAATTTGGTATGGCTTGATTTCCTCACTGGTAGTAGCACCGCCAGCGGCAGCAGTCTCCTCAACCACAGCAGCCATTTCTACTAGTTCCTTCAGTTTCAACACAAGCAACTGATGGCATTCAAACCCGTGAGATCATGGGAAACAGGCGCGAGACAAGGAAACACGTCTGGGAAAAGTTCGCAGCGCATCCACTGCTATCGTGCCGTGGATAATAAATTATCTCTGGGGTATCAAGGATGAAAAGGTGGCTTGACCGGCGCCCTGACTGCTACTGTGGCGAGTGCAACTATACCAGAGTGGTACTGGAGCGCCAACAAAACTGGGCAGAACCAAGGTTGCAGCCGGCTTGGCGGACCTGGACCCTGAGTCGAGTGGCGGTGCTGACGTGGATTATACCCCTGTCTAGGTCGCTTCTTCGGAAATGATCTTCAAGGGTCGCTGGTCGGGACCCAATGGAGCAGGCCTTGTGAGGCTTGTGGCTTTGACTGGCGAGAAGCATGACTACTTTCGGGTGTTTGGTGTCAGGATACCTACATGATAGGCCGAAATGGCATCATTTGCGATGCGAAATTGGTAAATGCGCAGGTCGAGACCAGAAAGGGAGGCAGCCCGTGATCAGCATTGCATTGTGATAGACAGGGACAGCTTGAGCAAACCTGGTCGGTGCCGCAATGGATGTCGATTCAGCTACAGCGCAGGGCGTGTGCTAGGTGTGACTTGAGACAACTCGTTCGTCTTTGGGCGCTTACGCTTGACTCCAAGTGTCGAGCTATACTCAGGCCGGCTGTTTTACCTTTTGTCTCCCTTTTCTATAGTCGAAGGCTGCCCGCCAATCCCATTGATACGAAGCCACAGAACCTGATATTTGAAGTCCCAGATAACTACAGGCCAAGCCTCTTCGTGCCGCATAGATGTTGAGTTTGTCGGATATCGTTGCAACAATGCGGCCCCAAATGAAGAGCTCCACAGTGCCCACCCAAACGCTCAGCAGCACAACCCTTCAGCCGTCTGTCTGTATTCCTTACTCTGCGCAAAGTCAGAACCATAAGCAATGCTTGCAAGACTGACTACCCAATATTATTCCTCATCTTGCTCTGCAATACGCCCAAGTTAATTTCCTTTCTTCCCTATGATTTCCTTCATATATATAACCGCCAGCTCTGTATTCAGCGCTTAAAGGCAGCAAACGGTTGCAGTCCCATCGGACGTCGACCGCAAATGAGAACAGGGGGCATCCCGCCTTAAAAGAATGAACTCAAAGGCCCATTCAATACCTATTACAATCACGACAACTATGCGAGCGATTAAGCGTTGATGTTGCAACCTATTATAACTTGCGAAGTAAAAAGATTTTAATTCATGCCAATGCCAGCCATCACAAGTTTCAATTTAAGCTTATCCTTTCAATAGATGGCCTCGGTAAGATATAGCTTGAGTGGCTGATCTACCTAGTCCGCGCAGTTGAGGCACTGAGGGTCCAAGGTGGAAAGGTCGAACAAGGTGGGCCAAGCAACCAGTTCGGACGTAAAACATCTGCCCGTTTTGCGATAACCGCATTGGCCTCGAAACTCTGTTCCTGGGACAAGACAGGCATAGACCAAACATCGGATGGTGGAAACCGTCCTGGCTCGCGGATTTGTCTGTACCTAATCGGGTCTTGTGCCGAGGAAGGAACGTATGCGGGTATTTGGTGCAATGATTCCCGTGTGATTGAGAATTGCGACTCCCATCGGGCGACGGTGTCACAGTACGAGAGATATGCATCTTGCCCCCCTAACTTGCTTTGATCTTGGCTCCCGCAGAACCTAAGAAGCAACACCATCATGTCGGAAAAGACCAAAGACACCGTTCTTATTACCGGCTGCAGCGAGGGAGGCATCGGCTTCGCACTGGCCCGAGAATTCCATCGCAGGGGTCTGCGGGTCTTGGCAACAGCGCGCAACCTCACCAAGGTGCAACATCTGCGAGATGCCGGATTGG
Organism: Seiridium unicorne; assembly: GCA_039778275.1. NCBI lineage: Eukaryota > Fungi > Ascomycota > Sordariomycetes > Amphisphaeriales > Sporocadaceae > Seiridium > Seiridium unicorne. The sequence continues at coordinate 211,174 of JARVKF010000001.1, read as the reverse complement.
AGGTCATCCAGCTCGATGTAGCAGACCAGGAATCAGTGCGTCGTGCTGTGGAGTCTGTGTCACGGCTGACCGGCGGCACTTTGAATATCTTGGTCAACAATGCTGGGGGAGGATACCAAATGCCGCTCCTAGACACAGACCTGGACGAGGCGCGAAAACTCTTTGATGTCAACGTCTGGGGTTTGCTCGCGGTAACTCAGGCCTTTGCGCCGTTGCTCACTACGACAGCTGCGAATGGTAACAAGGCGCGTGTTGTCAACATCGGTTCCGTCGTCTCACGTGTCAATGTTCCTTGGCAAGGCATATGTCCGTCTATTTCTCTCAAAGCCATGGTGGAAAGAAATGGCTGCTGACATCCATCCAGACAATGCATCCAAAGGTGCTCTAGCCATGCTTAACGATACGCTCCGATTGGAACTTCGTCCCCTTGGTGTCGATGTGCTGCATGTCGTAACAGGTGGCGTCTCCACCAAGTTCTATAGCAACAGTACCGGCCAGAAGTTGCCAGAGAACAGCTTGTATAAGCCTATCTCGGCGGACATCGAGAAGGCTGTGGCTGGCCATACGGCCACGGGCTTGCAAACCATGACCCCTGAAACGTATGCACGGAAGGTCGTGAGCAACGTACTGAGTAGCAGTCCAACTACAACCATGTGGATTGGAGGTCAATCTTTTCTGAGCTGGATAGGCGTCAAATTCGGTTGGGACTCCATCAGGGATTTGTTCGTCGGGTACATGTTGGGCATGAGATCGCTCACCAGGAAATACAGGGAGTTGCAGCAAATGAAGCAGGGCTAGTCATTTACCTATCGATTGGTCAAATTTAAACTTGTCATAGGTGTAGGCCCCTGTTGGAGCTTGATCAAGCAGTCCGAAATAAGAAGGGACGCAGTATGGAACTCCATATAATAATATAGGACGACTAATGTTTGCAAATAAGTTGAAGGGGCACCTCCGCAAGAATAACATAAGAAAAAAGGTCAGAGAGGGGTTGAGTTGGGTTCGATTGCATTACATTGAGTGAGGCGACCACGAACGTTTCTGTCGTCGAAAGCGTAGACAAGCTCGATCCATGCAACAGAGGACATGCTTCAATTTGGTTACGTCACTGGAATTTATGTGCCAGGGTCACAGGACCATAAGTTGGGCAGGGAAAGTAAGGTCTTTGAGAAAGTGCATGATTCACATTCGAATTAAAGTCTCTCGTCAGGTTTACTCATTTCAAGACCATTTCCATCCATGTCTAGTGTACAAACGGACCCCAGCTCAGGTCTCGTAGGTACGAGCCACCTAAGAAATCGTCGCAAGAAGTGATGGTGTCAGACACAATGCTCTCTGTCGAGCCTGGGATTAGACATATTCTTTTTTTGTGCCAAAATGAGCCCTTGACGTGAACTTGTGCTGGGTGAACTGAAACACTCGAGTCTTTGGGAGACTCAGAACCAGAACCAGTATGTGGTAGGGCCATGCAGAGAACCATGTGATTAGGTCCAGTTCGTGTTGGTATTAGTGGCATGTGCCCCCAGATCTCCGAGAACCACGACGAGAATTCAGACAACTTTGCATATATGAATCGCCATGAATAGACACCAAGTTGCAGGTTCGGTACACATTGCTAAATAAATAGTGGCGGACGCGCACATCCTTCGATCATTGTGACTGACCCGGATAATCGGTCCCATATTGATGTCTAGAACCGTTTCGTGTGATGATGGTATTTGTCTCTCGCAGACCACTTTCATGAGAACTTGTTGTACTCTGACCCGGAGCGGGCAAATGCTGGAGAGAACCTTGGAATAGTCTGGGACCCTGTGAGTAATTGGGTCCAGAGTTTTGTAAAGCGCGGTGCCAATGATCATCCGGATCTCTGTGGCCGTGAGAACCGCCATAGATGGTTCGTTCCCTCTGAGGAGCACTGAAACCGCTGTATTCGAAATCTGCGAAGTCCTGATCCGGATTTCTGGGTGGTTGTGACTGAAGACGAAAACCGTTCTGGGCCAAATTGGTAGAGTTGCGGATACCAGATGTGCTGATTGAATCACGGGGGAGGGAGTGATATGGATGATACCGGTGAATTTGGCCTGGTCTAAGGTGATCTCGATCTCCTGAATGCGTATGGTACTCGCTGGTCGGGTGGCCTCGGTCTAAACCATTGTGGCCGAAGTTAGAGGTCCTGTGAATGTGCGCAAGACCTTGTGGTCCATCAAGGTATCGATTCTCGCTGGAACCGCCCTCATTTCTTGAAATCTGAACATTTCGGTTTGAGGGCAGATACGTGGCATTGGTGTATGACTTAGAACCTTTGGGCCACGACCTGAAGACCATGGTCCCATTGGTTCAGAACCTCTAGTGTTGGTGCGTATTTCAGTTGGGCCGTTATCAAAGGACGCCATTGTGGCCGTACAGAACCTCGCTGTTACTTAGTTAGCCTAGATACCTAAGTGAAGGGCTGAATTGACAAACCTAAGCCTTAGTTGTATAGACTTTAGTTCAAGGGACCTTCGTTGAGGGAACCTGAAAAGAGGGAGCCTGAGGTGGAAGAACCTGAGGTGGAAGAACCTGAGGTGGAAGAACCTGAGGTGGAAGAACCTGAGGTGGAAGAACCTAAGTTGGAAGAACCAGATTTTTGGAAGAACCTGATTGTTAGAAGAACCTGAGTTAAAGGACCTTAATTGATGGGACCTTGGTTGGAGTGAATGATTATACTTTTCAAAGACGAAATCCTGTGTTTGAGGCGTTTGATATGTGTTGTTGATTGGGAATGGAATGAGTGTGTTGATTGAGGATGGGCTTATATACAATAGCTAAAAGCGTATAATCGGTGATTATTCCACGGATTTAAATATTATACAATATATCGTTATTCCATCCGAGCATCACGGAAGTCGCGGTCGCCATATCACAAATCACCTAGTAATGTAAGGCGACTATGCGCCTTCCACTTGTGTTCCAAATGCGTTAATTGTGAGAAGAGAAGAGAAAATAAGAGATGAGAAGAGAAGCTGCCAATTCAAATATACAACTGAAAGATGTGTCGAAAGTGCCACATATTAACAGAGTACCTTTATCTTGAAATTAATGATCAACAAGTTCGACGAGAAATGTTGATTACTTTGTCAACTTTGATCTATCAAACCGCACCTCCCGATGCCCTACAAACTCATCAAAACCCTCACAGCTGTTAAAATCCTTCAACACCATCTCAATTTCACCAAAATAATTGACATCGCCTCGTTGCGCGAACCCCAGTCCCCGGAATAGCGCCATGCTCCCGTCATTCGTCGACTTGATACGTACCAAGAGCTCCCTCAACTCCGGGCTGCCGCTGTCACCAGTGCTAGCTGCATACTCGGCCACGATCCTGCTGACGTTCTTCTTGATAAACCATAGGAACGCCGAAACAGCTGCCCTTCCCATGCCCTTGCCGCGGTCTGCCTCGTTGGCGATCATAATATCTACCTCTCCTACGCAGTACTTCTGCTCAGGGCTCCTGTGTTCGATGGAGCCGTTGCTCTGGGCGCCGCCAGCTTTATTATCTGCGCTAGCGCCTTCCTCATCGTAGTTGTCGTCGTCCCAGGGCGTAAGGAACAGATTGATGTCGCCAACCATGCGCTCATCACGATCCGCGTCACCTGCCACTACCACCTCTGCAGGCCCCGATGAACCGTCGAGAGGCTTGCAGACGATGAACGTCAGCTTGTCCGCCGACGTGCGCCAGGAGATCTGGTTTTCGTACTCCTCCTCGAGCGTGAGGCGATCTGATGCTGTCGCTTCACGAATGGCCTGTGTGTCCCTGTAAGCTAGCATTCTCAATCAAACGAGGCAGCAAATGAGACTGGAAGGCTGTGTGGGCAAAAACTAGCTGAGGAAAGGGGTGCGTTACGGCATCCTCCATCCACGTGTGATAGTGGGGAACGTGGTGCGCATCGTAAGGCACGAGAAGCACTTTGGGTGCTGAGATCGCTAGACGCCTGTCAGCTTACAGCAAGATACGTAGGAGACAAGCAAAATACCTATATGCTCGTTGAACCTCATTTTCAAGTGCGATACCCAATAGCATGCGTGGGTCGCTTCAAGGTAGATGTGGAACAATTTCAATTGAGAATGGATGTTTTCACTTGTCCGGATTTTTTGTAGTCTACGATTTCGCAGCTCCATCCGCCATGAAGCCAACATCCATGCCCCATCCAAAGCAGAACTGTGGCAAACCGCCCTGACGGATTTTGATGTTTATTCTTGTTCTGGTTTGGTTCTTTGGGATCTGGCACTTGAGTATCTCTTTTGCCAGCACGATTATTCTTTACATGCCTCTGTATTTGTACAATGCCATTGTAGCCCGGCTCGACTCTTTGGCTCACATTAACCTTCCCATGGAATAGGAGGGAATACACTGCTTGCCGCTCCTTCGCCAAGTGGTGCACTTGAGACACCATACGCCGCATCAGCATGCAATTTTGCATACTCTAACGTTCTGTGTCCGGGATCGACACCTAATCTATCTAGAATCTCAGCAGCCTTTTCAGGAATGAACGGCTGTAGGAGAATGCCTGCGATGCGTATCGACTCTGCGCTGAGATACACAACCTGGTGAAGCTGCAACTTATGATCATCACCTTTCCCAGCAAGATCCCACGGTGCAGCGGATGTTATGAAACGATTGGACTACGGGTATCTTTTTAGTGAAAAGTCTTTTGAAAGAAATGGCATGCTTACCTCGGAGAGAAATTCCATGATTTTGTGCAGAGCAGACTTGGGAGAGCATGCCTCAAAATCATCAGCAACAGACCCAGCAAGAGCCTCAAGATATTGCAGCTGATCATTGATCAAGTTGGAGAGCTCTGCCTCTTCTAGAGTACCTCCCGATAGGGATCGTAAACCCTGATCATGCATCTGCTGAACAGCTTCACGAACGTTCCACTTCTTCGAGCGCGTGACCCGGTTCAAGAAATTTCCTAGGGTCCCCTGCAGGCCCTTCTTATACTTTTCTACGATGAAGTCATTGCTGTAGTTCGAGTCGGATTCCATTGCTGCGCTGTGGATCAAGAAGTAGCGCATGGTGTCTACGCCCCATCGATCAATGGCGAAAAATGGATTGACAACATTGCCGATGGACTTTGACATCTTCCTCGCGTCCATCAACCAATGGCCGTGAGTCAGAATCCGCTTTGGCAGAGGAAGATCCAAGGCCATCAGTAGCGCTGGCCAGTAGATGCAGTGAAAACGGACAATGTCCTTGCCAATGACCTGGACATCAGCGGGCCATCCACCGACATGTTCGGACCCTGGAGTCCAGTGTGGGTATCCCGCAAACGTGATGTAGTTGATCAGAGCATCCACCCATACATAGATGGTCTGGCTTGGGTCGTCCGGCACTGGTATACCCCACTGAAGACGACTCACCGGGCGTGATATTGATAGGTCCTCCAGGTGGTTCTCGACCCAGTCCACCACTTCCCTCATTCGGCTTGCTGGTGTAACCCATTCTGGGTTCTCGCGGTAGAACTCCAGCAGCCTGTCCTTCAACGCTGTCATCCGAAAGTGGTAGTTCTTTTCTGCGGTCCATTCGACAGCATTTCCCGACTCAATCGATGCCATGTATGTCTTTCCAGTACGGGGATGTACCTGCTTCGTGATCATGTCCTCCGGGTAGAAGGTCTCGTCGCTGACGCAGTACCATCCTTCATGTTTTGTCTCGTAGATATATCCAGCCTCATGGAGTCTTTGCCAGAAGTGTTCCACCGCTTCTTTGTGCTCAGGATCGGTCGTTCGGATGAAGTAATCGTTGGATAGGTTCGCTTTGCGGGCCAAGTCCTTGAAAATCTCGGAGTTGCTGTCGCATAGGGTTTTTGGTGGAACGTCCTGCAAGTCCGCCGCCTGTTGTACCTTCAAGCCATGCTCATCCGTGCCAGTGCAGAGGAGGGCTGGGCGTTCGTTTTTCAGTACTTCCCAGCGCTTGAGCACATCCGCAAGTACCATGGTAAAGAGGTGACCGACATGGGGAGCTACACAGTCAGTCAATAGGGCGCTGTCTTTTAGGCCAATGGATAGAGGTCGTCATCCTACAAGCATTAACATAGAAGATTGGCGTGGTGACATAGTATGGCTTGCCCCCGGCGGCCCTCTGGACAGAGCTTGTGAAGCTCCTCGAGCCCCGGATGAAGCTCTTGCTTGGGCGCGCAGGCACAGGGCGATTGTATTGGCAGGATGGGCATACCCATCTGCCGCGGAGAGCTACATTGGAGCGTAGATTGAGGAGTCTCCTCGTCGAGTTTCCTATTACCCCTTGCATTGCTAAGAAAGGGCTGGCATAGCTCGATGCTCAAGCTCTCAAAGCTTGAAGCTTCACAGCTATCGCCGATTCGATTGGGGGAATCACCCACATTTGCGCGATGTCAGTGCTTTTACACAGTGACAAGGATCAAGCACACTGTGCCGTCTAGGACATTCGGCTCTTAGCATCAAACCCCCCACGATACAATCTTTTGCTGGACCATCCTCCGAAACCGCATTCAAGGGCCGCTTCTGCAATGCTTGCTGCTGGATTATTAATGTTCAGTTGATCGCATATCATCGGCTTTTGTTTTCCGCTCTTAGGGTGAGTCAAACCCCAATCCAGCCTCGGTGAACGCAACAGGCTGCAGGTTGAGTTATATCGTCATTGCTTGGGGCTGCAGAGCATCGGAGTCCGCCGATGTAACGCCCAGCTGCAGCGATCATCAAGGCTAGAACAGCTAGAAGCTGGGGAGAAGCATGGGCTGAGACTTAAGCACGGAATCAACCCCGTTGTGGGATCGGCGGACAGGAGCCATCAGGCATAGTGGAGCTTCTCTTTCGGCTCTGCCTACGTCAAGTGTGTCTGGGGAAGCAGCCCTATCGACTACTGCTGGCTACTCTGGCTTGTCGATATGGTCATCCGCATGTTGCACCGCCTTGCCGGAGCCGGAGATATGGCCTCGGTGTGTTCGTTTCGATATGCCCACCTGAAGAGCCAATTCACATCCAATGGCTTTCAATCCGGGCTTCACATGATAAAGTGCCAAATGTTGTCACAGCACCAGGGCATCATCTTGTAGACTCAGCCGCAGATGGAACCCCGCCAATTCCAGTTGGCTAGAGTAGAGACGAGGCTCGGTGTTTATAAGTGGAAGTCGATTGATAGATAAAGCCAGTGCTTGAGTCCTGCTGTTTTACCATCGCATATCTCTCCCTCATCTTATATGTGATAAAGTACAGAACTATAAAGTTGTAAATATATATTTATCCCTACAGTCGAGAATCCGAATTCGTTTGGCATTGTTTGAAAGCTTGCGACTGCCACAATGTCTCTGCCACATCATGAAGAGCTGTTGAGACGTGTCGAGGAACAACACGCACGATACCTCCGCAGCCTACGCGAGTTTCATGACGCCTTGGCTGATCATTCTACGGACGAGCGCAGTATGAGCGCTCATACACCTCCAATGAAGCCTCTTTCTATAGCTTCGACTTTTGTCAGCGAGCTGAGTCCTTTCTCTGCCGATGTTGGGCGTCGACCGCGGCGATTGACCAATGAGCTCGGTGATAGGAGGTTTTTGGTTCTCAAGAACACTCCAGCTTCACTACTGAGTGTCGATATCGATAGCAGCGATGATGAAGACCTCCATCATTTACCTCCTCCCCAGATGGCATCTGAGATGCCAGCCGACATCAGCGTCCAGCAGTCCTTGCCGGCATACACCTTTCATGATGACGATCTATACTGCTACCTCAAGCAGTCACAATTCTCCGAGGCTACCCAAATTGCCCTGGATGACGTCTACAGGAGGCGTGATGAGCTCGAGTCCCAGTCCATGTTTCAGTTCTTCAATGATCAACATGACAAACTCTATGATAGTGCCGCCTACGGAGTTTATGACGTTGGCAAAAACGGGTCAATAAATCCCAAACATCGGGCAGAGGACAACGACGCGGAATTAATTTTGGATGCTAAAACAGTCTGGGATACTGTAAAGGTATGGATGCTTATTCGAAAGTTGCGCGATGAAGGTGAAAGCTGATTATGTATAGTCTGTAAGCAACGATGGGTTCGCAGCTGGTAGAATGACGTGAGTCCCAGGTTCAAGTCGCAACATCTAGCCATTCCAACAGTACAAGCTGACTGGATATATGAATAGTTCTCTGATGGATCCATCGCCTCTGATGCTTGGGGCGATACACTTCAGCATGAGTTCGCATTTTGATATGGACGAGCTCTTTCAGCACCTCGTGACAAGGGATGACAACAAGGGCAAGACCAAGGCAGGACTTTGAATCGCAAAACATTGTTTATATCCCCCCTATACTAACGCTTCTTAGGCGTACATGGATCGGGCATTCGAACCTACCGAACTGCGGCAGAGAAGCTTCTTCTTCGTCTTCAAGTACTATACTGTCGTAGGTGAAAAACTCACACCAGCACCATGGCAGTACTATGACCACAGAGTAAGCAGCTTCCAGAGTTGTTTTATGCCCTTTGTAGCCTGTTTTAAGAGTGGTCGCTTCTGGTTGACCGATTTTGTTAATACACGAGCTTCAATTCCCAATAATTCGCCGAGCACACTCGAGGAAGCAATTGCTAACCCAGAGGTGTCGTAGCCAGCAGACAAACGAGCTGCTGATCACATTGATATTTGCGAGTGTAGCTCTATCCTAGCTCTATCCCTCACGGGAGATCCTGTTCGCACTTTCGGTCGGAAGAAGAAGAAGTCCAAAGCTGAACAGGGCAAGATATACGATCCCTTTGCACCATGGCAACTTCTCAACATCCAGTGCTATCCAGACGATGTGCACGTCATGCGAAACGAGGATTCTCAGAACACTTTCTCCAATGGACCGTTGGCGTTTCTTGATACTCTCGCCATGGAATATCGAGATGCTGTCAAAAGAAATGTTGCGTTGAGTGATGTAATCACCAAGTTAATTACGCCACCGGTAAGAGTAACCCGAAAGGCTTTCCTCGAGATGCTCACATTTGCTGATTCCCACCAGGTCACATTCATGTTTGACTATCGCCTACGAGACAAACTTCTTTTCGAGGATAAACATTTCACCTATTCACGTCGTTACTTCTGGGCCTACAACTCACTTGCCGTGATCAATGATGGCATCAAGTCCATGATCAACGCATATACAGAGACTTTTACGAAAGAGTTTTGGGCCGGCAAGCACGCAACCCTCTTCCCGCACCCAGATGCTACGTACAACACGCCTGGCTTTCATGCGTACGTGAACAAACTTCGACCGCTGCGTCACGAACTGGAAGCAGCTGTCTCAATGCTGCACCATATCTATGCCAAGAATGAGGCCACGCGGCAGGAGATCAAGAGTCTTCGTGACCAACTATTCTCTGGAAGCAGCGTCAAGGAGAGTCGACGGGCGATCGAACAGGGCGACAATATCAAGATTTTGACGAGCCTCAGCATGATTTTCCTGCCCTTGACGTTTGTCACCAGTGTCTGGAGTATGACTGGCTTTCCCCTGGACGTTGATGATTGGCAGTTTCCCGCCACCATGATCTGCGCTTGTGTGCCTTTTCTGGTTTTTGTGCTTCTAGTTCAGACAAGGACGGGGATGGAGTTCCTCACGAGCCGCATCGAACGGTTGGATGAGTGGTTCAAGATCTTGATTACCCAATGGGGGATGAAAAGAGAGGCGGCGGCAGCAAGCACAACAGTAAAACCAGAAATCAAGGAGCAGAGGCCAAGGAGGAGGAGGAGATTCTCGAAGCGCGAAACGGTGACGAACTCTGTCGAGCCTGTACAGCCTGCCGAAAGCAGACCACGAAAGGGCCTGCTATGGTGGAAAAGCCCTACAAACTCACAGCATGATGCGGTACTAGGCGTAGTATAGCTGTGGACATCCTCTGGGTAATGTTGTTTTGAATAAGAGATCAATACCTCAATCGAGGCTCCAACAAAATCGTGCACAGCAAAAGCGCCAACGGACACTACTACGTAGTAGTCGGTCATGTAAGCCGTAGAATTCGAACACAGCATGATCTATCAGGGCATATCTTCATGTTTGTGTTGAGACTAGGCTGCATCAGTAAAGCCCGAGGCCCGATATCTGTCTCTTCATCGGATCCCGAGGGCGACCAGGAACTTGCTGCCTTGACTGACTACTCCGTCCAGTCGGCACTATTAGCAGTCCATGGCAGGCGACGGACGTAAAGGTCGGGACTCCATGTCTGTATCTTGTAGAGATGTTGTCGACACGCTCCCGGGTTAGCCCAGGACTGGAAAGCATGGAACAGTCTTGGAGTCTATAACAACTTGGAAGTAAAGACTGGGTATAAACTGGAAGCACTAAGCAGACAGCGCTAACTCTGATCGTGCAACCAAAATTTAGCGACATGTGCTGCAGTTACATTACGGGCAATTTTGCCGGTGTCGGGTGTCGCGGGGCATAGGCATGCGTTTAGCTTGGAAGGCTGGGCAGCGGCGCTTTCCCAATTGAGCGCAGATGACTGGCCGCGCTGCACGTCCTCACGATTGGACAGACGCCGCTGCATGTCAGCAGTCGCAGCCAATTTGAGGGTCCCGATGGGATGGAAAAAAGGGGCAAGCTCCGGCCAGCGCAACTGGATCGCCGGAGACGGTGGGACACGATAACAGCATGCAAGGTGCATGACAGCTGATGTGACGGACAGGTGCCATATCACTATCCTGTCTTCTCCCGTCTCCGTCACACTTCTCAGTCTGTCGCCGTCGGTCCCTGGTTGGTTAGTTAGAGCCCAACCGGCGCCAGCAAGCTCTGTCACGAACTATCTAGAACGTCATATAGACATACAGTTCCTTGCCCTCATTCATTCCCAACATTTCCAGTAAGCCAGCCCGACCACTTTCTGCAGAATACCCAACATCCTGCTCCTTCGCTCGCTGCTTATCTGTGAACACAATCGCTCACAAGTCAACTGTCTAGTTATAGAAGCGCACTAAAAGTGGTGGCACACGGGAGGCTGGACGACCAACCTTACCGAGACGCGACCCGGCCAACTTACAAACCCAGACCCCTGTGACCTGATTCGAAGACGTCGTAATTTGCACCTCCCTTTCGAATGACTTGCGTTCCAACAACGCCGGATAGTACGACTTCCGACATGTCGTCCATTAGTTTTCAGGCCGGCTTTGAGAAGCTTCATGTCAATGGCAACGGTACGACCAATGGTAAACCACTGTCAGCTACGCCGAGGGCGAAGATGGATCGCAAGCAGTCTAATGCAATGATGCCCCCCTTCATGGTCTCCGCGCCAGGCAAAGTCATCGTGTCTGGGGAGCATGCTGTGGTATATGGCAAGGTATGGTCAAATCTACTCTACGCCCTAGTTCGCGTTGCGCAAGAGCTCATAGAAGCCGCAGGCCGCAATCGCTGCCTCCATATCACTGAGATCATATTTGCTCGTTACCACGCTCTCCAAGTCGCGCCGCACTGTCAGTCTGCGATTCCCCGATATCGACTTTGCCCATACCTGGAACATTGACGATCTGCCGTGGGCGATATTTCAACACCCCTCGAAGAAGAAGTCCTACTACGATTTAGTCACCGAGCTCGATCCTGATCTCGTAGCTGCGCTGCAGCCGCATCTGGAGGAGATTTCACCACACAAATCGGATGGCGATCGCAAGATACACAGGAACTCGGCAAGCTCCTTCCTGTACCTGTTTCTCTCCCTGGGATCGCCCAAGTTCCCCGGGTGTCTGTACACACTACGCTCGACGATACCGATTGGCGCCGGTCTTGGAAGCAGCGCCTCGATAGCTGTGTGCCAGTCTGCGGCGCTGCTTCTGCAACTACGGACGTTGTCTGGACCGCATCCTGATCAGCCCCCCGAGGAAGCGAGATTACAAGTAGAAAGAATCAACAGATGGGCATTTGTGGCGGAGATGTGTATACATGGAAATCCGTCAGGTGTGGACAATACGGTTGCAACCCAAGGCAAAGCTGTGGTATACCAAAGGACAGATTACCAAAAGCCGCCCCTCGTGCGGCCGTTGTGGGATTTTCCCGAGTTACCATTATTGCTAGTCGACACGAGACAGCCAAAATCCACTGCGTATGAAGTGGCCAAGGTTGCAAAGCTGAGAAATAAACACCCCAAGTTGGTCGGCCCTATTCTAGACGCCATAGATAAGGTCGTCCAGACCATGAACGAACTGATTGACGAGGACGACTTCGATAGCGAAGAGGTGGAGAGCCTCAGCAAGGTCGGTGAGCTCATGACGATAAATCATGGTTTATTGGTCTCACTGGGCGTCTCCCACCCACGCCTGGAGCGTGTACGAGAACTGGTGGACCACGAAGGCCTGGGATGGACCAAACTCACAGGTGCAGGTGGCGGTGGCTGTTCAATAACATTGATGCGGCCAGATGCTCCCAGGGACAAATGGGACCGCCTCGAAGACCAACTCGAAGAAGAAGGCTATCAGAAATTCGAAACGACGCTGGGAGGAGATGGGGTGGGCGTGCTCTGGCCTGCTGTCTTGAAGAACGGCATGGATGAAGATGAGGAGGGAGGGATGGAAATTGATATGGAAAAGTTCCTGAGTGCCCCCGGTAATGATGGTGTGGAAAGACTTGTAGGAGTGCACAGCGGAGGGGCTGAAAGAGAAGGATGGAAATTTTGGCGTGTCGAAAGCCACTAGTCGGATGATATTTGGCATCAGCTGTGGCTATACTAATTGTCTAATGCTACCCTACAGGGGGGTTTACTTGGCACCTGCCTCGAAGAAATTCTATTGTGTATATTTGGCCACTGCCGTCTACTGTAGGAAACAAATGCCGGTATGAATGACCAAGTACTTTCGGACATGTAAGTGTGCCAGTCTGCTCTTGTATGAGAAGTCACTCGCTGCTCCTAATAGGGTAAGCATACGGCTCTATCATCTCGCCGCCGACAGTAGCCTACATGCACATTGCGTTGATAGATGGCGTTTCATATGACCATACAATGTAGTTTACATGGTCGCTAAACCCCAAGATTGTGATGCCACCTGGTTGTCAATTACAAGCGCCAGTCCGGGACATTATTTTATACGCTGCTACCAGTGTCGGCGGATAAATGTATTGGATATGTAATCACCAAATGGAGAGCACATAAAGTATTGTTGCCTGCTCGAGGGACGCGCATCTGAACTTTGGTAGCTGCATTATTAGCATCTCAGTACTCGAGCCAAGTACATTCTGTTGTAGCCCTAGCGGATCAACTCCCTAGTCAAGGGTCCCTCCAGCCCAAACGTGGGGTTGAATAGAAAGTGGCCAAACCTCCAGGAACCCCACCATCGACAAATCGGAGCTCTCAAGAAAGCCATGCCTCCCAAAGGCAAAGCGGCCCCGAAGGCGAAGACTGCTGAAGGTAAGCTCAAATGAAGCTTTGAGTATGGTAGATATCGGCATGGCGTCATCCAACCGGCCGCTCGCAGGAAATGCAAAGGCTCAAGAGCAAAACCCGCTGACATTGCCTTCCCAGCCAAGCCGGAACCTAGAACGGTCATCGAACGCGCTCAGCAGATCTACGAGGCCACCCACCCATACGAAGCCATTCGCCAGAAGCTAGGGCTTCATGGTTTGTCGACTGTTGAACGAACCGCCTACATCAATTCGGACTTTGTGAGCAACGGCACCGTCGACCAGCTGGGCAAGAAAGCTCAGAAAGAGCTCTGGAAACAAGTCAACGAGTCCAATACCCCGTCGCGGAAGCTCCCCACGCCATCGCTTGAGGTTTGGGGCAAGGACAAGTACGGGCGCAACATCGGCGAGTACGCAATTGAACAGTACGAGGATAGGACCACCAAGGTTCTCAGACTGGCCATTTTGCTTAAAAAGAGTCGGGACTTTAGAAACACGAGGAACTGTGCTGTCCGGGAGCTGATAGATACTGACACGAGCGAGGCGTTTGCCTTGAGCGAAGACGAGATCAACGCAGAGCGTACGAGGAGGAAAGAGATGGCTACCCTCAAAGATGATCTTTACGGAGAGAAGATGGGCTCATATTCTACGGACCCGGACTGGGATGATGTGATACCAATTCCCCAAACGGAGCCGGAAGGCGCTCTAGCTTCTATAGCCTACCCTGAGGACTATGCTGAATGTGAGTAAGATGTGCTATAGCTATAGGATAACCGCACCGCTAACACAATCCTAGCAACGTCTTACCTTCGTGCAGTAATGGCAGCTAAGGAGTACTCGAAGCGCTGTCTCAAGCTTACTGAGCACGTCATCTCGATGAACCCGGCCCACTATACAGTCTGGCTGTACCGCTTCTCCATCATCCAGCATCTCAATATCCCGCTCCTCGATGAACTCTCCTGGCTCAACGAAGTGGCGCTCGAGCATCAGAAGAACTATCAGATCTGGCACCATCGCCAGCTGCTCTTGGATCATTACTACCCAACCATCAAAGATACTCCCGATGAGGTCAAGCGCTTCGCTAAGAACGAGCGCGACTTCATGATGGAGATGTTCGCTGAGGATGCCAAGAACTATCACGTCTGGTCATATCGTCAGTACGCCGTGAGGAAGCTAGGCATGTGGGGTGATGATGAGCTACAGAGCATCGCCTGGATGATCAATCAGGACGTACGCAATAACTCGGCCTGGTCACATCGCTTCTTCGTGGTATTCTCAGACCCGAACAATACGACCAAAGACTCGCATGCCACAGAGCATGATCCAGCCGTACCAGCGGAGGTCGTAGACCGGGAGATAGGGTATGCCAAAGAAAAGATCAAGCTAGCACCCCAGAATCAGAGCCCATGGAACTATCTTAAAGGTGTCTTGGTCAAAGGAGGAAGGAAACTAGGAAGTGTTAGGGAGTATGCCGAGCAGTATGTTAACGAACTTGGGCAAGAGGGAGAACAGGTTCGCAGTTCGCATGCCCTGGAACAATTGGCGGACATTTATGCCGAGGCTGGCGAGAAGGACAAGGCTGACCTTTGTCTGAGAAGATTAGGGGAGAAGTGGGATCGCATTCGCTTGGGATATTGGGATTGGAAACGCCAGGAGATTAGCCAATCTTCATAAAAACGAATGCTGCACCAAAAGGACCCATTTACGGTGAAATGGAGAGATATAGGAAAACAATGAGGTTAGACTGTCAGATCAAGTTCGACGTAGGCCAAGATGGTTACATCATCAGAAAAGATATGAACAAGACTGATAGGATTATAACATCCGTGAAATCTCTATGGCTTGACCCCAGACTTTCAAATCGGGTCAGGTTCAAATCCAGACTGTTTCGAACAGTACATTTCCTTTTTTTGCTTGTTCTGCATGCTTTAGAATAGAAGATCAGTACTCCTATATGTGCAAAATACTAGGCCCTGAAAACTATACCCTGCCCATTAACCCACAGAATTTATGCCTTTGACCATTTTCTAACAATTATTTCGAGTATAATTAATACTTTAGTTGAGTATTATAGCCCAGATACCGTAAAGGAATAGTAATTCTTCTATTTTGCCGGCACCTCTTCGGCTTTACCCAGCGCCCAAGTTCGTGTATTTGTATTACACAACAAGACCAGCTTGTTTCAAACATAAGCAGTCTGCCTCGGAACAGCTGGGAGAAGCTTGACTAGCCTCAACCCATGAGCTCCGGCTCTTTGTATGTGGTAACTCCCGTATTACAGTATCATAGTGCTGTATGTTATGTTGCGGTGTAAAAATAAAGCTATCGTGTTATGTGCTTCACAGTGTTGGCTCTTCGGCGTGCGGGGTCTACTAATGAGTGATCTGAAAACGAACAACAACCACAAAGGAGGAGGTAGTTAACAGGCGTGGTGAATTAGTGCTATCTGCAACTGCTGGTCTGACTGAAAAGGCAAACTGCCCCGTGATCCACGTGACCTCCCCACACTACCTTACTATGTGCTATCTTATGTCGCTATACTAAAATTAACATATAACTACTTCCCTATAAATATAGGAAATAGTATATTTAAGCACAAGAAGCACACTCGCTGACATATTTAAGTTGGCCCTACATAACGAACTAAAAACATATGTGCTCTTCTGCATAGCATTGGCACGTGCGTTGCCCTACAGATGCTGCATTCGCACCCGCGTCGTCGACCACCAACAACCCAGGATAACCACAGCAACGTACAACCAACGATTCTAAAGCATGCAGAACAAGCAAAAAAAAGACATGTACTGTTCGAAACAGTCTGGATTTGAACCTGACCCGATTTGAACGGATGACCTTGTGGAGTTCCGCAATTGCGCTCACAATCGATGAAAGTCGATGAGAATGCGCTGGAATCACACGCGCTACCGCTGCGCCACAGGTCCTTGTTGAATCTTTTTCGCTTAGAGAAAATTATATTAGATGAGCGGAGACTCGTACTGCAAAATTGAGCGAATTCGGACGGCTGGGGTATCAAGTAAATGTGGAGTCAAGAATGGCGAGAATTATAGTATCCGTCTCAAGACCAAGAACATGGCCCATTCGCAATACCACAAAGAGTCTAAGTAGAGAGGAACGATAAAAACAAGCTGATACAGTATTAACGCTCTTCTACCTGTTTTCTGTTGACTAAGGAGCATTATGGTTGTACAAGTATCTAGAGGATTGCCGCCTCCAGGTACTCATCTCAAGGTGTCATTCAACTGCCTTTAAGCATGCGAAGAGATGCTTTTGCCTCACAAGCCTCATAGTAGCTACTACTGAAAGTTGTGCTCCCAGGCGTCAAGGGGACAATAGATGGTGGTTGTGCTTGTCACCTTCCTTGTGAAGCATTCAATGTTAATTTCGTGCACCTTATCATCTTATCCTGGTATATGAAGTCAGTATCATTAGAATACATATTGTGTAATTCAGCTGAGATAGAAAGACCGTCATCATTGAAACCAGATCGGCATGTTCTCATTGACGAGCCGTCGGACGGAAGGTGAAAAGTGTTTCTGATCGTGTCTTGTTTCGGACACGACTATAGCGGCAAACCCCGATTCCCTCGTCGCGATCGAACTAACCTTAGCAACTCTTGGCGTCCTTCCCACATACCTCACCAAGTTCAAGTCTACATCTCAATAACTATAACCATTATGCATGGAACAGATATCGAGTCATGTTGTACACGGTAAAGGTCAAGCTCGAAAAAGTGTTCGTATGTGTGTTTTCTTAGGTCACTTGCTTCCTTCGCATGCCATCTGCGACACCTTCGTCATATCCCATAGTCAGTGTTACTAGAGTACCAAAAATGAGGAATTATATATAACGGAAGGGAGAACGCAACGCGACACTTTCTTGTAAACTGGCCGAGAACGACAGTTGAGGTGCACTTCCCTCAAGTTGCAGCTGAGGTTACAAGAGTCAACAATGTTTTATTCGCTTGGGAAAGAGCGTTGTCTTGAATGGAAGAAGCTGCTGAAGAGCACTATGACACGAGGAATTCGTCACGAGAGTGGGGTAGTCATCTTTCGCGTCAAGAGCAGTGGATTAAAGATATTCAAAGTGTCAGGCGGCATGAACTCAGCCAGTTGAAAAAATCGAATTCCATGAATTTACAAGACAATACAACGAAAAGATATGCTTATTTGAAACCACACGAGCCGTGATTTAGACTGCCTACGATTCAGGATTATTGCAATCATGAGTGAAGGTATATGTGTCAAAGTATTTATTGCAACTCAAAGCAGTCGGGCCTTGGAGCCGTATTCTCGGTAGGGTATCGCAAGTACATTTGAAACCTGTTCTGGGTTTGGGTTTCTCGGTTGAAAATGGAGTAGAATCATGATGCAATGAAACATGATATCAACTTAAAATTTCTCCAAGATGGTTTCATTCCATCGCTTCGCAAAACTGAACAGTTTACGGACAGTGTAATAGTCAATGTGAAGGTATGTTGTTCATCCCGAATCCAGAGTAGTACCCGTCTGCGCAAGCTGAGGACTTGGGTCACACAATACCATTCATGACTTATCTTTGCCACTTTCGTCTTTCTGTTGGCCGAATGACAGTAGTAATCTTTTAGCAGAAATTCTTCTTTAGCTAAACTCTTTAATAGCCTATCCGCGCGGGTTGTAGTTTCCAGCAGCCGAGGAGTCTATTGTTCATGTCATATCTCGTGTTCTCAACAGGTTCTTTCTTCGTCTGAACTCCCACCAAGCCTAACGGCGACTCATAGCTTCCAACAACTGGTGATAATATTGCTTATATCAGGACTCGTGTAACAGTACTTCTTGATAGACCTCTCAATAGGTGGTCACGTACTCGAGTCGGGTATTCGTCGTGTATGATCAGTGTAAACTATTTTTGTTTATTTTTATTTGTTTATAACTTCGTACTAGATAATTGTCAATTGAACAGAGTGCTCGAGCCCTATTGGTGCTCCCATCAAACAATCATTCAACCGGGTTCTGGAATCTTCTCCTCTCATCTCATAAATGCAGCTCTAACTTTTATCTACTATCTCAACTGGTTATGCTTGAGTGCATGTAGATTCAACCCGGGTAATTTGAGACTAATCAGGAAGACCATGGAAACGTGGCGGGTGTAGTCGTTCGACTTTGAGGCCATGTTACTCTTATTGACTGTGTAGGTCTGAGTCAAGTCGAGAGGCTATCAGCAGTTTACCTCACCCCGCACCAAACGGTTTCGAGGATTGTGAATTGATAATTGTTGAATTTGGAGAGAGCGCAGGAGCTACTATTCCGCCCGTTCTTACAAGGTACATTCATCGGTACTACATAAAGTACTTACAGGGACAAGGACAAGAACAAACCGAGATATGGTTTGCTAGCGTGATCCAGCTCCTACCTAAAAGGCAAATATTACAATGTATGTTTTGCACCAACTTAGAAAGTTGGGTGGGTCGAGAGAGTAGTATCAATAGTGAATAAGGTAATGGGAAAGGGGGATGTTTCACCGAAAGAAAATGGAGTATAATCGTTGTGGCCGAAAGGAAACATCCTACTCGTCCATATTCAGTAACAGCACTTAAGGTTCGGTTACGGGAGGGAAACCCTGGGACCATCACCTCACTACATAGTAGCGGCTCTCATGCAGGGGTCCGTACAGCTCTGTCGCCATGTGGGGTTGTGCTAGGAACAGAGCTTCAAGGCTGTCTAGCCCCTCAATTGCCCCTCTACACTCTAGTTGAAGACATTTCGAGGAGACAAAAGACTTCAGCTACCACCAAGCTCCACTCGACCATGGCTGGGAAGACAGTCCTCGTTACAGGTGCTACCGGCTTGCTTGGACGGCAGGTCGTCAAAGGCTTCGAGAGAAAAGGCTGGGATGTCAAAGGCACGGGTTTCTCTCGGGCTGATGGCGTATCCATCCTCAAGGTTGACCTTGGAAATGCATCCGAGGTTGAGAAGACCCTGGAGACCGTCAAGTAAGTCATCTACATGAGCATTTGATACCATGGCGCCGTCCTGATAGTGTGTTCGATAGGCCCCAGGCAGTCGTCCATTGTGCAGCGAATCGATTCCCCGACAAATGCGACAAGGATCCAGAGGGCACTCGAGCACTGAACGTTGCCGCATCCAGGTCACTAGCCAGCTTGTGCGCCGCCCGAGACATTTTCCTGATCTACATCTCCACGGACTATGTCTTCCCCGGCAAGCCCGGCGATGCGCCATATGAGGCCGATGCCAAGCCGGCCCCGACAAATCTGTACGGGCAAACCAAGCTTGATGGGGAATCCGCAACTCTGGAGGAATACCAAAAAGCTGGAAAGCAGGGCTTGGGAGTCGTGCTCAGAGTCCCGGTGCTTTATGGCGATGCCGAGACGCCTGCAGAAAGCGCCGTCAATGTACTCATGGATACCGTCTGGAAAGCTCAGGAAGAGAGTTCCAAGATCAAGATGGACCATTGGGCGCTTCGCTTTCCAACAAACACAGAGGATGTCGGACGTGTCTGTCAAGGTAAGCCCGTCCTCATCCAGCTTGATTGCGGCGGCACCACTGATGACTTGGGTGAACAGATGTCACAGCAAAGTACCTGGAATCTGCAGACCGATCTTCGTTTCCTCAAATCCTACAATTCTCCTCGGAAGACAAGATGACAAAGTACGAGATCTGCGAACTCTTCGGCGAGATCATGGGCCTCCCGATCACACGCATCGAGGCCAACAGCGAGGGCAATGACCCCAATGCGAGCGTGCAAAGACCCTACGACTGCCATCTAAGCACAAAAGCGCTCAAGAAGCTCGGAATTGATGTCTCAACACAAGACTTTACTGGCTGGTGGAGATGGTCAGTACGGGCTTTCAGGAAATGAATGTGCGCCTAGACTAGCTGGCCCAGCTGAAGGACAGACGAGATCGGTGAACGCGATTCGCCAATCCGGAGAAGGGGGGTCATGAGACTTGCGGAACGTAGGTAGGTTTGAGGCGAACGCCTCCTTGACCCAAGGCCATCTACGAAGTAAGCAAGAAACGGAATTGACATTAATTATGCTCAATAAGACGTTCGCGTCCCCGTCGCAAAGTCGCGTTGGCATTGAAATGACTGCATACCTAGATCTGGAGGGCGCGTAATGAGTGTCTCGGAGTTCTAGAACAGTTCTGTAAGATGCGGTTGGCATCCTACGGCTGCACTCTCCCCGCTGTCGTGCAGCATGCCAAGCTGTTTAGTGCATATCCAATCTCACCGTTCTGCAGGTCCTGGATTTGGTGCGCGCGGGCTGGCTTCCAATGAATCCATACGTAGTCTCAATAGGAGGCGTACAAATTGCTCGTGTGACCTTTTTGGTTTTGCACCGCCGAGGAAGCGACAATGCTTCCACAAGGTTTTGTCGCCGCCGCCGCCAGGCTCGTCAGGTTCACCTAGAAAGAACTGCAATAGGCGAAACGTTGGCGTCCCTTGTCTGTTCGCACCCTGACGCACATGCAGAACCCCATGCGCTGAGATTGGTCATTATCCAGTCTGTCATGCCAGGATGCTAAGACATGCAATATATTAATGCAGCATTGCCCAGAATAGGTAAGGAAAGGTCGGCATCGTTATTTCCTGCTTGTTGTCACCGTGGTCGACTGCCAGATTCTTCAGATCCCGTCCGCTTCCCCATTCTTTGGACGCGTAGCAACGAACTCAGCCATCCTGGACGGCAGTCAACGCAAGGAAGCCTGAGGTGACATTACGACCTGCTACACGTACGACAGATCCCACGTGTGGATCCTTCGGTGGCAGTTGTACGGCAAACCCCTATACAATGCGCAGAAAATAGCAACACGGCCGAGACCATTTGACAGCAACCCGCCGTTCGACGAGGGTATCGTCTTTTAGTGCGCCGTCGTCTGTGCCAAAACCCGTCCGTTTTTGGCGTCATTGCATGCGAGCCCTTTTTTTTTCTCTGTTGGTGTGGAAATTGCGAATTCGCGATCCCTTGAGCCAGCCTATCGACGGATCCCCCAGATTTGCACAGCCCTGCGTGATAACAACGTTCCCGCACCCTGACTGGAGATCATTACCGTTCGTATTACTGACGCCGCTCACCCTGTGCCCGCGTCTTCGACAAGGTAGCGGGGCAAATAGTTCCTGACCCAAGGCTGGCGGACTAGCCATGTCACGGCCAGAAGAGCCGCTCGACGGTGCCGCGCCGCAGCCAGTCAAGTTCTCCAGGTATCGGAGCGTGAGAGGAAAGAGCGCGTCGACAGTTTCCAGCGCGGCAGCGAACAATGGCGGCACGGCTCGAAATGCACCTCGAACGCAGACGGGGGAGCCCAATTCCATGTCGGCGCCTGATCCTGCGCCGGCGAACTCAATCGCTAGGTCCATGTCTCGCTACCGCCGACACGGGGCCAGTGTCTCTGTAGATAGCGATGCAACCCCCAAAATTACTGCTCCACATCAAAGGGAACAACCTCCAATGCCCCCTGTTCCTGTTATACCCTCCACCTTGAAGACAAGCAGCCATGACGAAAGCAAGATTGCTTTTCCAAACGATAAGGATGGATTTGTGCCGCTCCAGAATCCTTCGCACTCTGCCTCTTCGCGACCCGATCGTTACGTGCGGCACACCGAGTCCACGACAACGGACCAGAGCCGCAACCGTAAAGTGAGGGACCGCCCAAGCCGCCCAAGTGACGAAGGCGAGCGCAGAAGAATGGCTGACCGAAGCAATCGAGAGAGGCGGAAGCAGCAGGAGGAGTTGGATGCGGCAAACAACGCTGATCAAATCGCGCGTAAGGAGAGGGAGAGCGATCGGATACTGGCCAAGCAGAAGAAGAAAAGTCTCGAGGCGCTGCAAGTGTCGCTGGCCAACAAATCGCAACAGTCTGGTTTTCGATCCCCGAAAGCTAGAAGCCCAGTGGTCGAGAAATTCGTCGCCCTGACAAGGCGCCGCAAGAGCAAGGAGGGACTGTCACCGACATCGTCCACCGGTGGCTCTGTTACTGGTTCCGTGGACTTTGGGTACAGTCAAACGGAACTACCAGAAGTTCCCAAGCTACCTGTAGGGATTGAGGTCGGCGGCAAAGGCATCGTACCCCAGAAGGATGCTCCAGTCTCTGCTGTCAATCATGGCGATCGCGTAAGTACTGACTGACTATAGTGTCTAGGCACACTGCAACTGACAACCAATTTAGATCGTCTCGGTCCGCTGTAGGCACCACACATTCATTTTGCCTGTTACACCGGACACAACATCAGTCGATATAGTGCTGGCAACAGCCAAGAATATGACTTACGACCTGGAGTGGAGTCCTCAGGACTGTGTAGTGCTCGAGGCATACGGGCCTCTCGGCCTCGAACGTCGCATACGGAAATTCGAGCAAATTCGGGATGTCATGAACTCATGGGACCGTGACACGCACAATCAACTGGTAGTCTCGGCGTCAGAGGATCCGAGACAAGATCGCGATCTCGAGGCTGATTCAATACTAGACGGCGAGACGGCTCCACAAGGGATTCAAGTATACATGTATCATTCGAATCGTCCAGGGAAGTGGAACAAGCGGTGGATAACGCTCACTGACCAGGGGCAAATCCTGTCGGCCAAGAAGCCAGATGCAGGCTCTTCCGATAAGGATGCTTTGAGCTTGTGCCATTTGTCAGACTACGATATCTACACACCGACGGAGTCGCAAATGAGGAGGCGCCTCAAGCCGCCGAAGAAGTATTGTTTTGCAGTAAAAAGTCAACACAAGCCTGCCATGTTCATGGATACGGAAAATTACGTTCAGTATTTCTCGACAGAAGACCCTCGGACTGCTACACAGTTCTCGGGAAAGGTCCAGGGTTGGCGTAGCTGGTATCTCTGGGACCGCAAACCTGCGGCGCGTCGGATCTCGATACCCAAGACGGACGATAAACCGCCACGGCTCCCATCTGTTAGACACGCTTCCAAGAAGTCTGTCAATGCAGCCCCAGAAGGTGTGCATGAGGCGTCTTACACTGTCGGCGAATTTGAGCCGCTCATCGACATGCGACGCTTCGACAAGCGTTTGTCTCTGTTCGGACAGGATATCATCCCTTCTGAGCCCGACCCATCCACAATGCCAAAGAAGACACCGGCTCATCTTAAAAAGGGATCCAAAGACAGCAAATCTGACGGTGCATTGATTGACAAGATCAAGTCTACCAATGCGGAGGCTTTTACTGGCAACGGACTTTTGGGCCAAGGCTACGATGCACGCAAGGGAAGCATCGATAAGGGAGCATCCAACCCACGGCGGTTTTCCAAGGACTTTGGGGACTTCGGAGGAGCTGCTTTCACGAATGGACCGTCACTTCTCAACCAGCAGGCTGAGACAGACGCTGGACAAGGTGGAGATATTTCCTGGTTCCCATCGGCTTTGGAACACTCCGCAAAACACCGTGACACTGACAATCCGCGCCCCAATACCTCCGCAGGCGTAGTCAGTACGCGCCCTTCTCATAGCCGCTCGCGCTCCCACTCGCGTCCGCCACCTATTCCACAACAAAGTCGTCTGCGCTCGGATCGGCCGCCGATCTCTAATCCACATCTTCCCGGCTCTCACGATCCCAATTCCCCCGATGGATCTGTGCCGCTCGCTTCGCGAAGGCAGCCACCCAAACCTCTGGTGAATTTGACCACGCCTATAGTGAACGAACCCCCACAGTGGTCCAAGAAGGGTCACGGCGTGCAAGCCCCTGAGGGTATGCATCACCTGATCGACTTCATCAGCATTGGGCCATCCAAAGACAAACCCAGCGGCCTATTAGAAGTCCCGCCAAGGAGTTCGATGCGCAGAAGCCCACCTAATACGGCACCGCTACCTGATGCTCCTTACAATACCTCCCCGACCCACAGAAGCGGCGGCGGCTTGAGTAGGACTCGGTCAAAGAGCTCTGGCGCACCCCCTAGTAGACCCCTAATAAATGATGTTCCGCCTGTGCCCACTCTACCCGGAAACGGCGGCAGGACCATGACCATGGGCGAGAAAGAGCGTGTGAAGATGGATGCTATGCGCGAGGCTATGAAAGCGAGAGAGCGGGAATTCAAAGATCGTGAGAGAGGCAGGGCCCGGGAAAGAGATCGGGAAAGGGAGCCTAGAAGCGAGTATAACTCGACAGGACGGGTGGGGACACTGAAAGTTGTCTAATTTAGGTCGCATTGATACTGCATATCGGAGCGTTGATATCTGGGGAAACAGTACTGCTCCATGACTCATCTGGAAGCGTTGTTGGTTTATGTGAAATTGGGAAAGTCATCAAGAACGAGGAATATCATTTACGTGTCAAGGAAAAGTTCATGTTGCATAAAGGCGCATATGGCGGCAGTCGGGTATCAAGGTATACTTGGAAATTAATCGGTCGATTGGGCGAGCGACCTACGGGGCGGTGATGCATGTGGTTGAGAGAGGTTTTCCATTGCATTGCTAGCATATATTGGACGAACAAGGGATTTTCAACCTGTAATAGTAGTGTTAAATCATAATTCCAATCGAGATCACAATTACACCAAGTACGCCTAGGCACCAAATGTGGTCACTGGACTTCTTCTGCCATTGACGATCCAGATCCTTGGATTTTGGAATCGCGGTCGGCAAACTGTATATTGAAGCTGCGAAACATACAAAGGATACAATGGGGTACGTTTAACTATTCTCCTCCTCCTTTGGAGTGCAAGTTCATCCAAGCCCTTGCAGCCTCCGTCGACCCAGCCAGTTTAGCCCAAAAAGCTTCTGTTTAGACCGTGCTCATGGTTGCCACTGACGATGCAAGGGCTACATAGACCAACGATGTTTGGATCATTACACGTATCCCATATTGCAGTGAGCAGTATACAAATAGCCCCGACACCTCTTGCTTTCAGCCAAATTTCTGATTCCTTCACGGATAAAAGGAGCGCATGTATCCCAGCACGCAATCGCATCATCCCAGTTGTAGCTCTCCTTATACCAGTGCTTTCCGCCGCATTCGAGACTGTTCCAGTCGGCTGATAACACATATTGATTAGCCAGGAATTTATTGTTTGGTCACGTGTGTATGATCTTAGTTATAGCCACGTATATGGATGATAATATAGGGAAGGATAGGGTCAGCGCAAGATGGGACTTTGTAGCTGTGACGTACCGGTGCGGATCTTCTTGTGACACTTGATGAGCTCTTCGATGTTGTTGTCAATGGCATCTCTTGGGCTCAAAACCTCCATGTTATTATCAAGAGCGGTGCCGTTATAGACTTGCACCTGTGGCAGGGCTTGGGTAGCTGTAGCCAAAGCCACGAGGCTGAACAAGTAATCCTTGAATAGCATTACGAGGGACAAGGTTGAAAAGTCAGGTGATAGCTTATTGAACTGTGAACGATGAATGGGACGTATGATGAAGAAAATGATTTGATCGAGGTTGAAGTATTGATTCGTGCATTGTATTATGAATACAACCAATATCCACACTTGGCGCATAGGAGAAAGCTTGACGGGAACCTATTAATTAACTCAATGCGAAACTTTTCGAAATACTTGCTCGAAAAGCTGTGGTAATGAAAATCGCAACTGTTCAAGCGTGGGAAAATGTGTTTTTAGTAAAGTTGAAAATGAAAATGAGTCTCATCCTGGAGTATCAAGATGGGAATTGCGCGTGAAAGCTGCCAAACAATTTACAATCAAGTAGCGGGGAAAGGAGAAGTATCGCCTAGCTTCAGCATCGGTATATCCACGTGGTGATGGAGCATCCAGAATACATGCGTATCGCTGCCTCAAAATATGCATCGAGCTTCGCTAGATCTGCGCTCCTGACTTTAAGAAGCTTGGTATTCCTTGTCTTTATAAAGCTTTCGCATCCTGAAAGTAGCGTTTGGTGAAATCGTTACCGTTAGCCAATTTCCGGTTTTTACTGTATTGGCTGTAGAGTGTACCGGGATCGATAGGGTTGAACTCTCGTATGCTTTAGGCATGAATTTGATGAAAGAAACGGCTACCAGAGCTGAAAATTCTAGGTGGTTGGTGTGCTCTAGGTGTTGTCTGCCCACTTGAAGGGTCGGGTGATCAACCACAATGTCTATCTAAATCGTGCGTGATACTTGAACTCGACTCTCCCTTTTTACTTGCTGCGCTTGTAGATCTTGTTCAGGAAAGTTTCGAGCACCGACTTCTTCAGACCTTCATTTTCGTCGACCTTTGAGATCATCTCTTTGATTTCACCCACAACCTGCTCCTCGTAGGCATAGTACTTGTTCTTCAAGTCAAGCTCATTGTACAGCTCCTTCACCTTGGCGACATCGGCGTCGTCCTTCTTGCCATAATGATCTTCAAGGACCTTTCGTTGCTCTGGCGTGGCGATCTTAAGGGCCTGGTTGACAAGCCATGAGCACTTGTTGTCCTGGATATCTGTGCCATCCTTGCCGATGACGTCCTTTGTTCCGTAGAAGCAGTCGAGGAAGTCGTCCTGGACCTGGAAGTATTCGCCCATGGGAATCAATATGTCCTCGGCTTGCTTTAGGTTCTTGGGTGTTGCAATGTTTAGGTAGTGCAGGGCCAAGGCGACAGGCAGGTAGAAGCTGTAGTAGGCCGTCTTGTAAACGACAATGTGGGTGTACTTCTCCAGGCTGTAGTTGTGCAAGTTGGAGCGGCCTTCGGGGGCAGTGAGCAAGTCGCAAAGCTGTCCAATCTCAGTCTGGAAAGCCGTCTCGTGGAACAACTCGACCATGTCAACGTAGGCGGGGTGTGCCTTGAAGTACTGTTTCAACAGCAAATAGATGGAAGACTCGAGCAAAAATGCATCGTTGATAGCAACCATGCCGACCTCGGGTTGGCGATACCAGCACGGCTCGCCACGACGAGTGATGCTGCTGTCCATGATATCATCAGAGACAAGGAAGAAAGCCTGGAGGAGCTCGATCAACCAGCCAAGAGTTGCAGTCGAGAAGTACTCCTCCTGGGTCAGTTCCCTGCCGAACAGCTGCTCAGCCGAGTCGGGCACGGACATGCCTCTGTTGCATTTTCCGCCTAGGGTGTTGGCTCTCAAGGACTATAACCGTGTTAGAAGGATGGGTAGCAAGCAGAGCAGCCGGCAAAAGGCAAACCGCGATTGGGGTAAAGCGCGAACCCAAACGCAGCCATGATTTAATCAGATACAGTCGGGATGCACAGCCGATCAAAGAATGTAGTCAACACTGACCTTTTCAAAGTATGTCAAATACTCGGCAGGGAGCTTGTACTTCTTGGCATGGGCAAGGATCTGCTCGATGAGGTCGTTCTTGAAGACATTCTCAAACTTCTCATATGCCAGCTGCTTAGCTGACTTGTCCTGGGCTGAAGCCATAATATCGAGTCAAAAAATGTTGGTGGATGTGGGAGGTATGATAGTAGCAGCAGCAAGGAAGGTGCGTGTGCTGGTTCTATGTCTATGCGGTCCGCACGCGGGGTTTCGAGATAGTCTCGAGACGGTCAAGTAAAATTCACCGGCGGGTGGTGGACGTGGCGTTCTTGCAGGGCTCTTGAGAGAGTAGGAAAGCTATTATGAAACACGTTCAAACAACTCGTCTTCCTGGCAGTACTGTCCTTCTCGTGACCAAGAGGCAACTTTTCTCGAATTCTGGCGGGTTGTTGCTTTCTTTCGAGATTAGATGAGTACAAAAGCCATCGGGCATCTGCGGGTAGGGGACCAGACAGGGGGGTTCTCGGGCGTTACCATTTTCGGCGGCGGTGCTCAACCATTTTCGTCCCAGGCGGGCCAGGCGGTCAATCGGAAAAGATTCGGCTTGCTCTGTTCGAAGACGACCGGTGCAGTGAACTCTTGAGCAAAGTCTTCTCCTATCTTACTTTTGTTTGCATGCATTCCCGAGTCATGTAATTCCAAAAGACCATAATAATCCCTTTCACTATGCTTGTAATAAGCAGCCACAGAATGTGTCCTGTTTGTACAGCCTAGGCGAGTTTATCTGTTGCAGGGGCTCCATTGGTTAGTGATCAAGGCCGCCGCTCCACCTCAACCAACTCCTACGGGGTCCTTGCTGCATGCGGTGGCTTTCAGAGGTTTGGAGGGGTATTTTGTGAACCGTTTTCCACTGCATCCTGACGTCGACAGCGTTGCGAACAAAAACAGCTCTTCATGGAAATGTAACAAGCCTGTAAGGTGCATCCTCAAGATCCTCGGTCATCTGCTTCCAGGTCGAGTCCCTTGTGTGGCCAGTTACGCGTGAGGAACGCGTGCTCTTAAGCTGCTCTTGACCGCGTCTCGCTTCCTCTGCACGGCCTGCAAATGGGACCGCCGTAAGACAGATCAATGCAGCTCTCACCCAGCAAAATCAACGAGATATGGCGCTCAACGACCGAGAGACTACCCAGCTTCGAAGCGCCCTACAAGAAGCAGTGATCAAATGTTCAGAAAGATGCCTGTACCAGTCTGCTAAGTGGTCGGTGACCCTAAGTTGAACGCCCATATCCACGAGCTACCTTGCTAATTGTTTACTCGAGGGCTGCTGAGCTGCTCACTGCGATTCCAGAACTAGAAGCCGACGTCGATAGTTCACAACTCTCAGATGCCGGTGCATATATCCCCACCGTCATCATCCAGAATGCCGACCCGGAAGAGGCACTCTTAGAGGCGAAGGAAGTCAACCAGTATCTACTGGCCAAGTCCTTCTTCGAATGCCGCGAATTCGATCGATGCGCCGCCGTATTTCTGCCCGAGTCTATGCTGTCTGGTATCGTCGCTTCAAAGGAGCCTGGTTCGACGCCTAAGGGCAAGGGGAAGGGCAAGGCAACGGCCACGAGCTCAAGATCTGCAAGCGCGCCCAAGTTGCCTCAGCTTAGCCAGCGGAGCTTGTTTCTTGCATTGTATGCCAAGTATTTGTCTGGCGAAAAGCGAAAAGATGAAGATTCCGAGATGGTTATGGGCCCCCAAGACCTTGGAACCTGCGTCAACAAGCAATTGCTGAGCATCAGCCGTTATCTTGAAGCGTGGTTCGACCAACGCAAGGACGAAGACGGCGAGGACGCTGATAGCCAGGGGTGGTTGGAATACTTGTGAGTCACCGTAAACTACGGGCGTCTGCGATTGCAATCTGACTGTCTGTGGCTGGATAGGTACGGCATGGTTCTCGCGAAACAGAAGAACGAGGACCTAGCTATCTACTGGTTGGTGCGAAGTGTTCACCTCTTCCCTATGAACTGGGGATGCTGGCTTGAAATGACATCTCTGATCTCACGAATCGAAGACGTAAGCATCCGCGCTCGATGGAAAACGATGCATTTTCTGACTTCCGACTAGCTGAACCGCCTGATGCAACGACTGCCACAGAATATCGTATCTTTCATGTTCCACATTCATGCGAGCCTGGAGCTGTACCAGCATGATGGAAACCTCGCCAACTCACTGGACCAGCTTTTGACCATATTTCCAACGTCGTCATTCTTGCTAACGTGCGATGCCCTCCTCTCATATCATGCAAAGGATTTCGTAGCGGCAGAGCAAGGGTTTAGTCGACTGTTGTCTCTTCATCCACATCGACTAGACTCTCTTGATCATTACTCCAATATCCTCTACGTGATGAATTCCCGTCCCAAGTTGGCGTTTCTTGCCCATTTATGCTCAAGCATCGACAAGTTCAGACCGGAATCCTGCGTGGTCATTGGCAACTACTACTCACTACTTTCATTGCACGAAAAGGCAGTGCAATACTTCCGTCGTGCTCTGACCCTAGATCGCTCCTGCCTATCTGCGTGGACACTAATGGGCCATGAATACGTCGAGCTCAAGAACACACATGCAGCCATTGAGTCATACCGGCGCGCCGTCGATGTCAACAGACGTGACTACCGAGCGTGGTATGGGCTTGGGCAGACATACGAGGTGCTAGAAATGCATGCCTACGCTCTTTGGTACTACAAAAAAGCTGCTGGCTTACGGCCATGGGATGGGAAGATGTGGATGGCGGTTGGTTCGTGCCTGCAGCGAATGAACAGGAATCTTGATGGCATCAAGGCCTTGAAGCGTGCTCTACTGGCCGAAAGCTACTACGACACAGGGAGCAGCTTCGGGAGTGCTGGCAGCGCGGCTGGCGGACTACGTGGCGCGCATATGGATCCGGATATACTACTACAAATTGCGACAATGTACGAGGCGTTGGATGAGGAGGAGGATGCCAAGGCCTACATGGAATTGTGTGTAGCACAAGAAGACGGATCAGCTAACAGCAACATCGGCGAAAGCATCACGATACACAATGATGATGGTTCAGATGATGATGCGGAACATGTGAAGCCGCCGGGCGATGGCGGCAGAGAAGGAACCGGCGTCACGCAAGCGACTAGTAAAGCACGCATGTGGCTTGCTCGGTTCGCCATGCGGAACGAAGACTACGACTCTGCAAACAGGCTGGCAAACGAACTTTGCCAGGATGGCGTCGAAGTCGAAGAAGCCAAGGCGCTTATACGAGAAGTCCGCTCGAGATTAGACGGCGGAAAGGTATCGCGAGGTGGGCTATTCCTCGATCCAAACGAATAGTCGAGTGGATCGTTCATTAGCACGACGACGGCAATTGATGAGTTCACGATGCCTATGGATCATACGTGTACTGTACGAGATGGTATACCAACTATACGGAAGGAGCATTTGCAACATGGCATTCGCATAGAGCAGCATTTTCGAGCAATTAGCAGGGCGTTTTGGTGGTCGTCGTGTCATAGTTTAAGAAAACCCGGCATTGACATTACTCTCGTCCACACTTTCCTGCTTTTGAACAGATGCTGCTTGGCACCGTACCATGAAAGTCTGACTAAGACGAGCATGAGCCTGTCCTGCTCCGGCGGAAGCAAGGGGTCTTGGAGTAAATCGCGCATCTGCTATCGAAATCCTCGTTGCAGAACATGGATCAAAAGCGATGTCACCACCAGGCCTCGTACAGACGTGTAGTGAGCCAGCTGACCCGAGACCGGAGCCCGGAGTTGACAGTACAACCTCGCGCCACCGGTCGTTTCCACCATCGTGAGTAACACCGGTCACAATAGCCTAGTAACGACCTATTTACATCCACGGCACCAACCACCAACCTCGCCAAAGCATTCATATCCGGCTACATAGCGGGATGATACCCTGCATGTTTCCCTCGCCCAACCCAGGACGTCCCGCTCTTGTGGTATCTGAGTCTATCTATCCTCGCTTGTTGGAAAATCCCCCAATACGGTGTATCGCGGCCCCACCCCCAACGCAGAATACGAGCTGTCATGCCCAGGATGCTACCCTGCGCTGCATGTCAATAGAAGCTTATT
Source organism: Seiridium unicorne (assembly GCA_039778275.1). Lineage (NCBI taxonomy): Eukaryota > Fungi > Ascomycota > Sordariomycetes > Amphisphaeriales > Sporocadaceae > Seiridium > Seiridium unicorne. The sequence goes on along the minus strand of JARVKF010000001.1, from coordinate 179,536 downwards.
CGTAGCTTCCGACTACCGAGCTTGCTGATAAGGGTTTGTGTTCTGAGTGGTATGCCATTGCCAGAGCTGTTATGGATGGTTCGCTGACGGACTAGCGATCTCATGCAGTCATGGTAAATCATAGTGTTGGCAAGGCACTTTTTCGCGAGACAAGGTCAACGTGGCACAAGTATGATCATTTCGTGAGTCCAAGTATTAGTATATTAGCTAGCTGTTTTGCCGAATCTGGCAATTGTGGTTTGTGTAGGGAGTGTGTTCGCGGCCGCAGCCAAATTAATTAATAGCATTATAATGCCGGAGGCTATGCATATGTAGTCGACTCCCAATGCCCAAATGCGCCATGAGAATTCCATCACGTGGTATCATAACATAATGCATTGCCGCAGGTTTGTCCCCTGGTTCCAAATGATCGTATAGAAGTTGTCGTAAAGTGTTTTCGTCCAAATGTCAATCATCTCTCAAAATGGCAAAACAGTCATGGATGATTCGTCAGTCTCGTGTTTCTGGTGTCTGATTTCACTGTCAGGCAGTCGCAGCAATGTGCCTGTCTAACCAGCGATGCGTCTGCCCTACAGAGCCATCACAGCAAGGCCAGCCGCAAGAATTACTCCCACTGGTCCAACTCTGGCAGCAGCAGCGGTAGGGACGGTGACTGGATGCGAAGTGGTTGGCCCCACGGGAGTCTTGGTCGGGACATTGCTAGAGAGCGGGACGGTTCCGGTGACCAAGGTTGTCGGGTGGCTGCTGGTGATGGGGATCGTTCCGGAGATGTAAGTTGTGGGCGGAGGTGTGTACGTGATAACCGTGCTAGAGTTACCGTGGGTAGGATACACCTTAGTAGTCGTCCCAGTCGGGCTCGGGCCGGGTGCACCAGTTCCAGTTCCAGTTCCAGTTCCAGTTCCAGTTCCAGTTCCAGTTCCGATGTGGCTCGTCTCCTCCGCGCAGTACTCGGTAGTCGTGATGGGAGCAGGCTGCGAAACGGAAAGGGTGCAAGGGCAGTCTGACGAGTTGTTAGTATTCCCTGGAAAATAGGCTACGGGTCGGGTTCATCTGCTTACTTGTGATGGTCAAGGTTGTCTCTTGGGTAGCAGTGTACGTCACATTAGAAAGTACAAAGGTAGTTGGAGACTTTCCTTGGATGTTAATGTCTGTCCCAGATAACATTGTTTGAGCTGGCTACGTACCGGGCAGTAAGTGGTGTAGGCGGTGGTCACGACAGTCGTCCAGTAAGTACCTGTCTCTCCCCAGGCGCTGACGATAGGAAACAAAGCGGCCACGGGAGCCAGAGCCTGAACAAACTTCATCGTGAGTGTGGGTTGGTTACTAGCGAGTGTATGTCCGATAATAGGATGCGTATGACTGCAAACAATTGTGAGTCGGGTCAATGCCTTCAAGTGGGTGAGCGGATGTGATTACTTTGTGTGTAGGCAGTCGGGTCTGACCTCAGAGTTGTCGTAGTGAAGGTATCAGTCAGTCTATTTATTTTTTTGCCTGTATCCTTTCCTGAACTGTCGTATCGGGTCCCGACCGTTGGGTGGGTTGCGGCTGCTCTGGCAGCCCGCACGACCTGGCAACGACCCATCTGGCGCTTTCCATATCAACTCCATTGTGACGTGACATGTGGTTCCCACCGTCACCTACAATAGGCACAGTCACCGGCCAGTCATGTATTTCCATCCTTACCCATGTTAAGCGGTAGAGGCCGACTATTTTATTGATTACTAACTTTACACCCACCCTAGTCCCCTACGTGACACCGTTGAGCGAGGCTGGTCACAGCATTTGTGACCTGCCAGGCTCGCCTCTCATCCATGACCTACATTCGATTGCGACGCTCAATGATGCCAGAGTCTTGCAGCCTGTTCAATGTACTCAATTGAGATGCCACTAGTAGCAACGGCCATTCCGTTGCTGTTCCGCAGTGCGATATGTGAAGAAGACATGAAACACAAGTCACGAGACCGTACGTGGTAAACTACCGTAGTAACGAGGCAGTCGCCTCTGGCCGTCTCACCTTAGAACCACAATTGCCGCGTCTACGGATACGGGCTGAGTTATTACTCAGCAGTCGCTCGCCCCGGCTTAGGTGCGGTAGGATGAATTGCGCGCCAACCGAGGCGCTCTGACAAGACATTGGAAGCCTAAGGTCAAATCTAGCAAACTGGACTGGACTGGATGAGAGTTGGTTGCTGCCATTTTGGGCAGCACAACTCGAGGTGTGCAATGTCTGGCTGGTCATGGTTTGTTGCAATGGCCAGCTTCGTGGCGTCGGTATCGGAGAAAAGCCACGAGAACCTCGTGTTACCAGGGAGTCCGTCCCAGAATAGTAACACCGATCGGTTACTGCTCCATTCGAGCTATTAGACGACCACCAACAATTACGAGCCAACGAACGACCGATTAGAGACTCTTGGACACGGGAATGATACTAGTCGCCTTGTACGGTTAATATCAACGGGCGTGGCTATTGCGGTGAGAAGATGCGCAATCGCTGTCAAAGTCTTCGCCGTGTCTATTCTGAACCAACGCCTATCAGCCAGTGGGGGCTGTCTAAACTCCACAGACACTTCGGTTTACAAGTATTTCAGAGGCGTTGAGACAAAAGCGACACGAAGAGTATACCTGATACGTTTCCTCATTCGCGTTTACGATGACCATGACAGGCAATATGCTAGGCCTGCGCTGACATTAATCAACTGGGGGGCGAGCGAGGTGAGTCGAACATTGGCCCCTCAGCGAGGCAACGTCTCTTCGGGTCGCCCTTGTTTGAGGCTGAGGATTACTTCATGTTTGTCGCGGTAATGCAGCTGCTGTAGAGATACGGGGATTGCGACTTTCTCGAGTGCCCATGTAGTTGGCTATGCTAGATTATCGGGTTTGAAAGGGTTGTGAATGAATGATTCATGGTCAGAATGTCTACCTACCAGGTATCCATCATGCCTGGCGAGAAGCATTAGGTGCATTTTGGAGACTCGCACCGATAGCCGCCCCCGAGCCAGCGGGGGCACCTCCGCAATGGCAGGTGACCACAATGCAGCGGGTTTATTGAATTTCGTGCTGATGCATCGTGGAAAGTACATGCGATAAGGCGAGCAAGGCTAGCTAAATTGCAAAGGCGACTGGTTTCCCCTCAAATTCCTCGCTTTCGAAGCAATCTGTCCTCTACGAAGCCCCTTTCCTACAAGAACTGCCGTGTTCGGGCTTCTAGAAGAACGAGTCAAGGAAGACGGTGAGAGCAAAGCCCAGTCAGCATGGAACAGAGCGCCAATGCATGAAGCGCAACGGCGTGAGAAGCAGACGAATCCACGGCCAGGACGAATGGCACAATGATGTTATCATCTCCGGGTGCAACTTGTTGGCCATCGCCCGCGGGGTGGAGCGCCCAACATCATCCTTAGGGCATACCCTCGCGAGTAAGTGGCAAAGGCCGAGCTGTTTCGGTAAGCAGCGGACTCTTGCAAGCACATACAAATATTTTTCCAAACGACTTGCGCTAATATTTTGCCATAGATGCCGAGTAATGTTTGTAGAGGCTCACCGGGACCACAACCGTGAGCTATAGAAGCGTACAGGCCAAGTCTTGTTGGCTTCTTACTTAGTTCTTGAGCGCTGGCGAGAACGTCAATGAGCCGACTTACATCTTGTCGCTCGGCAATTGCTATCGGCAATTGTATGCGACGAGGCAGATCTCGCTGTTGTTGACTCAACGCAACGACTATGCTGCAAGTCAGACGAGCCGGCAGCAGCCTCCAGACTATGCGCTCACCGGTGAAATTTTTATGTCATTCAAGTCACAAACTCTTGGCTGTATTCCGATTGGCCATCACACGGACTCGGGTCAAGATGTCTGCCTTACAACAATCTCATCTTGCATGTGCGGCAGGCGCTGTAGGGCCGAACGGAGCACTACTATTGAAAATCGCTCATGGAGGTATGACCGGGCATATAGGTATCGTGGTTCCACCGAAGAGACTATGGCTGGGCCAACCTACTACAGAGGGTCCTTGAAAATCTGCAGGGAATATTCTGACCTGTGTACATATGTAGGTCTTGCTTGGTATGCGGAAAACGGCGAGAATGACTTTTGGACCCATGCCTCCGGGATTCTGTTAGAGCGCAGACTCTGTCGAGCTGGATCAAGTTTGTGCGAGCCGAGCCGGAGAATTACTTCACCGAGAGAAAAAGCAATGCCTAACTTGCCAGCAGTTGCCAGTTTTTTGTTGGAAGTGTTCCGCTCGCGGAGTCATTGCGTTGTCTCCCCTACAGCAAGTAGCGCCGGCACTGCACACCATGGGTCTCTCGCATGGCATGGCGCCGCTTTGAGCAGATGTGACGAAAGTATCGCGTTGAGAGCGGTCAGCAAACCCTGTAAGTGGCTGCAGCACTCGGTACAGTAGGTCTCGTGATTAGGTTTTGCATACGTGATTATGCTCGAGTCGAGCACCTCATGTGCATGGCAGTGCATACCTGTGGGCCAAGGGGCACCAGAACAGACTCTCGACCTCATTGGTGCTCTTGCGCCGGCGATTGCATGCGTGGGAGCTCCTTGCGAGACCACGCCTTGTGCCTGTCGATCATTTGGCCATGACCAGGTTTCGGGGCTCCACCGCTCGGGTCCAGAGCCGGCTTAACAATCCCGCTTCCAAGGTTGGCGTTGACCCGGCTGAACCTTCCAGGATGATCAGGTTTCGATACCCCTCGTTGCGAAAACTTTGCACGGCGTTTCCCCCTCTTTCGAGACGTGAGAACAGTCCAAAGTCGCGCGACATGTCATCGGTACAAGAGCAGCGCCGACCGTTGGTACTTTTGCGCTTTGCGCCAAACTTACGTCTACATCATGGTACATGTGCACCTATGCACTCTGCATGTCCAAGATCCTGCCACATCTGGCCGACTAGCCGATTGCCGCCATCGAGATTCCATAACTCTCGAATCCGTCGCTCTTGAGAGTGTCCGCGTGCAGTGAGAGATATCCAGTTTTAACTCGGAAATGAAACCATGGACTCCATGTCTGCCACGGCCGGCGCTTGAATTGACGTGAGCTTGTTACCGCCACGCTGGGCTGGGGGCACCTCGGGCGTAGGGTGAGTTTCATGAACAGCCTCGTTGCGTCCATCCAAGACCTCCAGCTTCTTATGCCTCAGCCCAAGCCCCGGGCGCCAGCAGCCGTTTGCCGTGCTTACACGTGTCGGAGACCGGATGTCAGCTAGCACGGGCTGAAAGCAGCGTCAGCGCCCCATCGCAGACGCGTGTTGGCTAAAAAAGCGGCGGGACTTCTGGCAGACGTCACCTTGCCATTGGCTTGACAAGTCTACCGGACGCTCGCACCTGTGGTAGGTGCCATGGCGCGCGGGTGTGCTTGTCAGGTACCCGGACCGCCAAGTATGCCAGGAACAAGTTTCTTTTACATCCGACCAATTGCATTGCCGCTTTTCCTGGCACGTATCCTCTTCTGCTGCAGCTAGAAATTCTTTTTTGCATTAGGCCAGTCCGATCATACTTTGGGTGTGTGGGTCCCCATTGTTTCCGTGTTTCTTTGTTTCTAGCCTGTTGCAAGCTGTAAGCCTGTGCCGTCCTTTGGCGTGCGGCTTTGTGCTGCAATGTCCAACGGGTGCCGCACCCCTCGACCCTCGACCCTCGATCTATGGTATGCTTTCGCTCGACATCTCCCACCTCTGTCGGCATCGTTTGCTATACATGTTAATGTTGCATAGTTCGGATAAGGTTGCTCAGCATGGGAGCATTGATCACATTTTGGTACTGGTTGGTTGGCCTGGCGACAATCGAGGAGAGGTAGCGCGTGCGCTGTCAATTTCTCGGCCAATTCTGTTGATTGATCCTTGGCTAGGTGGGAGGAGTCCAGGGCAAGTAAGAGGCTTCCGAAGTGGCTTCGGCCGTGATTCATGGGGCCCCCTCCATCCGATAGGGAAGGCAGCAACCCATGGTTCCTCGAGACGAGCGATGGCCAGCGCACCAGGCCTGCATGAGGCACCGTCTGTATGGTTCTTGGTTTCTGCAACCCAAGGGCAAGTGACCCGCTTGGTACGGTAGTCGATGGGCCCAGTCGGTGCGCCCACCGTTCGCCCACATCATGGGGGTTCGAGACTCTCGGAATGGATCCTGTGCCTGACTAGACCCCGTCGGTTTCACTTGTATAAAGCCCAGTGGTTGCCCACCCTACGAGTGTAGAATGTTTGGTTGGTTCCCGTATCCATACTCTCCTTTGCTATCTTCACTATAGTCTCCCTCCTTTGACTAGTGATTCGTTCCTTGATCACTTGAACAAAACGTGCCTCACAGTCTTTGACTCCGAGAATACTCTCCCTCTTATAACAACAGCCTGGTGCAAGTTCGATCACACAAGCTACACAGCAGCAACAACAACAACAACACTACCACCACCAACAAGTGAACAAATAAGCCAACACTTTCGGCCAAACCTTTTACGACTTCATAGACACCTTCGTCGATTTTTAGACACTACCAAACTCAAAATGCGTTTCTTCGCCAAGATTACCGCCATGATCGCCGCTGCCAGCGCGGTCGTCAGCGCCACCAATACGGTCACATTCGTCAGCCAGGACAGCAAAGACAGGAAAATCATTTTCACTCCTAGCATTGGCAACTCCGAGATTGCCTCTATCGAAGTCTCTGGAGGGGCCACAGAAACGGTGACCTTCCCCACCGGATGGATCGGCAACTGGTACGCGGTCTGCGATGGCTCGTCCAACACCAACGGTATGCTGGGTGAGGTCACTTTCCAGGGGTGGAATGATATCACCTACTTTGATGTCTCGGCCATTGTCAATGCCAACGACTTTGATGGTGTCCACGAGATGTGGCCCGCCAGCCAGGACTCCGAGTCTACCAAGACGCTCATGTCTGGCTGCGCTGTCTTCCCTTGCAACACGGCCTACTACCTTCCCGACGACGTGCAGACCGTGACAACCACGGACACGGCCCTGTACTGCACGCTAGGGAGCCAGTAGATGTTCCCTCTGTCGCTCGCAGCTACGTCCTGCGCAAGTTTCGTCCCGGCCTTTTGACGTTAAAAACAAGAACAAGAACGCGCGCTGAGCGCTGCAAACGATAACGATTATGATGCCACGTTATGGCCATCCAAATGATTAGATACCCGAATCCTACAATTCTCGGCCCCGCCTAGTGCGCTGGGCAAGGTTCAATACCACTGCCTTGGGTTTCCGGAACAACAAAAAGACTATAGACTTGGGAGGTACTGGCGCTTGGGGCGAAGCAACATGGCTTCAGCAGCCAGGGGGGAGGTGGAGTCCTGGTGACCTTTTTGCGTTTGGTGTGTAGGTGCACTCAATCCCTACACCCATCCGAGCTAGAATCGGATCTTTCAGCTTTCGGTAGTGCGAGCTCCGGAGTGCTGCTTCTTGAGGTACACCTTTTACCCGCTTCTCTACACTCGTTCATTGAGAGTTCTTTTTTGGAATTTTTAGACCTTCGCGTATATACTATGCAGTATCTTTACATACTTTTCTTGGACATATCATATGTCTTGCCAATGATGGCTTACAGAACACATTAAATCAAAAGTTATCCTTCTCATTCCCATCTGTGCTCGGTTCGCTATTTGCTGTGCTTGCTTGTTTGAACATTGTCCAATATGATCTTTCATTTAGCCTGACAACAGGTGTGCTGTCCGTCCCCCACGCTTTCGCCAAGATCTTTGGGGTGCGAGTCGAGTGTCGGGATTAGTATTCATGCGCCTAGGTAAGGCAGACCAATCCCATCTCAACGACGACATATGATGGGAAGTCAGACGATATCGAGCATAACCAGAGGGTGGATGGCTGCATGAAGATGTTTCTTGCCCCATTCTTGCCAAGGCCAGTCGAGGTCGAAATAAGAATGCGAATCGTTATGCTGCCCACAAGCGCCAAGACGGATGGATCTGCACAGCAATGCACGACAATGGAGCCCCAGGCAACCCGGCAATGCAAACCCCCAAAAGTAATCGTGGGGGAGATTGCGATACGCGCCCACGTGGGAAAGTGTATTTTGGAGCTCGTGGACGTTACTTTCGGCCCCGCGTCTTGTGGGAGGGGGAAGCAAGCAGCGCATCAGCAAAAGTCGTTTGGTGCGCTGATCGCGACGGGACAAGGAGTATGTGGTATCGAAACAAGTGTCACTTGCACCAAGTTGTTGCACATCCTGTTATAAGGACGATAGACTGGGACACACCCAAACTACCTACTCTAGCCCATCTGCTACTGGATCCGGGAAAGCGCATTGATACACAAAATGACTATGCTACATGTCTATTGACCAGTGGTCAGAACTACGCCGACGATGCTCGGCGGCTTGCATACCAAGGGTAAGACCACAAAACCATGCAAATAAGAAGTACTCAAACTCAACCACCTTTTGATGGACAAGAAACCCGCATATGAAAGACCGTAAAACGAATGACTCTGTTCAATCATGTTTGCTTCCCTCGACTAGTTAATCTCCACCAATAGCAGAACAAATAGTTACTCTCGTATACATCAACGTGACATGATGGCCATTGAGGAATGATAGTACCTGGGCTATTTGTGTGACATCACCCTGATACCATTCTTTGATCGCTGTTGCATTTCTCCCGGGTGCTAGCAAGGTCAACAGTCCCTGACCAGCCAGTAAAGTTGTGTTCCTCTGCATCCAAAATCTCTTCTACGATGATCTGTCGAAGATTGACCTTCAGGTATCTGGCCGGTCCAGTGGCTGCTGTTGTAGCACCGGGGCCTGGCCAAGGAACACATGCTCGGAGGCGGCTATTGCCAGTACCCAAGGTGTCGCGGGCATCGAAGCTTCGCATTCAACTTCGTCTTGACGAACATCGATCGCTTGGTTCCCTGGGCTGGGCCCAGGATGTTGATCAACATCGTGCCAATTTATGTCGGTTCCGGCACATTTGAGCTTGATCAAGTGCCGCCAGCGATCTTTCGGGGCCTCTCTACTCACACATAGAAGCGCGTCGAGGATATCTATATGACCGAGCTCACTCGCCAGCATCAGAGGTGAGGACTCATCAGGGCCCGTCAAGTCCGGATCAGCACCGCGCTCTAGCAGTAGCTGTACGAGTGGTAATCGACCATGCTTGATTGCTATCTTGAGGGGTGTCAAGCCCTTGTCCGTCGTTGCATTCGGATTAACACCAGCGTCGAGGAGCTTTCTGTGGAAGTTGATGCCAAGGGGATGCCGGCCACAGGCGTGATGTAGACACGTCAATCCGTCTTTCGATACGTGCGCATGTGGTGCACCATTGTCTAGTAACATCTCGACCACATGATCCGCTCCACTCTTGAGAGCTGAAAATAGGCGAGCCGGAGTGGCCATAACCTTGCTGGCACCCTCAAGAGATAGGAGAAACTGCATCGTCCCAACATCATTCCGTTTGACAGCGTATGCAATCATCTTCCGAAGATCAGTGGGAGAGGGCGGTCTGGCACCGTGGTCGGCTAGTATTTTGCAGCATGCGAGATGGCCTTGGAGGAAAAAGAGCGCCATCGGGCTCTCCGAGGATACCGAGATGGCATCTGGGCTATGGCCATGTTGCATCAACATTCTTACCATCCCCGCAAGCATGGTTCTGAAGGTCATCTTTTGAAGCTGAGGCGGCTGGAATGTACCGAGGGCATCAAGTGCGGTCCCCGGGAACCATGACTTCTCATGTACCGAGGCGCCCCGGCCAAGGAGAAGTTGGAGGACGGCTTTCATGTCCTCCACTCGGACATCTGAATGCGGGCGGCACGCAGCGATTAGAGCAGTCTCACCATCTTGACCATGAGCATTGATGTTCGCTCCGCGGTCGAGGAGCAGTTTGACTAGCCCAACGTGACATCCCTTCGCGGCAGATACGAGGGGAACTTGACCGAACTGGGACTCTTTCGCGTTGGCGTCTGCTCCCGCTTGCAGGAGGGCTCTAGCCACGACTAATCTCTCATCCAAGTAACGTGGAACAGTCATTGGAGTAACCGACTGGTAGCTATGACTATGTTCCATTCCGCAAATATAATGCAAGGCTGTCACCTGGTGTTCACTCTCCTTGGAGCAAGCATCAGCGCCGTGTTCGAGCAGACTTGTGTTTTCAAAAGTCAGTCCTTTCTTGCAAGCTGAGCGGAATGTAGATTTCAAGCACACCTCGAAACGACTCATGAAGGAACTCGCTATGCCAACGAATGGGATTGGGGTAGCCGCTTACCAAATTGCCTCGTCGAAGTATCCTGTAGCACATGCATGGACGAGCAATGAGCGACCTGGGGCTCCCGCTGTCTCAACGTCTGCGCCATTCCCAAGAAGATGCCTCATTGCCTCTATGTGGCCTTTTCGATACGCCCAATTCAATGGGGCGCGCTCGCTGCCGTCACAGATATTGATGTCAGGCTGATAGTGGGCCAATATCACATCAATAGCTGCCAGATCGCCAGAGCCACTCGATGAATGAAGAGCTGTGACCTTCGGCTCACTACAAGAGTTGGGGTTAGCGAACTACCTCTCTGAGCATGTTTGAAAAACCACTCGGAGTCGAAGCTCATGCTCCAATAGCAAAGAGCACCCTGGTCAGGATGTATATAGCTCCTCAAATAGGTTACAAAGGGTATGAAATAACATGGAAATTTGCTTACTAATCTCCCCTCTCCCAACCACAAACCTGGAAAGATGCTCCCCGCGATAGGAGTAGCTTTGAAGTCGACAAATGATGATGACATATTGCCAGGTGCAGTGGTGTCCATACAGGTCCTGCCTCTATAAGTTGTGCCTGTGGAGAAGCGCCGAGGTTTCTCTGTCCCGGCAAGGGGGGCATGAATTGGCACTGGCAGGATTCTGTACAGAAACGCCTGGACATGGAGTTGATTTCCGCGCCGTGGTCCAATAACAGGTTAACGGCCCAGTCTTGTCCAGTCTTGGCTGCTAAATGGAGCACTGTATGGCGAGTATATGCTTCCGTGACAGGGCGCCGTGCCATGCGGGCTTGGTCCAACAACATCAGTTGCGTCGAGTAGTCCTGCAGAGCATGAACATGAGAGATCGAATGAAAACAAGCTTGTCTTTGGTGCATTGGTCGAAGCGACTCTGGTTCAAGAATCCTCTGTCCGGAATGGGGTTTGTTAGGATCAGCGCCTCCCAGAAGCAGCTTCTCCAACGTGCCCGGTAGTCTCTTCTCGACAGCCCATAAGAGCAGTTTTGAGCCATCCTTGGCACGGCTGTAGAGAATCGGGTTTATCGCCGCATAGAGAAAGCGACAAGTGCGGGCAAGATTGGAACTTCCGTTGTCCTCGAGTCCTTCGTTGATGATGTGGAGTAACTCGTACGGCAGATTATATATGGACGCCATTCTGCCCGCCGCCGCCGGGGTTTTTGCTTTGTTTCTGATGAACTTTAAAGATTTATGATTCTTCGAAGACAACAAGAGTATCAAGAAGATGGAAGCCTACAGGTAGCACTAGACTGCGGGGAGATCATGTTGTTGCCTGCACAGTATGTGGACAGTATGTGGACAGTGTGAGACTGTGGCATTCACCTGTTGAATTTGCTCGTATCAATATGAATCCTCCAAAATGAAGCCATTTACTGTGTTTAAAGAGCTGATGTTAAATGTGCTCATGTTCCCGCCATGCTTTAACACGGAAAGGTCTGTTGTTGCTCATGATCGTTCCGATCCAATACAGTGTCCGCGCTGCAATCATTAGCCTGTAGTAAGGGAGGCGGCTGGGTCGCGACCTATTCGAAAGGCATTTGTCCTCTGCCAGCAGGTAGACGTTGTATTAAACAGTAGCAATTACCTGGCCTATTAGAAGCTTAACGCCCTTGTGGATCGAGGAAAGAAAAGAATCGCCATTTCATTTTCCAGCTTGCTCCAATTATCCACAGTGAAATCTAGCAATTCTACGCATCCCAAATGTATCAATCATATAGCATTCTCTCGATGTTCGAAACTTACAGAATATACTGATACTCGGTCTCCTTCCATTAAAAATTCCAAAGAACCTCATTCGTTTGACTTATGTAGGACAATATATCTGCCATTCTTCCTCCTCCCGCATGCCAAAATAGTACGGTGTACAAATTTAATCTGCTCAAATCGGGTGCTGAATGACAACTTTCTCCATGCTGACCTTGCCCTCGAACACTTTCTTAATCATCTCAATCCCTTCCTCGGCCCCGTTTACGATCTTAACCTTTGGGAACCTGAATCCACTTTCGTCCATGTGTTCAAAGAACCACTCCAGTACAGCCGCCATTCGGTCGTGATACAGAGGCGCATCCTGTTTTGTTCTGAAACTCAAGCAAAAACTCCAGTCCGGGTCAAACTCGACGCCAAGGCTGGCACAAACCTGAATATCTTCCTTGGGAATGCCAGGCGCGAGACACTGCTTGGCGATCGCGGGGCTGGACTTGCTGAAGTCGAGCGGGACACCACAGTCTGGTGCAGCGAAGCCGGTTCCGATCGTCACAGCATCGAAGATATTGGACAATGGCTTGCCGGATGCAGTCACCGCAGCCCGAATGTCAGCGACCACGCTGGGCGAGCGGTGATCAAAGCATGCCGTGGCTCCTAGTTCGAGTAGGGTAGAGTGGTTGTGAGATGAGGCGGTGACGAATATGGGAGAAAACCCAGCGATGCGAGCGAAGTGGAGGGTCGTGAGACCGACAGAGCTGGAGGCTCCCCACTGAGATAGTGTCAGTACTGTCACATCGGAGTAAACAACAAGAGCCAGGGGAAACTCACGATGAGTATAGCCTTGGCCCTAGGATCTGTACCGTCCACAACCCAGCCATGGTTGACTTTCCCTTCCTCCTTGTCACGAGCTGAACCTGGAAAACCGAAGCCCATGCAGTTGAACAGCGCGTCAATCCCCGTACGCACACTAGCTGGCCAGCCGACGAATTGAGGCCACTCAGCTTCCCTCGCCGCCAGGGGGGCAGGTAATTTATCCGTCATAAAGGGCTCGACCAGCATGAAGTCCTGGTGCGCACCAAACGCCAAGGCTTTCTTATGGCCAACCTTGGCGACGCCAAAGACGATACCTCCCTTCTTGAACGGCGACTCCGGGCCTGTGGCGAGGACGGGGCCGATATACTAAGGGGTGAAAGGTCAGATCAAAGGATTTAACAATGTTCAGCCACGAGTAAGCAGGGAATGTACTTCGTATCCGGCGACGGAGGAATGTATTCCCACATAGAAATGTCGCAAATCTGCTGGGTTGATCGCAGAGTATTTCACGGATACCAGGGACTGATCTCCGGTGGGGGTATACGTTTCGTTGATCTCGCGAATAGACAGGTCGCCAGCGTCGCCCAGGTAGATTGCTCGGGATGAAGACATGCTTGTTGTTTCAGATGTACAGAAGATGGCACGGAGAAGAGGATGAGATGATCGTACTTTAGATGAGAGATGATATCGAATCTTTTCTTGAGATGAACGCTTGGATTGGGAGATAAAAACCAAATAAGATGAGAGTTGGCTTTCTCTTTATATGTGTTTCCCATGCCAACTTCAACAGCGAATACAGTCACTCCAATCCATCTTCGCGGAGCTAGGATTTGTAACAATACAACATGTCGTCACCCGTATTGATAATAATTAGTAGTTGTCTAGGGCAGTCAAGGGAGCACTCATTTGATTCTATTGGCTAGGGCAGAGTATAACTACTGATCGTACTACTGATTGAACTACTGATATGTGGGGCGAGTGAAGCTGAGATGACAAACCCTCCCAAGTTAGAACGCTATACTGTAATGGTCTAGGCTGCTTAGCACAGGACGCAGGCGTTGAAAAAGCCACAACCTTCACAACGAGGTGTCAACCTTCCTAGGTCGCATCCATCTAGACCAATTATATATTGGCATGACAAAATATGGAGCATATAATCCTTTAAATTCCGCAACCCCAGGCTTCATGCCAACCCCCGATACACACATGGTTGTTGGGTACGACTACAAGGCAACATTTCCCAGAGTAGGTCCGTCACACATGATTTCTATAGATACGCCAAAGTGTTGTCCTCCCTGATTTTGCCTATGATGCCCAGGGAAGTGACTCCAGTCGAAACCGCTGGTCCACGAACCTGGATTTCACCCTCGATTGTCTGGCCGTCTTCTGATGTTTTGTGGCTCCCGCTATCTTTCAAGAAAATCTCCACGCTGCTGACTGGCGGGCCGAAATGAGACCCAGACCCGTCTCCGTGAACGCGATAGTCATTGAATTGAGTCTGGGCTACGGAGCCCGCAACCTTGGCAGCTGCCAGAGCATAGATGATACGTGCTCCAAGGAAAATACGCAAGTCCGAGATAGTTTGCTCATTCAAAACAGGCGTGCCAGTGCCAGCATAATCTGCGACATAGACTAGACGTAGTTTTCCAGGCGTGGTTCCAATATCAGGCTTGATCTTTTCGTTATAAGAACTGAGGAAAGAGGCGACTGGCATAGCGCCGTTCTGCACCAAGCTTCGTCTCTGAATCCAATGGGCTGTCGACGCAAGAGCGGACCCGATCTTGCCCGAAGATTCTCCATGCGTCTTCTGGAGGGTCTGAGGTGTTGCTACAATGACAGTAGGGGCAATGCCTCCAGTGGCCAAGACAATGTCTGCAACGGGACCAGCCACGGAATTGAATGCAACCGAAGCATTGGAGTAAAGAGCTGCAAGAGTAAGGACTAAGGGGAACGAGGCAGATAAGGGCGCTGCCGAGAGAAAGAGATCAGCGGGTGACAAGCGTTGGGTGGTGGGCACAGCTGTGAGTTGAGCAGAGATTGCTGCGACAAGGTTCGCGTGGCTGAACTGAACCAGCTCCTCCTGAGCGCCTGACTTTGATTTCCAGAAGAAGCCGACACTGCTTGTGCTCTCTGGCTCGGAAGGCAGGTCGATCCCGGCTGAAACAGGGCTATCGTGCAAGATGTCCTGCCAAGTCGACACATTGACTTTGCCGCCCACCCCCTCAGGTACCTCGTTCCAGTCGAGATGGCTGCTGCCCTGCTCAACAACCCATATGAGCTGCTTCAAAGACGGGTAGCTCTTGACGACGCTGTCCAGAGGGAATGCACCCGAGACGGTCACAACAGTATCGGCGCCTGACTGGCGTAGCATGGAAATAATAGCGTCCGCGGACTCATCAAATGGTATGACGATGGCACTTAGGTTGTAGAAGCTGCAAGCGAAAAGAGTTGCCAGAAACTCAACGGAGTTGGGCAAATAGATAGCGACCTTACTGCCTCCTTGTTGAGAGATGTGCTGGCCAAGCAAGTTGATGGCTCGGGTAATCTCGCCTTCGAATGTGTTAGCTGAGGAAATTTAATGGGCGGAGTTGAAGTTCATACCGAGTTTATGCTCGATGACCTTCTCCCGGCCTTGCACGGTCAGAATGCGACCTTTGGCAGCACCGTCCTCGGAGCCGGAGACGACTCGTCGCCAAACATCTCTCAAGTCTCCGTCTTTGCCTTGCGACCATTTCGAGGCGCCTTTCGGCTTGACGTTCAACCCACTATTGAGGGGCATTCCATGGGGAGCAGAGTTTCCACGGTAGACTGGGGACTCGCCTTCCGACCGCACGGGAGAGCCCTGAGCCTGACGGGCAAGCAGCATGGGGTGGATGTCTGGGTCTACTCTGCTGAAGATGGAATACGTGATAACCAGCACGAGAACGGTAGCTAGGCCGGTCGAGTAGCCATTCCACTGGCCGACGAGATCGCTGAGAGCAGCATCGAGCTGACTCAACACGCTGGCAACACCCATGATGAAAGATCCAACCGGGCGTTGAGCAGAGAAGACTGAAAAGCGAGATTAGTTGAAGGTGAGACGTCAGGTTGCCAATTCCGAAGCGACCATATGCTGACTTTGATGTAACTGGCTTCGGAAACCGACAGTTTACGGGTTGGGTGGCAGTTGGTCTCCGGACCAGGCGGGCTCTAAGTGGGGTGAAGGGAATGATGTCTGTAGCTAAGGGCACTTGCAGGGGTTATTGCAATGGCCCCTCCCCAGACCCGCGACCGAGCTCGGGCATTTCCACCTTGAGACGCTGCCACTTGATGACAGCCTTCCGCCAGCTGTCGGCATTGCGGTCGTCTCGATGGTGATTGTTTTCGTAGCCATGGCAAGAAAACAACATTCATTCAACGTGCGACCAACGAACAACGGCACCGCCGACGACGACAATCGGCCTTTGCGCCATACTGTAAAAGTTACTAACCGCCACAGCTACTAACAAACAACAAGTAAGACAGCCAGGATTGTAATTCCGCAGTCTGCGAATTGCTTCTCTGCACTGTCCGGGATCCTATGCCTCAGGCTTGATCGCTAAATAAAACGACCGGGCGACTACATTATACTCGGTGTTCGCACGAGTCACATCGCCGTAGGAGCTCTGCGAATTGGGCTCAGCCAACAACAGGACGAGAGAAATGTCTTCTTCCACGCTACAAAAGACGTTATCGACACCGACCAAAGCAGCCCCATCTCCTGCGCCAGAAAGTCCTGGGAACTGGAGACATCCACGCCTTCAGGAGATCACAAGGCGGCAGAATGCCAGTACTTTCAGCGACAAGAATGTCAGGAAGATCGCATGGAATGTCGCAGCAATTACGCTTGCCACTGCACTGATCTCCATCGTGTACAAATACACCCCTATCGCGTACGTCCAAGCTCGTCTTTGCAACAGCTAGTCATCCGGCTAACCTACTGCAGACCATATGGTGGTCTTGCGAACACAATCAGTTGGGCGTATAGGCTGTTTCTTTGCGCACCTGTATTCAACATTGGCGTCGCCCTGTTGCCCCTGGTCCGACCCAAAGACGATCTTTCCGACATTCCCCTGACACCAGGCCAACGGAAACTCCTAGGCCTTCAACCTTCCTCTGCGCCTCCCACGCCGGGGTCGGTCTACAGCACCCCGCCTCGCTATTCCCGCACGCCATCCATTTCAGGCTCAACGGGAAGCAAAAGGAGCTTCTCGGGCTTTGACAGTTCATCAGCCTACCGCAGTCCTACAGAAGGAAACAGTGGAGGCTTGGGAGCATACGGCCCGGCCTTCTCTCCAGCTGGAAGCCCTCTTATCCACAAGGCCCTAAATGGTGCGCGAAGGTCATCACTAGGCTCGATAGGGTCGCCAGGCTCGTTAGGCAAGAGCTTTGGCGCAAGCACATCCATCTTCGGCGGCGGGCCTGACAGCCCAAGTCCTAGCCCGCTGAATGGAAAGAGAAGCACCGTTGCACTAAACAACAAATGGTTGTATGAAAGGGGTAGACGAGGTTCAGGCAATGCATGGGCTAGCTAAGTATCGTAAGGCTCGTAAGGATGCTCAGATGAGAGATACTAAGATCATGAAAGACCATGTCTTGACGATGACTAGTCGAGAGTGTGGCAGAATACATAATGCTCCAAGAGGTCATTGCATTTGCGGCAGACAAGTCTAACAAGCTGCTTTATATTTATGCAGTCTTTGTGTTATGCACTCCGTATCGGATCCAACTCCTCAGTCTCTGGAACAATCGGTAGCAGAGGCTGTATCGTTGTAGCTTTATATTCGTCTCAAGAACGTGCGAAGACTAAACATTTGATATCGAATTTGACTTCGCTGCCTAACAAATTATTTGCTCGAATGCTTGCGCGAAGCTCTGAACACAGTAAAGTGAACTAAAGCTACCTCTTAATGTACTCTCTGAAGCTGTAGTGGGGCGCGCAAGTTGCAAGGCTGACTGACAGCTTCTCCAAACGTTAAAGGTGGCCTTAGAACCACTTACATGGCTAGGTACTTATTAGTTACAATTCTCCCACGACGACCGACAACTGACGCGCGTGGTCTCGTCAGTCAAATACATAACCACACCTACCTCTTGAAGGGGAGTTAGGACAGTATCGATCCGCCTCGGAGAAAGTCAATAAGATGTACAACTCTCTCACCCGTATCCAGAATGTCTTCGGCTTCTTCACGACCGTCGCATTCGTGGTAGCCGCCATCATTGCGGCATCCGACTTCACAGCACCGCGCATACCGAGCGCAACCATTAAGACGACGAACGTCCAAGTGTACGTGTCCTGTGATTAACTGTTCTCGACCCGCTCCCTTGCCTTGCTTCTTTCTCCCCCGGTTCGGAGCACCATGCTCTCTGTCCTGTTCAGATAACGAGAAAGACCGGCCTGCTGATGCTAATTTGGATTCTACAGAGTCAAGGGCCGGCCACACTACTACTCTCCCAAGAAGGAAGAGTACGCCATCATCAAGTTCTCCATGGACGCCGACCTGTCCTCGCTCTTCACCTGGAACACGAAGCAGCTGTTCGTCTACGTGACGGCCGAGTGGGACTCGCCCTCGAGCCAGAACCAGACCAACAGCGCCGTCATCTGGGACAGCATCATCACCGCGCCCTCGTCCGACCACCTGGCCAACATCGGCCCCGCCACCCTGAAGAAGCTGCGCAAGAGCGCCGCCGGCAAGCCCGTCGACAAGAGCAGGGGCCTGTTGCAGCTGAAGAACCAGAAGCCAAAGTACCAGATCACACACCCGAGCGGCAAGATCGCCGAGACGACCGACGTCAAGCTCAAGCTGCACTACAATGTGCAGCCATGGGTGGGATTGCTGACTTGGAACCAGGAGAAAGACTACGGGCTGTGGAAGGCCGTGAAGGGCGGATTGAGCAAGTCCTTCAGCCTGCCGGCGGTAAAGAGGAAGGATGAGACGAAGAAAACCTAAGGATCGATCGATACCCAGCCAAGAAAGACAGGCAGTCTATGATTGAAAAATAATTTGTGGAATCTCTGTGACATCAAGTAATTCAAGGCGATGGCGTTGGGGGTGAAAAGACTTATACACATTGCTTTGTAACATGGTATCATCATTAACCGAAATCCTTCCTGGACTCGGACATTTACCAACCCTTGACTTCGTGAACTCAATTCTCAGATACCCCTGAACCGGAACTCCTTACATCCTATGAACATCATTGCCGCGTGGCCACGCTGCTGGAAAGCTTCAACTCCAGACTATGCACCATTTCTATATACTTGCGCGCCCTGGTTCCGGAACATGATCGTATCCCTCCTCTGCAGGATCATGAGTGCTCTGTTCAGCGCCTGCTCACTGAATCCCTTGCCTTCAACCATTTCCCGCCTGAGCGTGGCCAAACTCGTGCTCCAGCCAATGGGCAGACGTCGCTTGAGCTCGGCCTCTATGCGGTTGACCTCCTCATTCAGTTCGCGGCTACCTTGGTTGCTGCCCTGGTTGACAGCGTCCATGGTGGAACATAAGAACAAGCGAATAGCCTCGTCAACATGTTGCTCTGTAGCAACGGGCGATAGAGTGAGTTTGGCAAGTGATTCTGTGATGCGGACAATGGCTTCGAGCTGACGGACTGTGATAGGAATACTTGAACGGGTGTTGGCTTCCATCTCAGAGGCGTGGACTTGTTTGCGGATGGAGACGAAATGAGACGAAAGTTTCTCTGCTGCTTCGGGCGAGAGACGAGGAGCGCAGCGACTATATTTCAAGCGTTAGCCCGAGGTCTAGCATGGATTTGCTTGGTTCAACTTACGATTTACAGTACGAGAGATAACGCTTCATCTTCTCGACTGGAATTTCACCTTCAACTGGCTCCTCGAGACCACGACCACCCATGTGAATACCCATCACGTGCTTAGCGATTCGCTCGTCCTTTTCCCTTGTATGCTCATCCTTCACAATGAAGATCATATCAAAACGAGACAAGATAGTTGTCTGGAAGTCGATATTTTCTCCAGGAGTCTTCATATCGTCATAACGGCCAAAGATGGGGTTGGCTGCCGCAAGCACTGACGTGCGGGCGTTGAGGATCGTGGTGATGCCAGCCTTTGCGATGGAGATGGTCTGCTGTTCCATAGCTTCGTGAATGGCGACACGATCTTCATCACGCATCTTGTCGAACTCATCAATACAGACGACTCCACCATCAGCGAGAACCATGGCGCCACCCTCAAGGTAGAACTCTCGTGTTGAATGGTCGCGCTGCACAGACGCAGTCAAACCAGCAGCCGAAGAACCCTTTCCTGATGTGTAAATAGAGATGGGGGCTGCCTTCTCCACGAATTTCAGCAGTTGCGACTTTGCGGTACCGGGGTCACCAAGGAGGAGGACGTTGATGTCTCCTCTCAGCTTCATTCCGTCAGGCAAAATCTTTTTTGAACCACCAAGCAGCAGACACAGAATGGACTTCTTGATATCTCGGTTGCCGTAGATGGACGGGGCAATCGAGTCGGCCATGACATTGTAGAGGTCAGGTCGTCGACTCAACTCTAGAAATTCTTGCTCCTCCTCTTCAGTGAATATGGATAGACCCTTAGCTGTGGAGTCGACATCGGTTTGGATTCCGACAGCGCGCAAGTACGGGGTCCGAATGGCTACTGCACCGCCACCGGAGCTCTTGGAGGCTTTGTTCTGATATATTGAGAAGATACCCATAACTGTACATCTTGAGCCAGGGACGACTCTGTTGGTGAGGTATCGATCGGCTGAGATCAAAACATGGCGTGGGAGTTCACCGACGGGGACTTGATCTGGGGCTTCTTGCAGCTTGATGACCTGCTGATCAACAAATTGAGACTTCTCATGGACAACAAAATACGGGTCCAGAGGGCACTTTTCGGCCGGATCGCCAGCAGCCCTTTGACGGCCGCACTGTCTGGGTAGAGTGGCACCAGTGAAGCCACCCAGAATCGGGACAACGGCGTTGTGCATACAATTTCGGCATTGAATATGTAGCTCGGTTGCTTTAGACGACATGACCGAGGCGCCAATGACTATACCAGGGACTCTAACCAGTCTGGCGATAGTCATGGAGTCTAGGTTTCGTATCGAGACATCTTCGGCGGTGGAATGTAGTAACAGTTGGTGCTCAGGGATGACAGCCTTCGGGTCGTGGGGGAAAAGGATACGGTGTGTGCACTTCCTCAGCGCTGCTTCGAACTAAGACAGAGTCAGTTGCCGTCGAGTGCGCGCTTTGGAAAGTCGCTGACCAGTGGGATGATCTCAGCTGGTTCTGACACCATGCGATGGGCAAGCTCATCGTTGTACTTGATCAGATCACCGATGTCGATATCGCAGTAAAACTTCTTGAGCAGGGCGTTGTCTTTGAGTTGGTCTCTGCATTCGGTCAGGAATGGGTGCTCGAAAGAAGACCTAGCCAAACACTTGCCTGTAGACGAATTTGTTGTCGAGTCTGAAGCTTAGGATGAAGTTGACCAACTGCTCCTGGACTTGCAGTCTCGTGTCCTCGCCTGCACCCTGCGTGGCAGAGCTGAAGACGGAGACGGAATACGCAGATTGGCGATCCATAGTGGCGGTCTGTACGACGTATGTATTCGAACCGACCTCGAGTCCGGTAGAATTGGTAGTCGTGAGGAGTGTTGATGAAGATTCGGATCGCAAAGCGTGGACGGGCTTGCTCAGGAGGGGCGCTTGAGGAGGAAAGGTCGATTAATTAAACCCCGTCGCGTTCAGGACGCGCCTCGCTGGACCGCGTCAAAGTGCTTGCATGACGCTAGGTAGTCTAAAGACGGCTTGCGACGTGTAGCGCAGCTGCCATCACCTGCACGTAGGAGTCTCAGCTAGGTGGGCCCCGGTACGACAATTGTACCTACCTGGCTTCTAGCTTTGGAACGGCACTGGACCACCTGTACCGTTTGGATGGAGCTAACCACGACAGGTAGGGCCCCTGGAAGCTGACGCTGTTGATGGACTCTGGAGCCTAGAGTACGTACATTAGCTCACAAGGTGGCTCCAAGAAGCAGCACCAGCATTCGGCATCCGACCCGACAACGAAGCAGTTCGCGCCATTGCTCATCCTCAAGTCTAGGAAGCTCTCTGCATTGTTCGTGGCGTCACCCCTCGCTCGATTCCTCGGTTATCTGGAGTGACTGCGCTTGGAACGCCCAGTCACATTCCGAACAGCTATGATCTCCAGGTAGTTTCATAGGCCACATCGACCAGCCAGCCATTTCTGGCTTTCCTTCGTAGCCCAAGGCTGCCCGGCAGTCTGAGGCTCTTCTCGGCTCTGAGCCATGTTCTCCAACCGGGAAGCGCGCATGTCCATGGACAGTCTGTCATCGCCCTTGTCGCCGAACGGCCGGGGCGAGTTTCCCTTTCACAGACAAGGCTCTGTCTCATCATATCCCGCGAACAGGCGAGGTTCCAATGCAAGTTCCATACATTCGATAGGAGGCCACCTGGACACCACCGCCAGCTGGGGCCAACAAGTATCCGAGAGCGGTCAAAATGCTATCTCGACACTCCTGCAGCCCCCAATCGTCCGGACCGGATTGTTACCGCATACCTCGGCTCCATCATCGAGCGCCCACAAGCCGCCGACCGCGAGGGAGATACCACCTGTGACATTGACCAACATACCACGCATTGACGCATCCGAGTTTAAGCCGTACCTGTCCCAGGTTGGAGCACTATACGAGCAACTGCGGCGGATGAAAGAGAGTGAGGATGATGGAGCAGATCAGATTTTCAGGAGGCGATCCGAGTTTTCGGAGCTGGCAGACGACAGTCATCTCACGCCCGGTATAGGCCGTGGACGGCCGATGAGCTCTCGGAAAGGATCAAGTGCATCGTTGGTATCCATGTCCCCCATGGAGTCGCCTCAAATACGCAGAAGATCCAGCTCGGGGTTTGGCCGAAGAACTATTCAAGGACCGCCGCCTCTCAACACTATTCCGAACGTCTATTTCGACGAAGAGTTCCATCTCGAGAATCCTCGGACATTCGATGTAGTCAGTGAAAGATCCGAGGTTGTTCGCCAAGCTCCAGGGTCTACAGAAGACAAGAGTGCTGCGAATGGCAGTGTAGCTGCGCCTCGGAAGGCCCTCGCTACGAATGCAATTTTGCAAGAGAAGTTGTCATGGTACATGGACACCATTGAAATGCACCTGATCAACTCGATATCTACTGCATCAACAACGTTTTTTACAGCGCTAGGCTCATTAAGAGAACTTCATTCAGAAGCCGCCGAGTCGGTGGATAGGATCAAGACGTTGCGTCAGGAACTAGAGGCCCTCGATCGCGAGATTCCTACCAACGGACTGGATATCGTGCAGAAGCGCCGGCGCAGAGAAAATCTACAGCAATTAAATAATGCCGTACAGCAACTCCGGGAGATCGTGGAAGCTGTGACAATTTGTGAATCTCAAGTTGACGCGGGAGAGGTGGACAAGGCGCTTCATAACATCGAAGCGTTGGAGAATCTGATCGCAGGTCGCAAAAGAATACCCGCCCCGGGATCCAAGCAGGATAACGGACTTCCTCTATTGGACTTGAGAGAAGCAACGGCTCTACAAGGTGTGACGGGCGATATTTCGACTCTGAGATTTCGCATCGGTAAAGCCTTTGAGTCCAAGCTCATCGATATTTTACTCGGGGATCTCCGGCGTCATGTTGATACGGTCTCGAACCAGGAAGTTCTGCTGAGATGGAGCTCTTCAACACTGCGATCGCGCGGAGCACATAGCAGAGATCCATCCGCATTTCCGGCTTATTTGGCCTCCACTGAGAAGCTGCGTTCAGAACTCATGCCTATTGTCATGGGACTACACCAGTCTAAACACGTTACGATAGCCATAGCGTCATACCGTGATATTGTCTTGCGCGAAATTCGGAGCTTGATTCGGCGCCCACTTCCAAGCTCCAACGACGACGACAGCATGACCATCAATTCGACATCTACCGCAAGCGTGAGCAAACTCTCACAGCAGGAAAAATCATCAATACTAGCGCGCAATCTACGGGCATTGGATCACCAGGATGCCGAAGAACTTTTCCAGAAAATATACATCAGTGTTGCTGAGACGCTACGGAGGTTGACGACACAGGTCAAGGTCCTCTTCGACGTTGCCAGCTCCATGGGTGAGATGCCGGATCCGACTTCAGGGGCCCGATCACCGCCACCATTGAAGTCACCCCCTCTGAATAGCGCCAACCGAGATCTACAAGAGGATATCCACCTGACAATGGACATGGCAAATCTCCTCGGCCAGGCTGTAGATATTTCACAGGACAAGATTGTGAAAGTATTGCGGGTAAGGTCGGAGCAGAGCTCACACCTACCACTAGTATGGTTTCTGAGATATTTCATCTTGAATCTGTACTTCGCAAATGAATGCGAATCGCTTTCCGGTCGAAGCGGAACCGCCCTGAAAACGATTGTCAATACGCACATCAAGGACTTCATACAACATCATGGTGATCAAGAAAAGCAAAAGCTTGCTCAAGGGATGGAGTCTGACCAATGGAGTGCGAAAGACTTCACAGAGAAAAATACTGCCCTTCTCGACTGCATTCTCGAGTCAAGTACAAAAGATGCGGCGGCCTGGTCAGAAGGCAAGGAGATCTGGACACCTTACTCGGAGGAGGATTCCAATTCAAACGGAAGGCCGCGTGCGGAGTCCAACGGCACAGCGCCAAAGGAGAAGACTCGAAGCGCCGTTATCGAAGACGAAACCTTCATTCTGCCCAATTCTGCTATTCTTTGCTTAGAGGGCATGTCACATTTTCTGCACCTGATAGCCGGTATCCCTTCGATGGCGTCAGACATCTCCTCTTCGCTCATTGCCTATCTGCAGCTGTTTAACAGCCGCTGCACACAATTGATCCTCGGCGCTGGGGCTACTCGTTCCGCAGGCCTGAAAAATATTACTAGCAGGCATCTCGCCCTGGCAGCCCAAGCATTAGCTTTCATATCGACGCTGATACCTCATGTGCGCGAGTTTGTGAGACGGCACGCTGGCACTGGCCCGAATGTCAACAATGCCTCCGTATCTGCACTAATGGGCGAGTTTGACAAGGTGAAACGACTCTACCAGGAACACCAGAACAGCATCTATGACAAGCTGGTTGAGATCATGACTGGTCGCGCAGCGGCACACACCAAGACCATGAAGCAACTGGATTGGGACGAGAGACCTGAAGACGATAGCGAGATTGGCGTCAACGTTTATATGGAAACATTAACCAAGGATACCATCACCCTCCGTCGGGTGTTGACTAAGCATTTACCAGAGGACACGGTGCGTTTGATCATGGTACCAGTCTTTGACAGCTACAAGACACAGCTTGGCAACGCACTTCAAGGAATTGAGGTCAAGGAGGCCATTGGTGTCAAACGGTTAGTTATTCGTAGGCCAAGCCGGAAGTAGTGTAACTAACCAGTTGAAACCAGTATGCAATCCGACATAAACTACCTGGACAGCCGTCTCTCCAAACTCGATGGGTTTGGCGATACCGGACAATATCTGCTCAATATCGTCAATACGAAGAAAATAGACTCGCCTCCTCCAGCAGTCCCAGAAAAGGACAAGACGGACGCTGCGGGCACGGATCATGCGAAGACAGAGGATGAGGCGAACGGGGAGGAGTCTGGGAAGAAAGATGGCGACTCAAAATAGTAGGATATCAGAGATTTATTATGTTCTTGGTTGCATGGTCCGGTCAAGCACAGGCTGGCGTTCTAGAGGTCCTTTCTACACTTGGCTTGATTCATGGAGAAATTGGACCGCCCGTGGAGAGGTCATTTTGTGCTGAAATTGCTGAGACAGTCGAACTTTGTAATTCAATTCGAGTAGCAAACACTTGAACATGCACAGTCGATGTTCGCACTCAATCCCCTGCTCCACAGCTTAACCTTTGTCGATGACTTACAGTGATCGGCTTCATTGGCTGGCAGTCATTTATGTTGAGCGGATACGACAAAGGTTACGAGATTGAGCTACAGAGTAGACAGTAGAATGATCGAAGCGAGTGGTGGCCAATGTCTATTTATTACAAGTAGATCACCACTAGATGTTCGGGAACCTCAGACAATCTCAACTACGCAAAAGGTTCCATAGTGCGTCCTTGTCAACATAGTCATGATGAATGATGTTGACCAACCAAGAATCCCGCCTTGTGTTCTCGAGCAACTTGGCGCTATCAGTGCCCTTGTTGTAGACCTTTGCCCACTCGGCAAAGATGCCGAATGCTTCTTCACTCCACGCTCGGAAGCTCACTTCTTCTATGATGGTAGGAGTTATGATCTCCTTTCCTGGAAATACACCCCATGTCACTGCATTGGTGCTGGTCTGTTTGACCTGGCCACCAAGACCGCCGGTCATGTCTGAAGACACAAAGTCTCCGGTCGCGTTGGCGGCGAAGAAGCAGACGGTATCCTGCACTTCCGAGCTCTGGAGCTTCTCAAGTAAAACCTTCCACTCTGCTGATGGGATAAAAAATTCGACAAACCCCTTCTGGAACACAAAGCCTTGCTGTGGGCCCCAGCCAAATGTTGGATCTGACGATCGAAGACCGTTGACTGCAGGCTGAGAAGCCACCGTCCACCAGCCTTTCGAGTTGAGTTGTAGAAGTTGCGGCACAATTGTGCTCGTCTCTGCATTGAGATCCTCTTCGCTCCACGGGATCGCCGAGAGCTCTCCTCTGAGGTGTTTCACGAACAACTCGCTTATGTCTTCTCGCTTCTTCGGCTCGCCCCAGAGGCTGAGTGCCTGCGCATTGGTCACATGCAGTGTCGGACCATATCCATCGATTTCACCATAGGCGGGAGATCGTGCGTCACCCCATCTGCCATTGGGGAAATCATCCCAGGTTGCTTCGCGTCCCAGGACGCCTTCCCCTTCGGAGATGGCCAGAGTATTTGCCCGTGTGTTAATCGGCTCAGCTGGCACACTGGCGTCGATTGCGCTTGCCTCGTATTCAGGATGCGATAAGGGCCTGTCACTGACGATGACTCGGTTGCGGGGATCCGAACCAATCGACGAATGTCGTCGCGAACTACGTCTAAGCGAAGCCACGGGCGACTCGCGGGCTGATCCGTTAACTTGTAGAGCTGGGATGGCAGGCGCAAGATCGTCGGCGACAGCCTCTTCCTCCAAGTCTTCTGGTGTTGCCGGTGGGATGAGTTTGGTTCGCTCGATGATGAAAGACACGGCCTTTTCTAGATTGAGCGTATAGAAGTGGAATCCTCTTGGACCAGGAGTCCTGCTCTTAATCTCTTTGACCTTCTCGACAATCTCACTGACTATGTCCACGCCAACATTTTTTACCTTTTCGTCGTCCTTCTTCACCGCGTCTAGCCGAGCCATCAGGGATTCCGGGATCTTGGCATGACTGAGTTTGGTCGTTCTTTTGATCATCTGATAGCTCTGAATAGGCATCAGGCCCGGTATGATGGGTATGGTTTTGAAAGCGCCGCTGGGGTGCTCCCTCAAAGTGCGCTCAAACTTGTCGTAGGCATCGACATCGAAGAAAAGCTGAGTCATGAGAAAGTCCGCGCCGGCCTGGGTCTTTTTGACCAAATAGGGGAGATCATGCTCCAAGCTCTGACCCTGAGGGTGGCTTTCATCAGCATGCCCCTCTGGATATGCGGCCACACCGACGCAGAAGTAGTCTCCGTAGTTCTTCTTGATGTACTGAACGAGATCGATAGCCCACACAAAGCCCTCGTCGATAGCATTCTCCGGATCCTCATTTGGGTCTTGGTACTCTGCCGCCCGTGGAGGATCGCCTCTCAGGGCCAAAATGTTTCGTATTCCCAGCGCTTTCGCATCTTCCAATGCCCCATCTATCATCTTGCGGCTCATGTTCGTACATGTGAGATGCAGACAAGTTGTCAAGTTGAGCTCCCTTTGACATATTTCGGCCAGCTCAAGCGACTTCGTGGCGGTCGAGCCTCCGGCTCCCCAGGTCACGTTCACAAACATGGGCCGCAAGGCTCGAGCCATGCGGTCGAGACGGTCGCGAAGGTTCGAAAAGCCCATGGCCGTCTTGGGCGGGAAGAACTCGAGCGAAAAGTAGTCCGAGTCGGCCGGCAGGGCGGCGATCTTGTCGGTGATTTTCTCCATTTCCGAAGTGAACTCGCCCTTGGGCCTGCTGAACTCGAGAAGGACGTGAGCTGTACTGGAACGGAGCTATGAAAAGGAAGCGTCGCTTGTATCGCGTTTCTTTGACACGCGCCGCAGGGCACCTCGACGAGTTTTTGCCGACACCGGAAGGATGTCGTCGGAAGCACGGGGCAAACGTTCAAGGGCACTGGAGAGTCGAGCCTGGGAGACAAGTCGTCGATTGAATCTCAGCAGGTATGATTAGTCGAGGATGCTGTGGAAAATGTCAACCTGCCCGTCATTGTGCAACGGGGGCTGCGGCTTCGTCATCAACCTAGCACTTAGCCAGAGAATTCCTATTGCTCGAAAAGACGCCCCGCTACCGGCCGCTGCCCCTCCAAGCAGCCATTGCGGCGATAACGTCGTCGATAAGCAGCTCTACACTGCGAGCACGCCGTACAAGTCACACAAGACATTTGCGCTGTCATATTTTTACGTGCATGTTGTGACTCCTCCCCACATCAGGACCATAGTGAGCCGCCGAGCCGTCGGATGTTCTGTACTGGGGACGTATGCAAAGCTGCCGTGTATGCAGTTGTGCAAACGCCACACTTAACAGCCATTTGTTGCTGTGGGAGCACGAGCTCAAATACTCTGGATGCTCTGACACGCGATGCCCTTGGACGTAAGGGCTGATGCCTCGAATATAATTGGACAACAATGAGGGCAGGGATTCTCCACGGTGAACAATCGCGTTACACAGAAGATTGATAGACTAGGGCGCAGGATCTCGCAATGCTCATGCTCCCTCTGTGCCGCTATATGCCGCCGATTGAAGACGATGCAAACCCGGAGCGGTTCTTTTCTCCCCAAGATGAGGCAGTGTTGAGGGTAGAATGATCTTCCTATTTCCCGTTGTCTTGGACACAGTGAAGGATCATATATTCGGAAGCGACCCAGCAGAGTATAGATAGTATTCAGTCGGTTGGGCCAATAGCAACTGATCGGTTCTCCGTCGCAGCTAGCCGACAAGCACTAGCTGCGTGGCGTTGTCAGCCCTTCCCTTGTCCTGGAAGAGAAAGTCGTTAAAGATAAGCCAGCGCGCCGTTCCATTTGTAAGCCGTTGGAAGGCGACATCCACTAATGTTCATGATGATTACCACTGTCACTGCATAACAGGGGTGAAGCTCCGGATAGAGCAGCTCCATCCCGCGGATCTGGATCTGCTACTTTCTGGGGATTTCCCATGTCAAGACCCTGCGCTCAATCCATTCCATCTTTAAACCATCCCTATCCCAAATAACTTGCATCTAGTCCGTCGAATTCGGTCGCCACCTACTGTTGTATAGGTCATCGTTCACCATGGAGGAAGCAATCTGGATCGAAGAGATGGCAAAGCGCGAGGCGGCTAAGCCGCTGCCTAAGGATATGAGCCATCACTACTCCGATGTTACCAAAGCTCGTGTGCCAAGCAAAATGAAGGAATACTACAAATACTTCCTAATTCCAGGGATAGGACAGTTGGCAGGAGGTGTGCATATCTTGTCGTCATTAGTTTCCATAACCTTTGCGTCGCAGGCTGACTCGGATCCAAACAGGTCTCCCTAATGCCAGCTTCTTCCCTTTCGACACACTTGAGGCGCAAACTGCACGGCCTAATAGATGGACGCCGACCCCAAATCGTCCGGGTGCCGACTCGCTCTCGTCGCAACTAGCATCTACATCCATCTCGAATTCGAGGGCAAAGATGACTGATGATCCTTCGGTCGCATCGCACATTACGGTGCCGACATACGCCAACACCTCCGATCCACTGAAGAAGGTCGACTTAGCCACTGCGCTGCAATATGGCCAGGCCGTTGGCTACCCGCCACTCGTATCCTTCCTCCGCCAGTTCGCGCGCGAGAACTTGCACCCCAACGTGCCGTACCGAAACGGGCCTGATGTCGCCCTGACAGTAGGGGCAACAGATGCCATGTCGAAAACGCTGGAGCTGTTCTCAAACGTATGGGTCGAGGGCAAGAACGATATTAGCGAGCGGCCTGGCCTGCTGAGCGAGGTGTTTATGTATGCCAATGTCCTTAGCCAGGCCCAGCCAAGAGGTATCCAGGTTGTACCCGTCGAAATGGACGACGGTGGTATGGCTGTCGACGGCCCGGGGGGCTTGGAGGACGTCCTAGCCAACTGGGACCCTTCCAAGGGAAAGAGGCCGCACATGATGTATACCGTGACGTAAGTCTAACATCCGGCATGTGCCGAGCCCGCAATATTGACACAGCTACAGAATGGGCCATAACCCCACTAGCGGTGTGCTGTCCCTGGAGCGACGCAAGGAACTGTACGCCGTGTGCAGCAAGTACGACGTGATCATCATCGAGGACGACCCCTATTGGTACCTGCAATTCCCCTCGGCAGCAGTCGAAGAAGCCAAAGTCCGCAACCTCCCAATTCCCGAGCCTAGGGCTGCAAACACGTTGGAAAAGAAGTCCGGACACCCCTTCCTCGACTCGCTCGCCCCTTCCTTCCTCAATGTGGATACGGATGGCCGTGTTGTACGTCTCGACACCTTCTCGAAAACAGTGGCGCCTGGGTGCCGTGTAGGCTATGTCACATCCACCCCGGAAATAGTTGAGCGTGTTATCCGCATTAGTGAATCCGGCACCCAGCAGCCGTCAGGCTTTGTGCAGTCCATGCTCGCCGAGGCCCTGATAGGGCACCAACCCGAAGCCACGGCGCGCTTCAACAGCTCGAAGTCCAAGAACACCTTTACCGGCTGGCAAGTCGACGGGTGGGTGCGTTGGCTCGCAGGGCTTCGAGGCATGTATGAAAGGCGCATGAACCGCATGTGCTCGATCCTCGAAGAAGGTGCCTATCAGCTGAAGCAGAGCACACCTGTCAAGGGCACTGACGCCGACTGGGGCGTCATCACCAAGACACAGCTGTATGACTTCGCGTGGCCGCGCGGCGGCATGTTCCTGTGGCTCCACATGCGTTATGAGACACATCCGCTGTGGAAGGCGGCCGGGTCTGCTGGCAATGTCATCAATGGGGTTGCCTTGTCAACAGCGCTTATGATCCTTCTGACACGCAAGCCGTATCTGGTTTTGGTCAGTCCGGGCATGATGTTCAGCCCCACAGCCGAAATCAGGGAGAAGAGGGGATGGGCCTATTTCCGACTTTGCTTCGCAGCCGAGTCAGAGGAGAATATCGACCGTTGCAGTGAGAGATTTGTGGCTGGCGTGCAAAGATTCTGGCGCATCAAGGACGTGAAGGAGTTAGAGGAGCTCTTGGCTGATATCAACTCGAACACATTGGACGCCGACGGAGTGGTGGATATGGGGAGTTGGATGGGATGTTAGATGATGATTCGACAATTTCCTGAAATGAGCATGATAAGATATTGTTATGAAGAGTACAGATTATTGACGACAGAAACAGCTTGGATGGCCAACACAACTCCTACAAGGCTGGATACTGGAGAGAGGCGAACCTTCAAGGGCAGCAGCCACAGAATAGAAATAAATGAATATCAAGTAACAAATAAAAGAAACGTGCTCAATTGGCATGATTTAAATAACACAGGGGACTAGAATTGGGTTCAAATAGAGCCACGTTGAGTGGGGAATCGGCCCTCTGCATAACCAACTGTCAGTCCTACTTCCTACTCCAAATGACTGTGATAATTGGTGATCGATGGAGCACAAGGTCGAGGTGTCAAGTCATGTTACACAGGCCTAGCGACATCTCATCTTGCAGCAGACCGCCGCCATCAGCTATCGGAAATTTCAGGTCCTTGTAATGGCAGTGACTGCTTATCCCTCTTCTGCACAGCCCCACAAGACTTTCACTGAAGCCTTCGTCTTTGTAGGCCGTGGCAATTATATGTAATCAGTCTAGATAATCACGGTGCTAGGCTGTACTATGTTGCACATGGCATCATATCACTTGTCACAGGCGGGGAAAACTGAATTCACAAAAGAAAACCCGTCCATTGTGTGAGAACCCTATCTATCAGAAAAAGTGCCAGGTGAAGAACGTCTCGATGACAAACGTCCAAGTAAAATGAGACGCAAACGCACGTATAAATCAACTTTACGTGTGGAGGCCAAGCCAAATGGCGGCTGTCGAAGTCCTTTTTATGAGAACCAATCGGGCCAGTCCACAGGATCTCAATATGCCACTGTGGCAGACTGCAGAACAAGCTGTCCCCTTAAACGCCATTGAGAAAACCAGCACAAGATCTTATGGAACGACCGCCAGAAGTGCGAAGGATGACCAGGTATCAGCAGACGTCCAAATCCATGCTTCGCGAAAGTGAGGACGAAAATCCCTAGTGTGTTCCCTGTATATATGTGCCTGCCTCGTGGGACGAGCACCCGTAAGTGAGATTGTACAAAACCACCGCTGGATCCCGTGCATACCTCTCACGGAAGTAAAAGCAGCATGGCGCAGAGAAAGACTCTTATTATACTGCCGACTTTCTGCATGATGACCCATGCCAAGACAATTTGCATGGGCGACCAAAGGAAAAGACGAGTCTAGTGAAGAAAGTCGCAGGAAGAGGATTCATGACGACTAGATCTCGCCATCGCCATAGGAATCGGTGTGGAAGTTGCCCCAGCCCTGGTTGCGCTGGAGTGACGAAGTGACACTGCTGGGATGGTTGCCCCATAGTTGGTCATCCTGATTGGACAAAGTCATGTCAATGAAGTCGCTATTATCGGTCTCGAAAGGGTCGCTCTTAATGGCACTCAAGTCTCCGGGGCGGTTGTGGTTGTCATTGCCATTGTCACTGACATCGCCAGCTGAGAACTGGACTTGGTTGATCTCCATAAGCTCATCATCGTCATGAGCGGGAGCAGCAGCAAGAGTCGGGTTGGGAGGGCCCGCAGTGTTGTTGGGCCAGGTCGCATTGGGACCTCCGAAGATGCTCTGGTGCTGGGCTGTCGAGTTGGTCCTATACGACCCGCGAGCCGGGGCAGCGTCTGCAGCGAAATCAATATGGGCTCCGTATGGGCGGCCCTGGAAGGCTTCGGCCTGCATCTCAGCGCGTGCGCGAGCCTGATTCTCGGCCTGAGTACGAGCATAGGACTGTGGAGCAGCCAGGGGCGAATCTTCCTCCGAGTTGGTAGTGCTGTTGTTAACAGTGTAGGACGGGTTTCTAGCCGCACGAGGCTTAGGCTTGCTCGGAGTATCTTGGTCGAGCACATCGTAGTCCTCATCAGGTGAGTTCTGATCGCTATCCACAGCGTCGGCATTGTGGCGAGGCTGCTTCCTGGCACGGCCACCAGTAGTAGCCAGGCCACTGGTTGGTGCTGCTCGCTTGCGAACGGTAGCCGGGGTAGTAGGGGCGGACTTCTGTACCTTGGCCTTGGCGCCCTTGGGAATCTGACGAGTCTGGGGGCCGACAGGAACCTCTGTGGGGTCCTTGTTGTTCCTCACGGCATCCTGCTGAGCTTTACCAGTCGCCTTGACCTCACGGAAGTGAAACTCCAAGCCGCCAGCGGTCGACTCGCCAAAGAGTTTCTGAATCTCTGCATACGATGTTAGCACGTCTGTGATGTAACTGTCGTCGGCACAAGTAGTGTCTAAAGATTGAAGCAAAAATATGGAATAAAGAGAACCGGGCAGGATAAAAGGCAACACAATGGCATACCCGCTTTCTCAATGGGTAGGTTCATAGGATCCTTGCCCTCGTCAAGACACTTTGCTTGGAGCTTCGCCAACTGCTTTAGTGGTCGAAGACGATGGTCCACTGCGGCGGGTGTGGCATCTGATCCAATGTGTCTCGCGATGGCTGAGATGCACAGGTCAGTCTGCGATCACCGACATCGGACAGAACTCGCAAGAAAGACACGTGAAGACTGGGAAGAAGCGGTAACAAGGAACAAGTACGTGTGCCAGGGAAAAAATACCAAGTGAACATGGGAGTGTATCGGGAGTAAAACAACGGGTGATAGGTGTGAAGGCGTGAGCTTACCTTTGTAATCAAGCTTAGGCTTGGCGGTGGCGATGACAGCTGCAAGTAGGCGAGCTTGAGCCTCGTACGTGCGGAAATTGGTCTGGCCTGACTTCGGAGTAGCCATTGCGGACTTGGTTGGTGAGATGGACAGATAAGATGTGTGAGGAGGTGTCGCGGTTCGCAACAGAGGATGGGATCTGTTGGTTCGTGACTTTGAGAGAAACTGTGCTGCGGAAAAGGTCGTTCTGAATGAGTGTTGTTTGTTTCCAACAGAGTGGAGAAGTTCAGTGAGCCTTGAGACAGCTTGGGAGTGACTGTTGTCTGCTTCCAAGTGAGCGGAGAAGTTAAGCTCAAGCCTTGGGGGGTTGCTTGGAATGAGAAGCCGAGGAAGGTGGGGTTTGAATTGAAATAGATGTGTCAATGAACTTGTGCAGTAATTTGGAAGGAGTGTGTGTTAAAATAGAAGTATATCGTCGACTGATGGGAAAATATGAATATAAGTCGTCGACTGATGAGAGAGTGGAGATATATCTCGTCGACTGATGCGGGTATGACAATCCCAAAAGAGGTTAGATGGTACACCAGGAAGCTGGATTTGAAATAGAATCAGGAAGGAACCAAGCTCGGGAATATCCA
This sequence comes from Seiridium unicorne, assembly GCA_039778275.1. Lineage (NCBI taxonomy): Eukaryota > Fungi > Ascomycota > Sordariomycetes > Amphisphaeriales > Sporocadaceae > Seiridium > Seiridium unicorne. The sequence continues at coordinate 145,093 of JARVKF010000001.1, read as the reverse complement.
CTCCAGAGGATGAACAAAGATTGGCTTGCAAATGCCGGGAAGAAACCAGTGCTGTAGGTAGTGAATGTACAAGGAATTCATGAACTTTGAGGACCTTATGACAAGACCCAGCCCGTGATTGTGGCCTCGAATGAGTGAGCAAGATGTATAATGTACATCCGCTGAGACCACAGGATATCAGGCAGGCAAGGTATGAATGCCGTCTGTCAACACCAGATTATGATTTACTGCACTTCGCTGGCGACGGGGGAGTATTATATTTGGCAGGAAGCTTGACTTGAAGTTTTGGTGATAGACCTGTCCACAGGCCACAGTAATTGGGGGGTTTTGACCCTCTCGGAAAGTATTGTCGCCACTGTGGAATGGTGTCATGCCTCAAGCAGAAGAAGATCCATCAACTTGAGAGAAAGTCAGGTTATAATCTTGAAATCCCGTGAAGTTGCTTTCGAATTCCTTTACGACGATATAAGCCACGGGGGACCAGGGCTGCTTGTCGCCGACGACCGTAGAAATGATATACAGCCACAGAGTTGATTGAACTGGCCAATGAAGCGAAATCAATCAGCTGCAGGTATTACAACGCTTAATTGATCGACATCCACACCATATTTCCGCTTAGGATTATATAGAAACCGTGTCGAGCCGGCAGCGTTTGAATGGTTGCACGACCAGGGACTGTCGAATTGATTAGTTCAGAAGCGCTTGAGTGTTCAAGTTTGGGTAGTCAGAATATACTCAGTTCTTTTATGCAACAGCCAGGAGACCAAGACTTATTTAATAAGGGTATGGCTGCTTTACCTGGGTTCAGTTTCCCGAAATAATGCGATATGTCCGACTTTGAGACAAGTCTTAGCTCAATTAGGGGCAAGGGGAGTTTTTGATGTGGATAGAGGACACGGACACGGGCGGAACCGCTGACCTGCTTGGTCCCAATTCGGCAAACGCACTCTGATGGAGTCAATACTGAACGTCAGCAGAGGTTTGAACCGCTTTGACGACCAGAGCGGACTAGAGAGTGACCTAAGAAAGCAGGCATTCATGGGGGCTCCAGGAGTTTTCTCGAAGAGGTGGCTGGGGTCTGCCAGACTCAACGGTCTAAAAAGAAAGGCTCCATACGCTTGTGAGGAATCGTGCAACATGGTGCGAAACCAATATAGAGGTACTTTTAGTGATTATCGCATATCCGTACCAATGACCACAACCTTTTACTTGTGGGTAATTAAATTGACGATATTAATCAAGCGTGGCTTGCAGTCTTATTCAAGAGGCAATGGCAATGTTTGAAGTAGGTTCAGGTCATGCTGTGCTACCTCTGTCAGGCTAGGGCATGTATCTCACTAGCAGAAATTAACGTCCCGCTCACAACTAACAAGGGGCAATGAACCATCGAGAAAGCAATTGTCTGCTCGCGCACTTGATAAGTCGTCGGGATGACCTAGTCGTTTGTGAAGAGTATCGAGAGACAGAAATGCATTTTTAAACACATTGTTCAGGTCCCTTTCCTCCCAAAGATTAGACTCGGTTCAAAAGTGCCCAGGGCCGAGAATACAGTACACGTGGTAGCAAGCAAAAGTACTAAGCGTAGTATGGTATCTCTATGTCTATGTTATATAACTTCTAATAACTCTTCTCGCCCATATGGGTCCTTCCAGTGGGAGTTGACCTGCCGCTGTTTACTCGAGGCAGGTGCGGTTTCAAGCCAGCATACGGCCATTGCTGCGCAGGGGTCGTCTGTTCTTGGTCCCCATAGATCAAATACTGAATGCCCAGACCCAAGTCGCATGCTGCTTGGAACATACCGCAAACCTTGAAAGCCCAGGGGATCTCAGTCGTTGATGTAAAGAACCAATACATCTTCAGAGCGTCTCCCACGATCCAGCTGGCGAGCAAAGAAACCCGGAACCCCTTGCAAGACTTGGATCTGAAGTTAGCAATCAATTGAGGCAGGGGCAAAGTTGCCTCAACTCCAAGTCCGATTATGCCAAGCAGGCCCCAGTATGTAGCATATAGAGAGCCCATCGGGGCGACGATTAGTTCGAGTACGGTCAACGTGATGAAGAGGTACAGCAGAAACTGCCAGTAACTTTCGTCCAAGTCAGCGGGGTGTTTTTCGGGAAAGGCACGGGGGGAACATACGGCTTTGGCGACCGCCACTGCCAGAAGCTATAAGGTCTCCGGATGCCCCAGAGCCCATCTTGTGCTCCCGCGAATGGAAGTCCGGCATCCCCGCCTCTTGATGACGACAGTGGGCGATGATCAAGAGCGATCTTCAGAAGGATGAGTTGCATGAATATGTTGGTAAAGGCCTGAAAGAGCAATGCCTTATCGTATTTCGCGCCGAACCAGTAAAACACCCTTTCGATTCAGTCAGAATAGGTCTGGGATGAGTGGTCAGGCTAGAGTAGCACAAACCTGAATATACACGCGACCAGCATGATCAGTGGGATATCGAGCGAGAAACCGGCACTAGATCTCTTGCGGTGCATCGACAGAGCTTGATCGGTATATGATATTATTGGCGAAGTGATGAGGAAGACGGGCGCGGCATAGCCGGCCAGGGTTTGGAAGAACGGCATCGTGAAAAGATTGTGGTCGATCGAGTTCTCGGCGTCGACAGGACGTGTATATACAGGAGGTCGAGGACTCGGCAACTCGAAATCGTCGGGAGGAGAGGGAGTGCGAATCTAAGCCGGATCCATACGCGTCGCACTTCAGCAAACTGTCGTTTGTGTATTATAGCAGTGAAAACGGCGGAGAGGGATGGAGATGGGGACGCAGCCGCGGAAACTCTATTCCTCGAAAAGGTTCTCACGCCTCGGAAATCTCACGGCGACAACAATTATGACCTGGGTGGATCGCGCATCTCAACTTTTTCGAAACCATTACGGATACTCATAAAAAGAACACGCGCAATGAACAGGGTTGCCCAGAGCTCATGGTCAATCACATTGCTTCTGCGTCTTCTCGTTGGCCAATTACTGTCCTGTGGAGACGGTGCTCAGTCCAACGGAGCTTGGTTTTGCCGATGCTCCCTATTTTAGCCTCCGTCGGCTCCGGGACTCAGGGGCTCGTCAATTCTAGCTGGTATGCACCTCTTGACCACCAGCCAGCATGTGACGAGTAATGCTGAAGGGGGGAACATCGCCGAGGACACTTCGAAGGATTCACAGATATGGATCGTCGATTTAGTATGCATTGTTGCAACAATTCAGGTTCGCGGTAGAGTAGAGAGCTCGCCTAGGCAATTTAGTAGAATATATATTTGATGTTCTTTTTTATTCAGTATCGTTGAGTCTCAGTATTGCTTCTTCTCGGCGCTTGAACATCATTCGTGTAAATGTTTACTCTGGCGCCCTTTGTGGATGTGTACTAGCGTCCCGAGACATGAAGTTCCTACAGCCTAGTAGATATCTTCAACGCCTACTGGCTGCGTTTAGGGTCAGTGATTATCGAGAACACTATTGAATTGGATCTTGGTCGGACCAGATAGCTGCAGTACCTTGCTGTCCTCACCTCAAACAACGTTCTCCTTTCCCTATTCGCAAACCATAGACACTTGTATAATTTACGTCGTGGTTTGGCACCGCCATAAAAAGGCACAATATGGCTCTGTGTAACGGATAGTCCTAATCTACCTCGTCGTCTTGTTTAAGCAATCCGGTTTAGATCATTTCAGCAGTTGGCTTGTATCCTGCGATGTTCTAAGGCGAAAGACGAAGATGGGATCTTGCGAGCAACAGACGACTATGCCACATGTTCCTCCAAAATTTGAGAGTCGAGGGACGAATTATACGTCATACTTGGCATCGTATAAAACTATAAAATACTCTCAGAACCAAAACATCAATTATGTTGTGATATGAGTGAGGTGGACAGCACGATATCTAAATAGGTTATAGTTAGCACTGCCGTTTGCAGTTACCAAGGATTGCCCACCCACATCAACCCTCGAAAGCATCCTAGGTTGGTGGTTCCTCAACCCCGCCAGCTGCCCGTTTTACCATCAAATTCAACAAATCGCATCGTCGCGGTCACAAACCACTTCTGCAGCCGTTCAGGCCGCTCATTTTGAAGAATACACAGACAAGGCGGGCCGAATGACTTGAGCAATGATGATGTCCCTCTTGGAGTGCTGTGGATCTTCTCGAAGCGAGTCAGCTGCAGGCTGAAGGAACGAGCGGATCATAACCGATAGCGTGGGGCAACTCTCCTGATCCTAAATTTAAGCTTAGGTAGAGCCTCCTGATCGGCGCTTGGGGCCTCGCACGTCCAGCCCTGCCACAGACACGTTAACAATCATATACCTTAGGTTAATCAGTTGCCCGTAAGCTTCAGTGACGAAAATCTGACGGATGACGGTCAGGATGTTGTCTGTCTTTCAGCTCGGAGGACTTATGATGCTTCAGCACACATCAAACAAGCCAATGCCCATGAGGACCAAACAAGGCTCGATGTCACCGATGGCTTTGACAGGGATTCAGAGATCCAACGACACTCGTCTTTCACGTCAACAACCACACGGACGGTCCTCACGGTGGCTAAGAAGTCTCGTGTAGCAATGTGGATACGCCACACTTAGCGCTGTGTATCCTTCGAAAGAGGTGCCGTTTCTCAGCTTCCTATTAGGACTGTTCTAGATCAATACCTGCTGTATTGTAGATGCAAAAGCCTCGAGAAGTTCTGACCGTCGTATGGCAGTACTGCTAGGGGTTACTAGGTACATGTATCTTTGTCACCTCTGAAATATCTCAATAGCGGCGGCGCTGTCTTTGAAAGCACAGGGCAAAAAAAGTGGTGTCCACAATAGATTTCCGGCGATCTGGTAACGGAACGTCCATACGACGTTGTAGGATTGTGTACGGTGAGCCCACCTACTCACGCTGTTGGGCATGCATTAGCGGCAAGGACAAGCTGCGGCTGGAACCATGCGACAGAAGACTGGCCAATCTGCTTGCAGCCGACTATACGCCATCTTCCAATCTAGCCCTTGTCTGTGCTCGTATTTGATTCTCACGAGCTCCGCAACGCTATCGTGAGGATCAAGCGTCGGTATCGTACCCACCATGCCGGGAATGGTGCCGAGTGAGAATCAAACATGATAGCGAGGCAGCACTAGTAGGCGCCAGGGCGTCAAGTGTGCCAGTCCCAGATGTATCACAACTTCCTCTTTGGACGTTTACTTATAAAGCCCAGCTTACGACGTCTAACTGTGCCATGGCCAGGCTCTGACGAGTGTCAAGCATATATTCGTCGTTCTACGCGCGACCCTGTCTCATAAGCGAAGCCTGCGTGTAGCCTCTTTTACATAGATCATGAAGTTCAAGAACTGTCTTGTGGGTGGATTACTCACACTGAGTACTACCGCCAAAGCAGACTCAACTTGGCCTTCCATAAATGACGAGTTAGAAGAGATCATGTATCAGGTGAAGGGTTTCCAGAACCGCGGATTTGGTGGGACTGTCATCCCATGCTCAAGCCAGTCATCGGGCCCCGGACGACAGAATGCCGCGGAGTGGCTGCGAACCGGTTTCCACGATATGTCTACGCGCAATATTTTTACTGGGAAAGGAGGATTGGATGGATCTCTGCAATACGAAGTCAGTAGGGGCGAGAATACTGGTCCCGGCTTTAAGACAACTCTGACGTTCATGTCGAATTATTATACTAGCCGGTCAAGTGTAGCCGACTTGATCGCCCTTGGCGTCTATTACTCGGTCAGATCTTGTGGTGGCCATCCAATACCAGTACGTGGTGGCAGAATTGACGCAACGGCTGCAGGAGATATAGGTGTGCCGCAGCCCCAAAACAGCCTCTACAGTTTCCAGCAGAGATTCTTGGGTATGGGGTTTGATAATACCGAAATGGTGCAGATGATAGCATGTGTGAGTATTCATCATGATCCCCCGAACCTTCGATGGTCTTACAGAAACTAGGGGCATACGCTTGGAGGAGTCCATGTGACAGAATTTCCAGATATTGCTCCGGAAAACTCGCCTGATGGAGAGGCTGGCTTGGATTCTACCGTAGCAGCGTTCGACAACAAAGTCATCACCGAGTATCTGACAAATACGACGACTAATCCCTTGGTCGTGGGGCAGTCAACGACGAATGGTAGGAACTCGGACGCAAGGGTCTTTGCTTCAGACCAAAATGCCACTGTCAAAGCTATGGCAGATTCAACAGCTTTTCAAAGCGTATGCCAAACCATCCTGCAGAAGATGATCGACGCCGTGCCTCCTAGCGTCACGCTCACGGATCCCATCGCGCCATACTTCGTGAAGCCGGTCGGTCTTCACCTCACATTGGAGACGGGAGCGACGATGATGACTCTAGGAGGAAGTATTCGTGTTCGAACCACTACCCTTTCAACTGCACCATCGAGTGTGACGATAGTTTACAGGGATCGTAATGGAGGTAGCAATTGCCGACTCTCGGGTTGCTCTTATACCGTCACTCAACAGGGTATCAGCTCTGGCTTTGACGACACGTTTGCTTGGTATCAATTCGGGAGCGGCTTCGGAATTTCAACGTCGGCTGGCATTTCCTCCTTTACCATCACCTTGAATTTTGCCGATGGAACAAAACAGACTTTTGACAACAACGGAGCCGCATACCCACTGCAGGACGGGATTTTGCTTCAGAAACCTCAGAGCTGTCTTTTACAAACAACTGGCGCTCTCACGGTGACTGCAGCTGTCCGAAATGATCGCAACTCGCTGCCCGTCAACCTGAGTGTATCGCAGAAGAGCAAAAGCGACAGTAATCCCGTCGCTACTTTGAATACCCTGACGACCGCCATGACCAAGGGTATCTGTGTAGGACCATATACTTTCTACACAGCAAGCTATCAGATCCCAGATGCTAGCCTTTCGTATTCGGCCAAGATCGATGTCGTTAGTGGAACAGGATCTGGCGTCATGAAGGATGACTTCATTACCGGTACTGACTTGGGTGGCTCTTGCGACTCATTCTCTGCTCCACCCACCTCCATGTGCACAACTGGATCAGTCGACACAACATCGGGTGTCAGCTCTACCATATTCTCTTCAGTCAATTCTACCACATCTTCTCCAGTCAGCTCTGCAATAACTTCGTCAATCAGCCGCACACCAATAACTTCATCTTCACTCAATGTTGCCTCTTCTACTATCCCAATCTCAGCCAGTTCGACCACCAGTTCAACCAAAACTGCCGCCACGCCAAGCCACAAGCAATCCATAGGCGGTTATAAACTAGTCGGTTGCAAAGCAGAGGGGGCAGGAAGTCGAGCACTAGGTGCCGCCGCATACGCCTACGACGGAATGACTTTGGACAAATGCATGAGTAACTGCGCTGGCTATAGCTACTGGGGAACGGAATACGGTCGTGAATGTAAGTCTATGTTGAGATAACAGTGGCAGGAACGCAACTAATCACTAGGCAGGCGACTGCGGTGACTCGATTGGTTCCGGAAGTAGCGATGCACCTCTTGCGGAATGTAACATGGTCTGCTCAGGCGATTCGACGGAGTATTGTGGTGCTGGCAACAGGATCGAGGTCTACATGACCACTGCAACGCCAACAGTTACACTAGGGTTTAAAGCTACCGTGTCGCCTTACACGCGTGTGGGCTGTTACACCGAGGTTTCTGGGCGTGCCTTGACTGGTGCGGCTTTTGGCGACGATGCCATGAGTCTCGAGATGTGTGCGTCAAAGTGCGCCAGCTTCTCCTACTTTGGCGCTGAGTATGGCCGCGAATGTCAGTCCGCCCTTAAATAACGATTCCCTGTTGAATAATTCACTAACGTTACTTTCTAGGTTATTGCGGTAACACCTTGGATGCTCAGAGCACCAAAGCAGCTGATGGCGACTGCAATATGGTTTGTGCCGGAAACAAGTATGAGTACTGCGGTGGAAGTAATAGGATGGAATTGTACTCTCTTGAAGCGAGCTCTGCACCCACCTCAGCCTTGGTGACCGCAGTGAGCTCGACCTCGTCGGCCGCCACATCTTCAAAGCTGTCAACTTCAACATCGACAAGTTCTCAGACTTCAACCACTGTCGCTTCTGCATCGTCTACACACAGTGGTACATCACAAACCTCAAACAGCCTTGCAACTAGTTCAACACCATCTAGCTCGACGATACACAGCTCGACAGGATCGAGTGTACAGACCCTTGGCAGCTCTTCAACGAGCATCTCGTTGAGCTCTACTTCAGTCATAACCTACACAAGAAGCATTAATAGTAGTCCAACAATCAGCTCATCCTCATCGACCACATCTACCTCATCCCTTCGACACTTGCCTACCGTTTCATCCTACATGCTCGTGGGCTGCTGGACGGAAGGCTCCGGTGCTCGCGCCCTGTCGGCAAAATCTACCTCGTCTTCAGATTCGATGACACTCGAATCGTGCGCCTCATTCTGTTCGGCATATCATTATTTTGGCACCGAGTACGGTGGGGAATGTTACTGCGGCAACAGCCTCGCCTCGTCCTCGACCAACGCCTCGCTATCCGACTGCTCCATGCCTTGCACAGGGAATGCGCACCAATACTGCGGCGCCGGCAGCCGGCTGGAGCTGTACTATAGCAATACGACCAACGGGCCTTCTCAGCCTGCGACGGTTGGTGGAGACAAGGAGTGGACATGGGAGGGCTGTCGCACGGAGGCGCAGGGTGTGCGGGCCCTCGCGGGCAAGGCGACGAGTGCGGATGACATGAGCTTGGAGAAATGCGCCGAGACTTGTCAAGGGTTCAAGTACTTTGGAACCGAGTACGGAGGAGAGTGTTATTGCGGAGACCGCTTCGGCGAGGGAAGCAAAGAGACGGATGCTGGGGAGTGTAGCATGACGTGCGGTGGGAATGCGAAGGAGTTTTGCGGAGCGGGAGGTCGGTTGAGCGTTTATGCATCAGTTTCATGAGAAGGGCGGGCTGAGCGAAAAGCCCATCCAGTGCGATGTGATAGTGTTTAACAACTAGAATCGACTATGGTCAACACCATTGCAGCACATGGTCGCCTAGTGATAAGTCAAAGAGTTTATTACAGTCATCTTATGGTGTGTTGAACCTAATCTATCCTGGACGCCCCTTTCCCATATGAGATATGTACAAGAATCTTACACGAAAAGACCTTTACCATGCAAAGAGCTGGAATCAAATATTACTTACGGAGACGTCATGATTCATGAAGACTCCTAGATGCCAGTTTTGATGCTCCGACGCCACGAGGACGCATGCAATGCAACATTCCACATCCCAGCTTCCACCGTCTTATTCGAACTCCTCATTCGAAAAATCTCCGTCTCTTTAGAAGTCTAGCCGGCCCGGCGGCATTCAACTATCTCGCCTCGAACAATTTGTTGTATATCAACTGTGATGGCCGCGCATCCGGCGACCACATGCTTTATCTTACATTGAGCTACCATGCATCTTAAGATTGCAGGACAACTCCATCTCGCACCAATCACATATTGGGCCATCTCAACCTCAGGCCATCCACCCAGCGGCTGTACAGCACGTCGGAGAGTTGTCGACAATGCTCCATGCCTGGTTGGGCCTCACGACCCGGATACTTCGCACTGACGCCTAGCTTCTCTCTATCCACACCCTTTTCAGGGCTGCCGTTGGTATCTGTTGCCAAGCTACCCTGGCGTCGTCGATGCGATTTCAGGTGTGGGTTGTTAGATGCAAGGACCAATTTTGTCGGGCTCTGCTGTACCTGGCTCTGGCCCTGGCCCTGACTGCGGTCGGTAGTCGGTGTGCTTCTGATAATGACTGTGCCTTGGGGCGTCTCGCTGTCAAAAGCTCCCTTCATCGGAGTGACTCTTGAAAGGAATGCATTGGTGAGCTTTGTGTCATCAGACATAGATCCCAAGATACTCTGCATCATGTGATATGCGCCTTCTGGGTCGACGGCGTTCAAGCCTGCGAACGCATCCGAGAACTTGGCAAGTGCCTCTCTCTTGGCCAATGATGAAGTCTGCGCATGGACTTCTGCGAGGCTAGGCTCGACCGCCTTGCTGTAAAGACGACGACCGAGAATTGCTTCCTTGCTGTTGGCTTCAGTTGTGTTTGGCAGTCTGTTCTCATTGGAAAAGACGTCATCTGTGTCCGGCCAGGAGACGTGACCAGAAGTAGAGCTGTCAGACGGCACTCTTCGAAACAGGCGTTGTGATGATCCGGAGTTTCCGAACGACATGTCTGGTTGCAACGGCTTCCGAAGTGCCGGTCCAGGTGGACCTCGGACAGAGCCTGTGCCAGACATTTGTGCGAACGAAGACTGCCTTCGGGCGGTAGCCTTCCTGACAGTCATCGGTGACTGCGCCGGCGATGAGGGTTGCAGAGGCGCATCCTTAATATCCAACCTGCGCAATGCTTCCTCCGTCGAAAATATAGATGACGGCTTGCGTGACTTGACCGTTGCTTTCTTAGGTGCAACTGACTTGACAGTGTCAAAGAGCCACTCGTCTCGCTCATCCTTAGGCGAGATGTTGCGCAGAGTCTCTTGATACATGGCGCGGTTCCTCTTATTGGTCTTAGTCGCGTCATAGGCCCGTCGACGCTCGATTAGCTCCTGGAGAGCCTCCACTTTGCCAGCATAGCGGATGAAACGATGCTTCAACATATCCTTTGCGGACGGCCGGAAGTCTGGATCCTTGACCAAGCACTTGGAGACAAAGTCTTTGAAGTCTTTGGAGTAGTTGCCCTCGAGCCGGGGCGGGGCATTCTTGGGGATTTGGAAGAGCGCCTTCATGGGATGTAGATTGGCATGAGGGGGCTCTCCATAAGCCATCTCAAGGGCGGTTATGCCCAGCGACCATATATCCGCCTTGAAGTCATAGCCTGCTTGCTGGATGACCTCGGGTGCCATCCAGAACGGTGTGCCGACAAAGGTGTTCCGTTGCGATTTGATATTGGTCAATTGTGCTGCTACACCAAAGTCGGCCAACTTAACCTTCCCGGTTTCCGAGAGAAGAACATTGGCGGCCTTGATATCGCGGTGTATCTTCCCCTCTGCGTGAAGGTATTCTAGGCCAGTGAGGAGTTCACGGCAGATGATTGCGATGTGCGTTTCACTAAAGCTTGAGGGCTCGGGTTTCAGCTGGGGAGCAGAGTTTGTTAGTCTGAAGCCAGTCATGAATGGGAAGGCTACAGAGCACTTACCAGGTCCAAGCAAGAGCCACCGCCCAGATACTCCATGACAATCCATAGCTTACTGCCACGCAAGAAGCTGGCCTTGTACTGCGTTACATAAGAACTGGCGCACGTGCTCAGCACCGAGATCTCAGCTTGGATGTCCTGGATATCGTCATCTGTAGATTCGAGATCGATCTGCACTCGACCTGTAAGCCAATGCACATTAAAGGCACCCTAGTGAGGTTCAATGTTTGACCTACATGTTTGATGGCGACAACCTCGCCTGTGGTCTTTTCAATGCCTTTGTACACTACTCCAAAGCTGCCACCTGCAATTGGTCAGTCAGATGCTTCAAGGCCTTCCAATCGGCCGACCGATGGCTTCTACTTACGGCCCAGCTCCTCCAGGACTTGGTATTGACTTGCGAAAGCCTCGTCCGCCATGTTGTCGAGAGTGTGGGTTGCAATGCACTTTTGTTTACAAAAGCACAGTGGGTGGGAGAACGAAGCGACAACGATGAGCAAGACTCGAGCGCAATGGCAGCAAAGGAGCGGCAGGACGCACTTGAAGCGAGCAGAAAGAAAAACTATCTGTTTCAGAGAGGTGTGGTGTGCAGCTCAAAGTGCAGCGCTGGCGATGCGCAGCTGATATTGGGCGACTTGATGGGTCTGCGGGCTCTGTCGTTGCTAGGACAATTGGTTATGACAGGGGAAGCTTGGGCCAGTAACAATCATCAAACCCGTTGGTCGGGTTGAAACTAGCGATTTGATCAGCCTTTCCGTTTGCGACGACATGAATAAACGAACGATTTCTTCTTGGGCCGGTTCACGATGACTGTCATCATGGTCGCATTAGACGGGTGTCTAGGAGGAAAGACTCGATGGTGTACGTGAGAAGCTGCCTCGCTAGATAAAGAGCGCTTCTTTGCAAGACACACACGCACGATTGTTTGTCTTACATGCCAGTCGCTCGAGCTGGCAACACTAAGCCAGCTGCGTGACCAGGGCTGGTAGGGGGCCCACACCCCATAGAGAGCAGGGCGGGCTGGGCTGACAGGGGGGTTTGATAGGCTCCCCATTGGCGGGATGTCACCTAAGATACCCGTTTGGGCGCATCCAGGCGCTGCAGGCGCAAACTGAATTCCAGGGTCGCAGCTGGAGCAACGAGGAAACGAAGACATCGACGACCTGCGGACGCGTCTGTAGAATGGATCGATGCACGACTCACCTCGGTTTTGCCAAAGTATGTCCCTGGGTTTCGCTGGAGGCATATGCGACCAGGTTGTCTTGTGTTTGCCGATTAAGTTGGAGACACAGGCGCATCACCGAGACAAGACGTCACACTGGACCAGCTAGCACCGGGACTCGGGTGGGGCAAACCAGATCGGAGCTGTGTCGCAATCGTTACCCAGCAACGGGCGAGTAAACAGGAGGGGCAATCGCAGCTCCCCAAACCCCATGTTGGTACAAGTTCAGCGCACGGCGTCCCGGATCTAGAGCCCGATCGTGACAACATCCTGCACTCTGCGATCCCAGCTCCAGTCCTCTTCCGTTACCAACCTGTTACCTTGCCCTGCGCCCAACTATGCTGGCAGGCCAATGATAACAATAACATCTCTAGGTGATATACTACCGCCTAGCCGATCCACCAACACCCGATTGCAGTCCAATTGCAGTCCAACTGCTCTTCACCGCCTCCTCACCTCCATTGCCAGCGTTCGGGCACTCAACACTTCGCCGATCACGTCTTGCCATTCTCTACACTTGCTGCAGCGCTCCCGCAACGCGTCTATTCTAACAACAAACTTTCCGCCCGCCGGCGCACGGTCAACTTGCCCAAGCTGGCGTAATATATACAACTTCCTCGAGACGCCTCGACATTCGGCGCAATTATGCCAGGCACGCCGTCGTTACCGATGCGGTTTCCGTGTTGGTGCAGGGCTGTCTATTCCTGGGGAGGAGAGGTACGTGTCTTGGGGCGCATCGTGGTTGGGGATTTCCAAGAAACTGACTGTGCGCGTTCTTATAGTCGCAACGAGATCTCGGCTTCGTTGAGGGAGATCTGATAGAATGTCTGAATGCAGGAGATGGATCTTGGTGGACGGGGAGGCTACGACGCAACAAGACGGTTGGCATTTTCCCATCCAACTTTGTTGAGGTTTTGCCGGAGAGTTTTCGACCCGTCAGCAGGTCGACGAGTCCCCTGACATCGAGTAATACGCCGAGTCCGTCGAGCAGCACAATACAAAAGGCAAAATCAAAACCTTTCCGGAAGCCCTTTGAAGCGTACGCAAAAGCACCGCATTACACCACCGCGAAGCAGCCCGAGGTCATACGAGACATGCCACAGCGCCAGAACTCTCACAATTCGTTTCAACCGGAGCCCGAAGCAAAGCCATCGCGGCAGAATTCCCACAACTCATTCCAGCAGCAACCCAGTATTCATGATAGGATTGGTCGTATACCCTCACCACCTGAAGTGCATGGGTATGGGTCTAGAGCACCATCACCAGCTCCTCCTATGAGCAGCTATGGTCATGTGTACGATCACCGAGCTCCTTCGCCTGCCCCGCCCATGAACAGCCATGCTTACAGCATGCGAGCACCATCACCTGCTCCTCCATTGCAAATGTCATATTATGGTGCGCGAGCACCGTCTCCACAACCACCGCCGATGCAGCATGGGTCGCGATCACCGTCACCTACCCCGTCATTTAGCTTCACACCTTATCGTCCCGGGGCGGAACGTAGTTCACCTCCACCACCTGCTCCACCCCCACATCGGTCGGCTCTTCTGATCCGGGGAGGTTCAAACGCCTCTCACGACAATCGGCCGCACACGCCGAGAGCTCCTTCGCCAGTCCCGCCTTCTCCAGGTGGCGACGGCTTCACTCCGTCGCCGTTGAGAGAAGCCATGGATGGAGTTATGGAGCAACTGGATGCGCTAGGAATCAACCGTGAGACTGATTCGCCGCAGCCTCCCCTCGATCCTTGGTCTCCGGAATCCTTCGATATGGTCCACCACCGCTCGAAGAGAAAAGTCCAGACTCAAACAAGGCCTCAAACATCGATGGGTGTTGCATTACAGGACGAAGGATACGAGACCTATAGTGGCGGATCGTCCGCTGAAAACACCTACCACAGCGGCCACCGAGAAGACCAGCAACATCCTCCCCAACTGAGCAATTATGTCGAAAGGATGGAGACGCGCCTACGGAAAATGCATCAACATAGCTCGAGCATGAGTGTCCTTGATGACCATCATGATATGCCCCCTCCGCCGCCGCCTAAGAAGCAGTATTACGATCGACCAAAATCCTCAATGGGTGATAATGATAGGAAAACGCGGAAGCAAAAGTCGTCCTATGATCTTGGGCGCCAAGCTTTGAACAGGACTGCTACGACCAAGACAACCTCGACCGAGGCCACGAACAGCAGCAGCAATACCCAAAGCACCAACCACAGTCTTATGAGTGGAGTGTCTGCCGGTGGCATTAGTGCAACGAGTGCGGGAAGCTTAGCACGCAAAAGCCGAAGCCGTGCTCAGAGCTCTCTAGGGTTTCGAGAATCTGAAAAAGAATCGATACCAGATCGTCCTACAACGCCGTTCTCGGGGGTTTCGTACCATCCAAGCCATTCTTCTTCTCAATTTCGACCACAGTCCCAAGCTGGGTTTCATGACGAAGGCATTGCAGCGATTGGCGGCCTTGTGTCTCCTGGAGCAGCCAAACCGAAGAAATCGAATTTCATCAAGAGAATTCTCGAGGCCACAAAAACAGGCGTAGCAAGTGGCCGTAGTACGATAGCCGGAGGTTCCAGTTCAGCTGCATCTTCACCCGTCAGCCGAGCAGGGCCTAATGGAATCACAGCTATTGCGGGCGGTGCTAGCAGCACCAACCTCTCGAGGGACGTGGCCCGGGACATGGGGATGGCAGGTGGTGTGGACTGGGTACAGGTCCGACGCGATGTCAACCGCTCAAACACGTTGAGTAAAAATGAGCGCAATGAACGAAGAGATCGGTGCCAAATGCTGGACTACCCTGCCATCGATCCGGTGGATGAGCTCTATGAGAGCGTTGAAGGTGACGAGGACGCAGAAGGTCTACCTGTACGAGACCCGATGGACTACCAAAGCATCAACCTGAGCCAGGTCGATAAGAACTCCCGTTTCATCAGAGGTCTCCCGCCAATGACCACAGCGGTTACTCTCGCCACGACGTATGTCTGTCGTCCGTACCGGAGTGAAGTCCAGCGCCTACGTGCAATTTTCATCTGGATAGCCGAGACCATCAACTGGGAGGAAGACTACGAGGGAGAAGTTGATACAAGACGAGTCATCCAGACCAAGAGAGGATGCGCAGAGGAGTATGCTGCTTTGGTTCATGAAATGTGTGCCGCGGTCGGCATCCATTCCGAAATCGTTCGCGGCTATCTCAAGACGCCCGGCGAAGTCCCGGAAACCAGCATCATGCCGCGGCCAAATCACTGGTGGAACGCTGTGCTAGTTGACGAAGAGTGGCGCATCATGGACTGCTGTCTTGCATCTGCGTCGAATCCTCGTCGACAATTGTATTCGAGCTCCACCAGCTCTAATGCAGATAGTTGGTGGTTTCTTGCTCGACCAACCGAAATCTGCTGGACTCACATTCCCGAGCACCATGCTCAGCAACACATCTGTCCGCCCGTGGCTCACGAGGTTTTACTCAACCTCCCGGGAGCCTGCCCGCCGTACTTCCGGAACAACATGGCCATGGTCGATTTCAACACTTCGTCCACCCGCATTGAAGATCTTGAGATGGTGCACGTCAAGTTCAATGTGCCCGCAGATGTCGAGGTGGCAGCTGAAGTTGAGGTTCGTGCCTTCTCCCGCGACTCGGATGGCGACTTCTTTGAGTCTGGTGATGTGGTCAAGAAGCGAGCTCTTGCACAAGCAGAATGGTTCAATGGAGCCAAACGCTACACAGTCAAAGCTCTACTCCCTGGTGATGAAGGGATGGGCATTCTCAAAGTCTATGCTGGTAAGCGTGGTCTTATGCACAGCATCAAGGATATTCCCCACCCCCTAGCCTTTGCGCTGCCCATCATTCATACTGGCGAGAACCCTCCGTATGAATTTGTGACACGTCACCCCACACCTCATGCTCAGAGACACGATATCTATGTCGTCCAACCGCAGTGCCAGCGCCTGGCATTGAATAACACTTTCGTCTTTGCGATTCGCCAACATCCTTCTTCGGCAGCCGGGTCACCTTCCAGTAACCCGGGCGGCACAAGCCCGATTCCCTTCATGAGACCGACCAGTGCCATGAGCATGACGAGTTCGAACCCTAGCAATGCTAGCAGCAGTGGCTATGGTGGAGGGCCTATCAACGGCAAGAAACCAGCGAAGTTGGCGATCCAAACCCCTGGTGGCAAGATCCTACGCTTGATGCGCAAGGAAGAGCGGCGGGGCATAAGCGTTGGCAGCAGAAATATAGGAGGCGAAGAGGAGGCCAGTGACGGGGGCAGTTGGGAGACAATCATCAAATGCTCTGAGCGTGGTGTCTGGCGAGGACTCGTGCTCGCCGACCGCACCGCAAGATGGTGTGTGTTCGCGGAATGGATATGTGTAGGCTAGCCTCACAACATCCAAAATCCATTTATAGGATATCGAACGGTTGCAACGTTGAACGTCAAGGGTTGTCGGTTTCCTGTTTTGTTGCAAACAAGCGAGCAAAGGCAAAAGAAGTAATCGGCTGGCTGGAAACGGACGGTATATGCTTCTTGCATCACGATTGCATGTCACGGGGGCGTTTGTCTGGTATACTATTGATCTAGCGGACTTTCCGGACTGATTTAGGGTCGTTTTTCTATTGGAGTTGGAGGGCATCTCTGGGGCGTTGGCGTAACTACTGCGAAGCCCAATGTAATGACTAAGGTAGTTAGGTTTCATGCACTTGCATGCGGAGTTTATATGTTTATATTGGCACATGTCTGTCAGGTTGTACCATAGGGCAATTGAGGAGAAAACGACGACATCTCGCCGAAGATGCGCAATGTGAGCATAACCGATCATTTCTTTGGTGATCCATGATCCTTTGCATAATATGTGCAGGCGGAGCAAGCATTCTATATTCATCCTCAATAGCATTTAGATTCCGGCCAGTACAGACTAAGCGGGCAATGCAAGCTTGGCAGCCAAGGGGGCAGCATGCCAAATAGATCAACTTTACTTTCGAGGGGAGAGCAATAGACTGGCCCAAAACGAGACACATACACGTACTTTGGTGTTTTTCCAGAACAAGCCCTTCTCTGCGCAACTAAACCATATCGAGTTCTCACCGCAATCCTGTTGACAGTCAACCCCAGCAACCCACGAGAAAGTGGGGTCGGTCGGCGGAGCACGCGTGCAGAGCGTGTGACCCTCTCTGGCGTCTCATCATGCCTGGTTGGCGATAGGAATTTCCCACTCTTTCATTTCCCTTCATCGGAGGTCATATATTAGTATGCCTCGCGAAGCTGAAGAGAGGCTTCGCAGAATGGACGCGGATCCGCACGAAGGAAGCAGTCTGCTAGCGAACGCGGAGCCCGGCGTCGGCTTCGGCACCAAGGGAAGCAATGCCAAAAGCGACGAGCATGCGCTCACGCCGCGGCAGGCCGTCAGGGCCTATCCGATGGCCATATTCTGGACACTGGCGGTTTCGATGACGGTCATCATGGAAGGCGTATGTTTTTGGCTCTGCCCCGGAGCGGCTGGTGTGACGCCCGTTCCATCGCCGATATGCTTGCTAATTCGAGTCATGCGTGTAGTACGATACAATACTGTAAGTCACAACGCTGTATAGCACCGTACCACAAGTGCTAATTTGCTTCAGCATCGGGAACTTTTTTGCATATCCTACCTTTGCAGAGAAATACGGCCAGAAGATAGACAGGCATGGGCATCACCAACTGTCCGCGCCCTGGCAGGCCGCCCTCAGCAACATGGCCGGTATCGGGTCATTTTTCGGCGTCTTGATCAATGGACACCTGGTCGACCTTTTCGGCCAGAAACGGGTCATCATTGGCGCGCTTTGCGCCTTGTCCTGCTTCGTCTTCTTTACCTTCTTCGCTCCAACCATACAGGTCCTCGCCGCCGGTGAGTTCTTGTGCGGCCTGCCGTGGGGCGTCTTCGCCTCTTCCGCACCAGCGTATGCGAGCGAGGTCTTGCCACTCAGCCTTAGGGTCTATCTGACTAGTTATACGAACATGTGCTTCATTATTGGTCAGCTGATCGCAGCGGGCGTGCTTGCGACACTGGTGTCCCGGACCGATGAGTGGGCATTCCGTATTCCGTTCGCCATTCAGTGGATCTGGCCTGCTTTCTTGATTCCACTTCTATGCTTTGCGCCCGAGTCGCCATGGCATCTTGTGCGGAAAGGTCAGATCGAGAAGGCGGAGCAATCGCTTCTACGTCTTAGGAGGTCGAATGCGGTCAATGATGACCAGGTCCAGGAGACACTCAAGACTATCATCCGGACCGATAGGCTGGAGAAGAAGATCACGGCAGGGACCAGCTACTGGGACTGCTTCCGTGGTGTCGAGAGAAGAAGGACCGAGATTGCATGTATGGCGTTTGCAGGACAAATGTTTTCTGGATTGGCGTTTGCATACAATTCGACCTACTTCTTCCAGCAGGTCGGGCTAACACCAAGCCAGACGTACAGGCTGAATATAGGAGGAACGGGCATGGCCCTCGCAGGAACGCTGGTTTCTTGGTTCGCACTGATGCCCTACTACGGACGCAGGAGAATCTTCCTGTGGGGCATGTTCGTGCTGTTTTTGATTCAATACAGCATCGGAGTGCTCAACATCTGGACCGACCATGATGCCGTAGCCATGTTCCAAGCCGTCCTAACGCTGGTCTGGACCTTCATATTCCAACTCTCCATAGGGCAGCTAGGATGGGCCTTGCCTGCCGAAGTGGGATCGACGAGGCTGCGGCAGCGAACGGTCTGTCTGGCGCGGAACACATACTATATTGCCTTCGTGATTGCCCAGACGCTGCAGCCTTTCTTCATGAACCCGACGCAATGGAACATGAAAGGGTATACGGGCTTCTTTTGGGGTACGACAGCGCTGCTTACATGGGTGTGGGCGTTCTTTCGGCTGCCCGAAACCAAGAATAGGACGTTTGAGGAGCTGGACTGGCTATTTGCCAGAAACACGCCCACAAGGAAGTTTGAGACGGCGGTGGTGGATGTCGAGGAGGAAGAGCACGAGCATGAGCAGGAAGAAACAGGTGCCGAGGTGAACGAACGATAAACTGAGAGTGAGGAATATGATACCCTGCAAAGAACTACTCGAGGAGGAGTTTGAGTGCCATTTGACGAGGTTGGGTAATCGCATGCATAAACAAAATTCATGATTGTCATATCACCTTATTTTCATGCCAGCAAGGACCCCTCCGTGTCAATATAATAAGTGCTCATAAAACTTAACTCCTCGACCAAATTACCCCAAAATCGACGGTAGAGCCAACCAGCACCTCAAGTCTCGTTTATCTCCATGAGCTCGTCGGGTGTCGATGCACTCATGCCGTCGCTATCCTCGTCAACGGAGGCGAATAGATGTAGATGCTGACCAAAGGCCATACGGATGCCGGCGAGTGCCAATGGAGGCGGTATCTCGGTCTGGTATCGTGTGGCAGGTGACGCATGATATCTTTTCTTATAATCAATATCCTGTCTTCCATTTTGCTCCGGCGTTACTCCATCGATCACTTTCATCACTCCCGCAATACACGTATCCATGCCGTCCTTACCATTGAAATTGGCTCAACGTGTCGAAAAGAATTCCAGCTCCATACAGATATGGTGACATTCTTTCCCTCCTTCTACCCTTCTCGGGCCAGAGCCACCGACTCTTGACTGAGCGCTGCCTTCGCAGTTCGGTAGGCCATGCTAGTACCAAACGAGTTGCCTTCAAACCCGTTAGCTCGCAAACTACTCGGTTTAGCCCTTTTTATTTCCATCTACCTGAGGTCGATCCAAACTCGTGGGAAATGTGGATGATTCTTGGCTGGGAAGACTTCTCTAAGCTGGGCAAGAAGTGCTTGATTGATATATATGTCTATGTTGAGCAATGGTCCCCTAGTCTAAGGTCAGCCCCAGGAGCGCTCTCGAAGGCCAGTGAAATCCTACCATGGCCATTACACGGAATTTCTCAACCATCATTTTATGTGACTACTCAACCCAGGATTCTGGCTCCGATGGAAGACCTAAGCAGTTCAACTCTGGGTACCAATAACCCTGAAGATCGTAAGATGTCATCGTGATCCTACCTCCTATATTGATCAACATGCCAAGAGACAGGTCTATATAACCTGAAGCAGCTTTCTTGATATTTCCCCTCCGAAACAATCAATCTCATAGATACGTGCGCCTGTTTGCTTAAACTGAAATCCTTCGGGGAATATTGGATTTAAGCATGGATTTTGCTACTAACATCCTCCATGCTGGGATCATCGCGACTCTGCGGATGAATCGATCCGGAAACATTTCAATCTCGACTGACAAACGATTTGGCCATATTCAAGCTGATGCCTCGATTAGCGCCTGTATTTCTTCTTTAGTCCAAGTCAGATCTCTTGTGCAGTTCCAAATGTCTATAGCAACGATGAATACGCTCGGGTAACCCATGGTCGTAGGTAAATCTGGGCGAGGTGCAAGAAGCTCGGAAATTTGGAGGACCCTTGAATGCGGAGGCATCAGACAAGCGGGGTTATATGGTTGGTCGCTTCGCGGGAAAATCTGAGACGCCAAATACATTTATGTATCTCAGAAATGAGCGGGCTGAGGGAAAAACGCAGGGCGTCACCGTCTGACCGCGCCTGCAAAGTGCTCGTGCGGTCTACGTGCGCCTCTTATATGGTTGTGGCACCTCCATATATGCGGAGACCCATGCCGCAATGCACACGGAACGATCTGCCTTGCCAATTATGTAGGTATATGTAGCTACCCACTGCACCAAGTGAGCGCTGTGGTGAAACAAACCAGCCAGGTAACAGGGAACTAGCATAAGACGCGTGAGGCTGTGGTTGCATATGGCATATTTAGAAAAAAACATAAGTAGCTTTGAGCTTGTGTCCCTTGATAGTGTTTCTTTCGCTCTCCGCGGTGTATGGTGTGTGTGCGCTCGTATATTGTTATGGCATCTTCATCTAGGACCTCGAGAAGTGTGCCTACAATGGCTAGTGATGTATCTCACGAATTTCCGTTCTTGTAATTTCTTGGCTCTGGTTGTCCCGTTTACCTGTTGAATTTGACAAAAGGAAAGGGGGAACGATACGTAGACTCGATTCGCAAGTTCTGAGGTCGCAACCAGGAGACACACGTCTTTTCGAGAGAACACGATCAGTTATTTTCTGATATATTCGACCAACGGTCTCCCACCCGTAGTTCCAGAAATTATTCTCCTCAGGATTCGTCTGTCATCCCTTTGTATATCCATCGCTTCCCTGAGGTAGAACAAAACGTGTTACGGTGTGGTTTGAGCAATAATCTCGGGACTGCTCTTCAAAATCAGATCGATGATGCCTGGTCTCGCCGGCTAGTTATCGTGTGAGGCTGGTAGTCCAAGGAATGGCTTAGTGGCCCTGTATATGCATTTTGTTGTTGGCCCCGAGCTTCTCCGGTGGCACTTAGCTTTCCTGGAAAGACAGATATTTTATTTACCACCCCCCCACCCCCCGCTTCTATAAATATCATTATATAGCGCTTGAGGGTCATTGCCATTTGCATCCGAAACAAAGGATTTCGCCTAAATGCAGTTTATGACAACACTAGGAGGAAACGGAGGATGTGAAGAAGTATTTTAACGATATTCGAAATGGTCATGTCGTATTTAAGGCCACGAATGTGGGAACTTCTATACAAGCTGTGGGAACCTTGCAAATCACATTGAACCATTCGATATATGTAGTTTGTCACTACATCCATGGATACTCACTACTAATCAGAACCATTCAATTGCAAGCCAGAGGTGTGGGAGATAAAGTCCGTGAGCCTGTGCGGGAGGAGTTGGATGAACAGCCTGTTTCTATGCTAGCATTAGAAACTATATGTACAAATAAGGCAGACAGAATGATGTTGATAATGTACTGTTTGAAGGATGTCTGCTCAAATTCGCATGTGACCGTTTTCCTCTAGAAACACATATTATCTCCTGCATTTCCGAGTCAAACACAAGCTCTCTCCTGCTTGTCTAGATACACATATACTTCCATGGAATGTTACCAGACTCTATTATGATACCGTAGTTGAGATGGCCGTTTAACCGTATTGTCGAACTCTATCTTGGAGCTCTCTTCGGTGGAGTTCGACAATGGCGAGATCCTTGATGACGAGATGTCGTCAGAGCTTCTGAAAGCAGCTGCTTAGATTCGCACCTCGCAAGATTCAGGGATTGATAAACGGACTTTGCTGTAAAAAGGTTTGGCAGCCTCTCACTCATCTTATGACATCTATGTAGTAGTTTGTTGTATTTGGTGCAACAATATTTCCCGGAAATCAAAGACTTTCCATCGTCCAGCTCCAAAAAAGCCTTTCTGTGCACTGTTGTCTTGGCATTGTCTTGCTATATAACCCCTGTAGTCTGAGTCCTGACTTTTGAGAATAGCGTTACTTCGACAAGATCAACTACTTACTGCATATTTAACAGACAAAGCAATGGTCCTTTTGCCTGCTTTGAAAATTGTGTGTCGGCAACAAATACTTTAGTCCCAACTTATCCAGGCTATTTCAGAGATGGCAAGAGCGACGACTGCCAAATCTGTCTGAGTTCTATTCAACTACCATAAATATGGCAAGAACGACGACTAGCAAAACTGTTTACTTCCAACATGGCAAGATCGACGACTTAAATCTGTTCGGTTTTGTTTTTACCATTTCTAATCTAGTAAGCAAAACGACTGTTAAATATGCTTGAGTTCCAATCGACTGCTATGGATACGGTAAAAACGACGACTTGAATCTGTTCAGTTTTGTTTTTGCCATTTCTAATCTAGTAAGCACAATGACTCAAATAATCTGAACCTCGACCATCTAGACCTAAATTGGCATGATTTTATGATTCACAGAGTGTTATAAAGGTTACATTCACTATTAGACCCCTTATTCTATACTCAATCCGTCAAATTCACTGGTGATGACTTGAATCGTCTAAACTTCTACCACTTATCGAAATGCAATTTGGTAACAATTAAGTAATAATAAAGATTGAATTCACTGTCAGGATTCACTATTCAACAGTTATCCCTTCAAATTCACTGGTGACCAGCTAAATCGTCTGAACTTCCACCATCTGGCACAGCCTAATTCAGTAAAGCTTAGGTAATATCAAAGATTGTATTCACTGATTCACTATTTAGTGATTGTCAGTATGAATTCACTAGCGAACAATCAATTTCTAAATTCACCAGCAGTGGCATCGTTCCCAGATCCCTATATAAACAGGCTCCAGGTCTTGGTTTGCACCTGAACTCCAACATCACACAACATTCATTGCAAAATCACTATACCACTTGCAGTGTAGCAAGAAACGACCAGGATCCTTTAAGACCACTTATCTACCAAAGAACCAGCCAAAGCTACAATGCCTATTAATCTTCTTGCTCAGAAAAAGTACGACCGCAAACGACGCGGAGTCCAGGCATCCTTACAACGACTCAGAACATGCCGAGGGTGGGCACTACTCTCGAGGGACCAGCGAGAGTTGCTCGTGGACGCAACCAAAGAATGTGTTCGCGATCACATGTGAGTGTTGATATTCTACTGTGCTCTAGTTAGATACGCAATACTGATTATTTTTGATCAGTGAAACGCTCATGCCCCAGCTTGAGCGCAATGAGAAGCTGGACTACGACGAGATAGCTGA
The DNA here is from genome assembly GCA_039778275.1 of Seiridium unicorne. Lineage (NCBI taxonomy): Eukaryota > Fungi > Ascomycota > Sordariomycetes > Amphisphaeriales > Sporocadaceae > Seiridium > Seiridium unicorne. The sequence continues at coordinate 121,082 of JARVKF010000001.1, read as the reverse complement.
GGCTGCGGTTCGAACGGTATTTGGCGACAACATTGCAATGTTCACTCTGACGTTGCCCAATGGTCGGAAGGCCGATGAATCCACTGTGGAGGAGTTGATGGAGGAGATATGAGGGAACGGGTACCAGGACACTCTGCTATGCTTTTCTCACCAACGGGACGACACTCGCTGGCAGCAAAGACAGCACGGCATGTCGAGTAGCTCGGATTTGAACTTCATGCCGGAGAAATCCTTGGCGACCTCCGAGTATTCACGGCTGTCGACTTGCGCACAGAGGACATACTACTGGGGATAGGGTAGTTGAGACGGTGGATATGATGAGTCAGGCAGATCAGGGCTGACTTAGTCTCTCTTAAGTCAAACAACATTAATTTCTTACTATTCAGCCTTTTTCCTCTGTGTGACTCTTCCAGACCTGGAATCCCTTGAATGAAAAGCTTAAAATGCTAATGGGAGACTGTGTTTCTCGAAGTGATCATCACTGATCCTCTAGTTTTCCAATCCACAATATGTGAAAGTGTATCGCCTCTAACAAAATGTCCGTGAAAGTTTTGCATGCCAACTGACTATTGACTGTGCCATAACCCACACAAAGGTCTACATATCAAATAGACAAACGTGAAATTTTTCCAAAATTGCCAAAAATATGCACAAAAAAATCCTGGGTCGAAGGGGTGGGTCAGTCGCGTCCTCACTCAGTCAAAAGAGAGCAAGTGCGACGAACTCCAATTTCGTCCAATCTTACGATATGCAATGTACTCACTATAGAATGACAAGCAAGACTGAAGCTGATGCATAGACCAAATTCACTACCCGATTAAATACATATTCAACGACTCCCTTGAATTATTAGCTTCAGTCTGGGCCACTTTTATAGCCAATCTCTAGCAAGTTGACTACTATACTCACGACAAGTCACCTTTCACCAATATTCTAAGCTTCATAACGAGGTCTAAGATAAGGAACGCCAATCGAGGTCTTAAATTTGCCCCCCAAACCCAGCGTGCACTTGGTGGTTAAAAACGTAGAGGGAACCATTCAACTTACCGAGAGTGACGCGTGAACCAATGCAATAAGCTGTATATGAATGCTATTGACAGGAGATTGGTTCTAATGATATAATTTTTTTTTTAGCTGCCCAAAGTTTATAAGAAGATAAATAAGTAGCGAATAAATGTATACATTCCATAGTATAGCATCCCTTTAGTTCAGTTCGATTATATATTCTGGTCGTAAGATTACGCTAGCAATCCGGGGTTGGTAGACTTAGCCAGAGGACAATAAAGTTGACGGGAAGAATTTAATTAGTGGAGAGCACAATCGAACCATTGCTGAGAGACACCATATATCCTTCTCCATCCCGGCTGTTAATCGTAATGAACTTGACTGTAGTTCGTTGACGGACTGATGGACCTAATCTGTGTAGATGCAAGGCAATTTGGCTGGGCCCAGGAGCCAGGAAGAATCGCCAATGTGGTGTAGTTCACCCGAGAACATGAATTTGTAGAAGTTGTATATATGATTTGTAGGCCTATTATGGTTGATGCCTTGAATCGCCACTGCCATGCCGAATATAAATGTTGTAACACCTCCATATCATTTGCATGCAATACCTATAGGTTGGGATATATGGATAGACTAGTGTGGACCATAATATCGACTAGATAGTAGACATCTAATTTGAGCTGATCCGCATCGGGTTGTTAACGCCATATATTGATCTCTTTTTCAACTTGTTGGCTGTGGAGACAGTGGGCTTTGTGTCGCCGTGGCATTGTGATTAGGCAAGCAGGCTTTTATGGCTATACAATTATTGTTTCTGTAGTATTATTTCTCTTTCAACAAACAGTTTCCGATAACTGTTTGGCCTCGGAAGGAATTCACTAAATGGTTTTACTCTGATTTTTATATATAGAAGTGTTGCGGCTATATATACATGGCCTTGGCGTCCATAAGTAATGGGTGTTCTTGTGATCCCTAATCTTGTCTCAAGTAGTGTTTGCTTGACATAATATACCAAACCTAGGCGCAAGATTACTCGCAAGTCTCGGATTCTGCAAGTATTGTTCCACTTTACTATGTATTTTGTGATGGCTTTACTCGAACACAGGGGGCCCGCTGTATAACTGACCTGGTCAGATGGTACCAGGCACCAGCGTTGCACATAGAGCCACTATTGTGGGATATAGGGACTTATAATTATTAATGAGGCTTTGATAAGGAAGGCAAATCTCAATTCCTATGGAGTGACTGTCGCAGAGCTGATGCCGAGAGGCTCACAATGATGGTGGAGTATTGCCTGGTGGTTGGCATTCGGCTCACTAACCCAAGCTCGGTAAGCCCCGGCTTGCAAGGGGCCACTCGCCGGAAAGCTTCTACATTAGCGGCGGCCGGTAGCGAGTGATGGCATCATGCAAACTGGACCCTGAAGGAGAAATAAAACTTCAACGGCACCTCGCTTTCTTGAGTCATCGCAACCTCGATCTCAGGTCATCTCTTGGCCACTTTCTATTTAGTCTCCTCCTCTCCCACAAGACTCAACACCACAAGACCACTTTCAAGATGGCACCGGGGGCCCCCGAGATCGCAGTCACAGACCTGACATACACTTTCCCCGACTACTCCACCGGCGTGAGTAACATTTCTCTTGCCGTGCCGCCGCGCTCGCGCACTCTGTTGATCGGAGCCAATGGCGCCGGCAAGACTACCCTTCTGCGTCTGCTAGCCGGTAAGCGCCTCGCTCCCGGCGGCAGCATCAAAGTCTCCGGCGTGGATCCCTTCAAGGACAGCCTCGAAGGCGTGACCTACCTGGGTCTGGAGTGGGTGCTGAACCCCATCGTACGGACCGACATTGGCGTCAACGAGCTGCTGAGCTCTATCGGCGGCGATGCATACCCGGACCGCCGCGATGAGCTGATCCACGTTCTGGACATCGACACTGAGTGGCGCATGCACGCCGTCTCGGACGGTGAGCGGAGGCGTGTTCAGCTTGCCATGGGACTCATCAGGCCGTGGACGGTGCTGCTCTTGGATGAGATCACGGTCGATCTGGATGTGCTGAGCCGCGCCCAGTTTCTCGGCTGGCTGAAGCATGAGACCGAGATCAGGGAATGCACAATTGTGTACGCAACCCACATCCTGGACAACCTGGCCGGTTGGCCGACACACCTGGTGCACATGCACCTCGGCACCGTCAGGGAATGGGGCACCGCTGAGAAGTTCCTGGGTGACACGCAGAGCACAAGTACTGGGAACAGTCAGCTTGGTGAGTTGGTGCTGGGCTGGCTCAAGTCGGATCTAAACAGTCGCGGACCCAGAAACCATGGCAAACTGGGCCATGCGGGAAAGAGCTACATCGTTGGTGGCTTTGGTGGCTACGGAGACGAGACAACTCCGTCCAAGTGATTGCATCAACGCAATGCATTGAACACTGGAAGCGATGTGGAATCATGGGAAATCAAAAAGACAGAGATGCATTTAACCTGCATCTCATGAAACGATGGCCAATTACGGGCCCAAAGAGATCTAAAGGCGCTCAACGCATCATATGGAGTTCCTGGAGTTTCGGTATCGGGAAGGGGATACAGGTCTCATCACCGGTGAGCGCGGCCTTGGCATGGTCGGCATTTGCGCATTTAACATGCATTGAAGATACCCTTTCAACATGGGATAGAGGCTACTGAGACATAGAACAAGTTTTTAAACCCCGAGCCATTTTACCATAATAATTTTCTCCCGGCCTTTTTATCCCGTATCAAGTTGTCTAGTACAACCATAAACAACCAGGATTGATGTTATTCGTCATACTACTATCTTCGCCAAGTGAGCGAGCACTTCGGCAAGTGTCTTCTTATGATCCGATTCCTACGTCGTACTAGTGAAAAGAATTTGCAATGCCTAGTGAGCCTGACGCGGTTGATTGCCAGGAGTTCGGTTTAGGGATGTCTAGAGAACTGGTCATCTACATGACATGCCCCGATCATCTTTTGGATTTGCGCGCTCTGAAGGATTAACTTCCACACTTGATGTAAATGAGAATAAGGGAGATATAGTCTACTTAGTGGAATATACTCCAGAGCGCAAGTAGTAGTCTTCAAGTTGAATCCACTCAATGAGCCCACGTGCGGCGGGGAAATGATTTCTTAAAGATACTCTTCTTGGAATTGCGTTTAACTTTGATCACTATCCTTGACCAGCGATATAGCTCAACAATTCGTCAAAGATACCAATCAATGGACGACGCTGACAGCCGACTCACTATGCTAGACCTCGTAGCGTCTTGAGTATGTAACCAACGTAGGTGGCAAACTACCGGTGGAAATAGCATGGCTTCATATGGCTACGAATCAAAGAATGGAATTACGAAGGACGTTTCTGGTAATTATAGAATATACACCGTTACAGGCAGTACTAATTTGAGCCAGATGGGTATACTGTATTGTTTTCCTCGTTACGGTTTCTTCTTCAATGTTGTCATGGTATTGTGCATCAATCGTCCCACGCCCTCCATGCCTTGCTGTTCAAGGTAGCCTAGGACTCCTAGCCGATATTCGTCCCAAGTCAAGCTGACCCCACCATTTCTGCCGAGTGCAGTCAGACTTGCCTTGCTAACAGGGCCAGCATGTCTGGTATCGAGCCCTGCCGAACCTTGTTCCATCTCCACATCTTCCAGCTCGCGCAAGTACGATGTCGCCAGTAGCCCGAGTGTCGGAGAGGCTGACAGTGTAAACAAGCTCGTTAAATTGCTTCCTTTGCCCAGGTCAGATACATACGTCGCGAAGGTACCAGAAATGCTTTCCGGTATGAGACACGCATGAGCATTTGCGTCCTTGGCATTGAAAGCTCGTGAGCGCCATAGGCAGTTGCAAATATCCATCAGAAACCCGTTGAACTCGTTGACGTACTCGGCGGCATAGGCAGTACGCGATGTCGCCATGGCTGTCTGGAAGCCTTCTTTGTAAAGCGACAACAAGCCGCAAAGACGTGAGATTGTCGTTGGGGATGAGCTGAAGTGGAGGATGTAGACCGCTGTTGATGGTGGAATTTCGATCCGTACACGTTTGTTTAGCTTGGGATTCGACACCATGTACGCAATTACTTCGTAGAAATCCAGGACCAATGAATGCGTGGACACAGTGGACGATGTCTGGAGTACCGTCAAGCAAAGTTTGTTGACATGGTGCACTAGCTCGGAGACTGCTGAAACAAACGGCTTTGTGTTGCCGTCCCTGGAAAGTAGAAATGTGGCCCAGTGCCGTAAGAGCGCCGTGTAACACTTCAATACGTCAAGCTGGGCTTCCGCTGTTCCGTCGAGTACCTTTCTCTCTAGTGGCGAATAAATTTGCTTGTATAAATCTACAGAGATTAGCTCACGTTTAAGCGACCATTATGAACGAGCAAGCTTACCGGAGAAGCCATTCTCAGGAATAGCTGCGTGCGAGAGAATGCTCAAGATGCACTGTCTAGCTGTCTTACCATCCCATATACCTAGATACGAAACGAAGAACGACAAAATAGCAGGGGGCAGGCCCTGTTCTCTAGTGGCTGAGACGTAGTCCTGCAGTATTTCGAGGAAGTTCGTCAGTTCGGAGACGCTTGAAGTTTCGCCACGCACTATGTCTTCCGTATAAGAATCCAGCCAATTCGTGATGCGTTCTTCAGACGCAGAAGTTGGTCGTAAGAGCATCAATTTCTGTAGCAAAGGGTCCGCGAGGACCGAGATTAGCTGGTTTGGCAGCTCAATCTTCTCCAAATTGTTAACCAGCCTGTCGACACTATCGATTTCTTCAAGCGTAATTGAGTCCTAGTCCGTTAGCAGGTGAAGGTGTCCAGTTCGTGGCAATCACAAACCTCGTGAGCATGTGACGTGTGCACTTCTGGTATTGTACTTGCTTTCCCACGCGCTCCAACATTGTGGGCAACGCGGAAGCCATCTCGCGGCCGATCTGTGCTTTGTAAAGACACGGCGTGCGCTTGCTGGATTTCGTCGAGACGCTCCCGCCATTGGGGATCGGGGTTCTTGCCAGGTGAGCAAGCGACCATTCGGCGGCCAGTATGTTACGTACCTTGAACGCTGCTGCTTTGCCACGGGTAGCGTCGCCAACAATGATCTCAGGGTAATAGTTCTTGAAGACCCGGAGAAGACCGGTAAGGGCAGGATCATTTCCCGTTTGCCTGCTCAGTGCTAGCCTGGATAGTCGTTAGAAGGTACGTTGCCCATCTGGTGAAGACAGCTTACACAGAGTGAATGCGATACGGACGCACATGCCTTCGCCGCGTGATAAGCCCTAGGAGATGGCACAGCTGCGGTCTGGAAGCGTCAGTAGAGCATTTCGTCCGAAGTGAATAACTGTGCTGCACGTACCGGATGGCCGCAGTGTCTAATAGGTTGAAGAGCACGGCGTAGGCCTTGGACAGAGTATCTTGCTCCCTTATAATGTGATGCACCATGATCAGCCATCGCAGCAATGCCGACTGAATGGGCAAGGACGGTTTCGTTGCACCATGACCCAAGCAGCTGACAATCTTAATAATGACATGGCTGTCGATAGAAGTTGCAGGATATAGATTCCTCAGGAGTTGGTTGAGACTTGCTTGGTCCAAATGACTAGGGGTGATGATGAGATCGATCAGCTCGCTCAATGCATCCGGAAGAAGTCCCGTCTCATAGCAATGAGATGCAAGAGCCTCGACAGTGGGCTTGATATTTGCTCCACGACGTTTTGCTGGTACTTTCGCGGCTATCGCCTTGAGTCAGCCCGGAACAGGTCAAATTGTCATGCACGATATTGACTGTATTCGTACATATGTACATGCACCAGGAGTTGGTTTGCACGGCCTCACTTACCTTGTATCACTTCGGACAAGCTCTCTTGCAGCAAGCTGCCACCAGTGGCTGCATTGTTAGAAAAGACCGACATGGCGATGTGTTATTTGTAGCCACGAGTCAAGATGCCTGGCTATGCCATATTCGTAGCCAGGCAGTATACGAATCTTGAGACGGGCTGGCGCGTTTGGGTGACTGTGTTTCGGTTTCGCGACGAGACGCGCCTAGCTTAACGCGCGCTCACGGGGGTCGAATTAACATTAGTGGCATTTGTCAGAACCATGGTCCTCCCGAGATGGGCGGCGGCCCGCTTCTGGGTACATTGAATGTAGCGCCAAGGTTCGATTAACAGCAGACTTACTGCCAGGTACCTCGGACATCTGCAGCACTCACCTGTACCTGCGTTGACTCAACAAAACCATAGAATGCTCCTGACTTCTTTCCATTTGTCACGATGCTTTGCCAACTTATATTTGCCGAGAACTGCAGCTCAAGCGCCAAGTTCATTACAGCAAGCTCTCCAAGCTCACAGTACATAATTATTTCTAGATTCAGGGACAGTGTTGTGCCAAATCTGGGTAAGCTCGGAGGGATCAATTGTGCCTTTGTGCCTTCTTCCGTGTCTCGAAGGTCCTGGGACAACATTTTAGTTATACTACTTACATATTTGGCGTTATTTAATAACTCTAGATCAACGTCAAGTGAACCTCCTTCGCAATTGAGCTGACATTTAAGCCATGGCCAAGCGGGTACTTTTGTCAGACCTCACTGAACCGACCAAAGAGCTTCTTTTGGTTTACCTGAACCTCGCCCCCCGACTTCCAAAGTGGTCAAAAGGGGCCCCCAAAGGATCCGGTACGGAATAGTCGACAGGGATGCTATTCATAGAAAGTGCCCTCTGCAGATTTGACCCTGGGTTTATCATGCCACGAAGCGGCTGAGCCACCGAATGTCGTTGCGTAAAGCGCTTGTTGGGACTTGGCTAATCTACGACTTACCATGCTACAGTATCATGGCCTGCTTGAGCGCTGAGAGCGCACCACTGGCGACTGGCATTGGCCCTGGGGTGTACCATGTACTGCCGGCATTTGTGCGTGCGTGCAGGCAGGCCTCGGCACGTTGATCGTGCCAGGCCGCCATCTCGGACGTCGTAGCCTAGGTTGACTTGTGTAACCTCCGGGCACGATGCGGCAGCAATGGAAGCAAGACGGTGGCCTACTGACTGCGTACATTGTTTAGCGAGAACCGCATGGGGAAACTGGGCCGGCAGCGGCGGGCGAGCACTGGGTAGGTGGACAGGAACGACGCCCCAGCTTCCCGTTGGTTAGCCGCCAGTTCAGGGCGCGCTTTGTGCTCCCAGCAGCGCACCCGCCATTTTTCACCCTCATGCAGACGCTTGTACGACCACCTCGATACGACTCTCGCAGGCTCACCACGGAGACTTAGACAACGCTCAAAAGGGCCGTCCCGGCCAATTGAAGCCGCCACAGCCCGCCTTGAGTCTCCTCCGAATCGCTGAAGAACATCGGTGAAGTCATCGAGCCCCAGGCATCATCTGTGAGTTGCAGATTCCGGTCACGCACACATAATTTTCCACCCAACTTGTCATTGGGCCAGCGTAATCCTGTGCAACCCCATCCATCTTTATTTCCTGTAATGGTGCAGCATCGAGTGGAGGATCATCTAGCAACAATGCCAGAAACGCAACGTCGAGCCTATGCCATTATAAGAAGCCATCACCCGTCCCCCCGGTCTGCCTCGTGTTGGCCATCATATTATGTGACTTGGGCCGTTGCAACGCCAGATCGTCTGCAACCTCGCCGCACCAGCATCAGCACGTCGCAAGCCGACGTCGGCCGAAATTGTTTGATCTTGAGTTGGACTTATGATAGACGGCTTACCCATTTAACGGCATATCGACCTTCCCGGCTTAGTAGAGGAAGACAGAACGAGGCTTTCCGTACCCCTGCTCTGACCTGCAGACTTTGGTTGCCTCGAAGGCATCCACCACCCGGCCCATGACTTTGAACAAGGTCACTGCTGAAACCTTCACATTACCTTCGATATCCTAATAATCGTCACAAATCCTTCCATCTCCGACTGTAAACATTACCAATCCCTGTCACGACCTCTGACTGAGGGTCACAGAAACTTCAGGAACTCATGATGCTTATGTCATCTGCTCTCACCTCCAGAGTGGCCAGGTGGGTTTGTCCCTACAACTTTGCTTATGACTCAAGGTAGCACAGTCGGAGAGAACGGAATCTTATTTAACGCAGTGCATTCAGAACAGGGATTTGCTGACGAGCTACAACGACCTCATAAATAGCGTATATCCCGGGTCTTTTCACCATAACTATTGCCGCGTTGCTGACACCTGCGGAAATGGCTTCAGATCCGAAGGCATGGACGGCCTCTCACTCGCAAACACAGAAGCTCACTCTCCTCCGAGACCAACAGTCCTGCGTTCCATTGATAAATGTATTAAGCGATGGTGACCTTCTAATACTCTTGTCTCCAGCAGTTGCTTCTTCCCCAGACGAGCATATTCGGGATCACTTTGAGCCATTCGGTCGCGCACTCGCTGCTAGACACGCCTGGGTCCGGCATGTTCCTTACACTCCTAGTCGTGGTATTGCAGGCATCCATATCGCATTCATCAAGAAGGCCAAAGTGGTGATATTCGTCGTCGCCGGTGCGGATATATCGGGCCATGACACACAGATCGATATGGCCGCCGTTGCGCGTAGCATGGCTGAGCACCGTCCATTTGTAGTAGTGGCATGTCGAGATGAGCAAGATTTGGATCTCGACAGGACGGATTTCCGAACAGTACTCCGCCTCCCTGGGTACGCACCAGCGGAATTGGAACAAGCTGCTGCTGTGCTGTTTGGCGATGTACCACCACCCATGGAATGGCATCCAGATGGACAAAAGCTATTGAAGTCGCCTAGACTGTGGAGAGTCGAAGCATTGCCAGACAGCCTTGCGCAGTATGATATTTCGCCCATATTGGAACTCTGGAATCAGTGCTTGCCCCATAAGTTTCATATGAATCGATTCACCCTCCAAAATCTACTCGATAGAGATGGGTTTGGAAAACATTATGTTGTCAAGATGCCAGAGACGGGCGAAATCATTGGTTTCTGCGCAACTTATACTACCTGGGCTTTCAGCGACCCAGAATATCTTGTCGGCTCTCTCGCCGTTTTACTCGTGAAGCCGACATATAGAAAACTAGGTATCGGCATGAGTCTATACACCTACGCCAAGGACCTTCTCACGAGAACACGTGGGGTGAAGCGGCTGCAGCTTGGGAGCACCTTTCCTCGCCTTTTGAGTGGCATTCCTCGGGAGTTGGCTTCGCAAGACTGGTTTAGGAGACGAGGGTGGGATTTGGACTCCCAAGCACCAGGCCGTGGTAGGGAGGTCTGTGACTGGATTCTGAAGATCCAGGACTGGCCGAGTGGAGGCTCTGACTCGAATCCTGAAGGGTATACGTTCCGGCAGTGCTCGCCGGAAGGCTTTTCGGAAGTGCTAGAATTTGTGCGGGCTGAGGGTTTTCGTAACCAAGCGATGGGGCTTTTCGAAGAATACAAATGGAGCAGAGATTCTACGCACGATATCGTAGTGTGTCTGCACGGATCTACCATTGTGGCAGCAGCTCTGACGTACATGGCAAACTCGGGTACGACAGCTGACAACGATCTACCTTGGGCACGGAGGCTTGGGCCTGATGTTGGGGGCATCACATGTATATGCATTGCCGGTAGGTCTATTGCTTACCCCACTCTGGACAACAAACGCTGACTACTTTGCAGAGGATAACTCCATCTTGCAAAGAAACAGGAACTCTGTTATGATCAGACTTCTTGGTACTTGCATAGAGCTACTTCAATCTTATGGCATGCAAGAAGTCTTCCTCGACGGCGTTCACGGTGGTGACCAGGGGTTTCAGGACCTAGGTAATCGGGCTATGCCATCCATCGTTCAGCTTTCACTAAGACAAATACAGGTTTTCGCAAATGGGCCCTTTATCGAGATGTCTGGGAGCCAATGTGAGATTCGAGTAAGATAACCGCTTCTATGCAAAACTAGCTCCAATAGAGCCTGGTCATATCACTTCCAGCCACAAGAAATCAAGGAATAATACAACAAAGACGGCTCTACTTGATGCGTACGCACCACATCTGGTGTCGAAAGCGCTCTATTAACTAGCCCAAATCAGGGGGGAAAGGTCGGATTAGACACTGGCTTCTCCACCAGTGGCGGATCGGCAGGTCTATTGTTTGGAGCAGTTGTATTCTCGATCAAAACAGGTCCCCCAAGTCCAGGTGTCACTGAAGCGGTACTATGCAGAGTCTTTGGCTCGAGGCAGGAAGGTGGTGCTGATGATAGTGATTGGAGAACCATCGAAGACTACAAACTCGATGAGCCTGGAAAATGTTTGCCTCATTGCACCTATCAGTAAATAATAAACCTCGGCCAGGACCCGCAGACCGGTTCATGCTTTGAGAGGAAGCATAAGCACAAATAGGCAAGAGGCGGACGATTTGCGACAGTCTAGTGGCTATAGCCGGACGGCGCGTTTCACCCCAACAAGCTCTTAAGGGTTGTGACGTGTTTCTGGATTATATTCCAGACACCAGCATTCATGCGTGTAAGCCCAGCCAAGTGGTTGTTGTAGGCGATCAGCCATGCAAATACCATCAAACCGATTCACATGACCAGTCCAGAGCGGCCAGAATGACCCGGTTCGAACAGGTTCGCACAATTTTCCAGATGGAGATGGCCCTGTCAGCTTCAGCAATGGACCGCGTGATCGGAAGGAACAATACGCTGGGTAGTGGCCTCAGTGATCAGCGTTCACACCACCTTGAGGCAGGCATGGCGGTTCATTAGCCGTTTGTAACGTCATGTAACTAGGCCCTGGGAATGATTGATCGCGCTTACGAAGTTCAGTGATCTCTTGCTGAATGGCAGTGTGTCACAGAAGGCGCCAAGGACCCTTGCCTAGTCTGCGTGTGGATGATCGAAAGTTATGATCCTCTTTTGGCACATCGGCGCTCTCTTACATATAGGATTGTTTACTGAGTATAAGTTACGTTACTGGTTCGCGATGAACATGATGGGAAATTGTACTCAAGATTGCGAAAGTCTTACGCCCACCAGGAAGCATCGCACTAGCAAGCAGAACCGCTGGGGATCAAGTCCGACGGGAGGCTTCTCTTACTGCCCATCGGGGTCGGTCGAGGGAGAGGCCTGAACCCGCTAGGGCTTCTTTTAAAGGTAGCAAGAATACCTAACCCACCCCCGAAAGTCGGTTCACGAGATCCAGAGCGACTAAAGCCTATTGGTCCTTTTGGGGGGAAACTCGGGAAACGTCCGAAGCATCGTGCGCTTTTCGCATGCGGCGGGTGCAGGAATGCAAATGCAACGACCCTTCAATCTTGCTCGGCTATCCACAAGCGGCCTGTGCAGTGAAGTGTGCATGTATGCCATCTCATCGTGCATGAGCAGAACTGTTAGTTTCATTTTCTTGCGGAATCTGCTGTTGCGAAAGCTTCGCCAAATTTCCGCGTGCCGATTGCCACGGTGTCACAGCAAGGGTGACATGCGAGACTCGCATATCGGCGCGCAGCCGAGCGGCGTGACAAGACTTTTTTTTCCACTGGGAGGTAATGTCCATCCAAGGAAAAAGCACCCGGCTGCTACAGGATCTAATATTGCGCTCTTATGAATCTAGCTAGTCTAAATTTCGTAGACTTTCCGAATGAGGACGTGGTGTAACTCCAGCTGATGGACCAAACGCCTTCAGTGTGCATACATACATGTATGCATTTCAACATTTTGGCACCCAAATAAACTTGATGCCCGAAGGATTCGAAGCTACGGCAGGGGCATCTCTGCGCAGGCCGGAAGAGCACCGTCCAAGATGGCGGGCCAGGCGGAGCAGATTCCGTTGATATCCCTAGGTGTGCGCACTTGTGTGTGTAAGACCTGTACGAAGAAACAAAAATCGGACTTTTCATAGACATTGAGAACAATCTCCCGGATTTAACCATAACAGCATGCGCCAAGATTAATGACAAGTGCAATTCCGGGTATGTGAGAAGATCTAGCAGTCATGTGAGAGAATGGGCAGTGAATTACGCGAGCGTTGAGTTGGTGACACAACATACGCCTTTCTGTCCGAATGTGGCCGGGCCACACCCCTTCTCCGGGTACGCAATCATGAAATGACTCTTTGGCTCATATCCTTCTACTAGCCCTATGACCTCTCTGCCTGGACTTTTGTTTCCATCTCGTGTCTAGACTTCCTCGCATCACGATCACTCAATGAATCTCACCTCAGATGACGACCCTTCCCCACGCTCGCCGCGTCACTATTGCGCCAAAAGCGTATACTCCGACGCTGCGTGTGTAACGCGTTGCCCATGGATGCTTATTGTATAACCGGTGTGACGGCCGAATTCGCACTACCCGCATCCCTGGCTGGTCACATGTGATTGAGGAAAACGATGTTTGATCTAAACATCAAGCGAGTTCTAGACCGCGTACACACGTTTTTTTGTATATCTCATCTGGTTACATAGGCTTCTCAGGCCCAAGATCTGGTGCTATTCCTACACGGCGTCGAGACCAGATTTCTTCGCTATCCACAAAGTGATCCAGCAGTGACCCAGAGTCGCCTGCTATCCGTCGAACATAATGGCACGCCCACAAAAGACTATGGTGTCTATTAAAAAGAAAAGAATCTTTTGGCCAAACAAAATCATATGAACGCTATCTGCCTCGGGTGACTCTCGCGTGTTTTGTACAGCGTCTTCGTCCTCGAATCGACTACATGGCCCCCACCGCGAAAAGGTTGGCTGTAATACAAACCCAAAAAAACAATGTAGTGGGAGATGTCATGTATGGATGTATTTTTCTCATGAAAATGCCCGAAGTCCTCAGTCTGCATGAAACTGAGTCAGACAGAATAAGGAACACAGGAACCTGAAGGCAGAAAGCAGAAACTTTTGTGGTATCCCCGTGTTTAAACGCCGTAATCCTTCACCGTGTCAGACGCCGGCGCAATATGCGAAAGAATGGCAATTCCCCCGTTCGTCTCCCCGGCCCGCCATGCGTGTAACCATTTGCGTGAAACGTGCAATCATTATGTACACTCCTAAATGAACAGTGTGAGTATACTGGGCGTGCCTCAGGCCCATTTTGAAAAATCGAGTTTATCAGCGAGCGTTTCGCAGCCACCGGGCTGGTTAATCTCAGTGCTTTCCGTCGGGACGGTAGACAGAACAGAGGATCGGTGCGAGTGGGTGTTGGGCTCGCTAGTGTTTGAGAAGAACGTAGCAACCGATGCTCGCCGCAAACTGCTGAAACTATCTCGCACAGTGCTTCCCGGTCTGTTCATATCTCCTTGCACGCCGAGCGCGTTAGCCGCAGCACCCCCACTAAGAGCTGTGCCTGGAGGTGACGGTGATGGACCATGGGTATGGTTTGTAAGCTTCAGGCCATACCTCTCGCGCAGACGATGGATCTCGCGAAGTCGATGTCGCCAAGGTGAGATGTGTTCGCCAACTTCTCGGCTGGCCCAGACAAAGGAAAAGACAGACGCATTAAGTGCCACGAGCCGGATAAAGTCGGGCAACGCCTTCAGACTAATAATCTTGGTGTCCGAAGCAGGAGATATCTCTGGGAAGCCGGGCTTGCTCATGACTTGCACGTTGTAGAACGACTCTCTCACGCCAATCGGTGCCCTCTGCCTAGTAGCGACGAACGAAGCCCGTGATTCAGGAGTAATGACTATGTTGACAAAGTTGAAGTCGGACGGAAAGGTATCAAACTTGAACGGCAGGCCGGAGTCGTTGAAAATTATGTTGACAAAGTCATTGCCGATGTGACGCTTCTTCAGTGTGCACTGGGGGTCCCGCTCCAGATTTGTCGGCATCTGCGTTGTGACATGGAAGACGATCTCAGTGACTCGGTCTCTCCAGCAAATAGCAAATTCGCCGTCGGTCTCGTATTGACGATCTAGACCCTGAGTATTGAACGTCGCACCTTTGAGTCGAACCAATGTACCGAGGCCCTGCAGAAATTCAACGTACTCCCGACTTCCAGACACATTGGCCAAAATGTCTACCTCGTCAGTCTGATTTTCGCCAATGTAAATGACGCCAACTTTGTGGCCATCAATGGTGGAGCTGCGATCAAACACCCTCAAAGCTCTGTCAACTGATTCATCGTCGGGCAGAGGTATTGGCCGCGCCTGGTCGGTGCACTGCGGCATCGAGGAGAGGAGCTGGACGAGTAGATGGCTGGGGAGGACGTTGTCTCCGTGCTCTGGGCGGCCGTCTCTCCCCAATACCTCATTGGTGGTTTGTTCTTGATGGGCAGGAGGCGCAAGAAGAGACTCTCGGATCATGTACGACGATGTTCCGGAAGGTTGTCGCTTCGTAATCTGAGCCCACCCGCTGCTGGTGGCTTGCTCGACTGTTACGATGCTGTTGCCAATCAGCCATCGCTTTCTGACAACCTCGCCATACCGATCCGAGGTGAAGAGAGGGTCGTCACCCGATTCGCCAACATCAGCGTATGCCACTCTCTGCATGAAATCGATCGTGATCTGGGCTTGCTCCTCGGCTACTTCAGAACCGTCTACATCCGTGAACAGATTCTTTGCAATCCAGCCTACATGTTTGGCACGATCCGGAAGCTTCAATGCCAAGAACCAAAACGTGATGACATGATACGCTAATGCATATACATACTGCGGAAGATCGTCGGAAGCATTTGGGTGCGCCTGGCTTTCGAGTAGACCAGATGAACCGGGCGCTGTGGCAGGTGCGTCGTTGGCAGCACTTATGCGGGAGGACTGCTTCTTCTCCCTGACATATTGCAAGTACCGGAAGCATATGCCGAACACGATACGATGTTCATCCTCTCGAAAGTTGCTGTAGAGTGATGGACGTCGAGCGAGGCAAGCGAGAAACTCAAGGATGTGTATAGCAATCGACGGTTGGGTGATGATCTGTGACATCTTCTGTAAAATGGTCACTAGAGCTTTGCTTGTTGACATTGGCAGTTCGTAGCAGCAGATGGACAGAGCATGAATACAACATTTCGCGCTGCGCTCATAGGTGGCTATTCCCCGCACAAAAGTGCTGACGATTTCGTCTTCCTCGGTCTTCTGGAAATGCTGATGATAGCTCAATATCATGGTGAGCGTATGAAAAAGGCATATGGCCACGTCAGCCCGTCGAAGGCCAGTTGCGCTGGGAGGTTCCCGAAACCCGTTGGTTCTGATTAGTTCACAGACAACCTTTCGTAGCTCTTGTATTTGCGGAATTGCATCCTTGAACATGGCGTGATTGCTCAACTGAGAGGGCAGGTACACGAGTAGATAGCTTTGGATTTCCCACTCGCAACCATGCTGGACAAGGCCGATGACTGCCTCTAGCCATTCAGAAGTAGGCAAATAATAATCTCCAGGTTGCTCCCCGCTCTCTATAGGGTTCCTGGAACATTGGGATGAGGACAGGACTTGGCTTGCTAGCCGCGAAGCACGGTCGGGAAGAACGTCGGTATCGGAAGCTGACCATTGCTGTTGATATGCAGGGGCGAGGCTTCGGACGCTCCCTCGTGCGGCAAAGCTCCTTTCCGATAAACTTCTTTCTTGAGTTTGGCCTTGTCCAAAAGAGACGCCCCGAGAAATACGGCCAGAGACGCCTTCTCCACGAGATAGTCTACTTGGCTGGGCTGCTTCCTCGGCGTGCCTCTTCGCGAGGGATTCGTCTGTTCGGTGAAGTGCAGCGGCAAGGTTCTCGGTTTCTGTAAACGTGGTTATGTAGACTCGATTTGCCCAGTCAGCTCTCAGTCGAAACAGAAGCTTCATCGCAGTCAGTCGTGCGTCAGCTTCCGTTGAATTGGATTTGGCTATAGACACCAACAAGCTGAACAATCGAATGGCTTTAACCGTATCCGTGTGCATCACACGTACGAAAATCCGCACGTAACCTTTGGCCACAACATTAGACGGGCTCTGTTTTGGGCCATCCATCGGTTCTGGAATAGATAAGATCCCAGACGGGCTGGACACGACAGGCGAGATCGATGAACGCAGACGGTTGACGGTGAGAATGCCACGAATAGTATCCACGATATAATGGAAAAGTGGATGATCTGCACTGCTCGCGATGCTAACTGCGAAAGACACAATATCTTCAAGAACATCAATATCGCTCTCCTCAGCCACATCCCTGAGAATGCTCTGCATCAGCTTTGGCACGAAATCAGGCTCCAACTGGTCATGGACTAATTCCACCATGTCATAGACCTCCGTGACCACTTGCAGAGCTTGCACTCGAAGCTGGGACGATCTTGTGCGGTTAGCGAAAAGGACGTCGAGAACGAGTCTCAGATTCTCTTCCCAATTTAGGTCTGACGGGTAGCAGCATCTGAACTCCTTGTAATAGTCAAGAACTAAAATTGCAGCTGTGTCGGGCAAAAGTTTATGTATCTTGCTGAAAAAGATAATACAACTTTGACGCTGCAGTAAACCTCCAGACTGCGCAGTGAGAAGCGTCTCGAGAAAGGAAACGAGTTTGGTGACTTCTCTGCCCATAACGGTTTGTGGATGTTCAGAATTGTCTCTGGAGATGGGAGGATTGGCTAGGTCATCCCTTGTAGTTGACGCCATGTGTGTTTCAATGCACGCGTCTGCGATGTCGAAGATAGCGCTCCAGTCCTCGTCAACAATCATTGGGTTCATACTCCCCTTTGGGCCATCGAACAACGCATTGATAAGTCGCAATGCATCGAGATGTATCTTCCAAGACGTTTTCGTGTTGCCCACGGTGGACAGCCCCTCAACGAGCATTCCATAAGCCACTGAGGGGTAGCCCTTTTCTGTACTCTTTGAAATGAGTTTCTGAAGTACTGACAGGGCACCCCGGACATTTCTAGTGCCCTCTTTCGACTTGTCGGTGTCGTCGTCGAGACTGCTCAAGACATCTAACAGGGTCCTCACCACTGCATGGCCATAATGGGATCTGCACAAGATGCTGAGCGCGTGCCACGCATCCTTTTGAAGCTCCTCGACCATGCAATGAACCGAACTGAGGACGTGCACGTAGTCCTTGAGTTTCCCACTCGGTATTGCTCCAAAGGTCACGATGGCACTCATGACTTTGATACATGCCCTTATGTCCTCCGTGCCACTCGTGTTCATGCAGATCTGCACCAAGGCGTCAATCAGAGCCTGTGCAGCTTCGTCGCCCATAACGCCGAAGTTGAATTTGATCAAATCCATGATATATACGAAAAGATCAGCAAAGTTCTGATCCTCCCCAGAAGCGACAGCTTTTCCCTTTGTGCGGGACGCCTGCTTCCTTGCCGCTCGAGCCGCTTCAAACTCCATTCCGAGCCAGCTGGTCACCAACGGGAAAATGTCATATTCGAATCCGGAGACATTTCGGCCATGATTCGTGAGTTCGATGAGCGCAGTCAACTGTAGACGGAAATCCTCTGGGTTGGCCAAGGAGGTCAGGGTCTGGAAATACTCCTTGCGCTCAAGATCCGTCGAGGAGTCGTGTTTGACGCATGTGGTCAAGAGCTCCCAGCCAGCAGTCCGGGTAGCAGTGTGATTTCCGGGTTCTATCATGTCCTTGGCAGCATACCATATATCGAGGACTGGGTTGAGAGGGTGCTCGATGACGGCATTACGAAGTTGCTCAGCTGCAGTAACGCGCTCACTTGCTGACCCAGCTCTAAGCTGCTCGAAAGCATCCATGTGATTCGGTGAGAGGCTATGCGAAAGCTTCGCATCGTTGAGTTTCTCGGCAACATTGGTATTGGCAATCGGGCCCGTGGTCTGTACAGGAGCCGAGGTCGTCTTTGATGATTTGGAACCGCCAGTAAGACTTTTGAAGACCCCAGCCAGCCCACCACTATTTTTCGAGTCCTGCGGCGGCTGGGCCTGGTCTCCTGGCGATGGAGACATGTCGTCGGCTTCGACTGGCCCTTCAGCGGCCTTCTGGCCGAGGGACACTATCCGCCGAAACATGTTAGCGAATCTTGAACAAGAACTTCGTCATGGGCGTATATGGTGTGAGAGGCGATCGCATGAAGGAGGTTTGGGGTTTGAGTTGGAAAATGTCGGAGGGGTTTGGTGAATCTCGAGTACGGATCTAAATGGACAGCCCGCCAGTGGTCGCATGGCTTCGTGTTGTCGCAGCAATCTGGCGGCACCAGGAGCAATATCTGGTCGCTCGGCAGATGGCTAGGCAGCGCCTGCTGGCCATGTCACGGAATCGCAGGAAACACAGGCAACTTACAAGCAAGCTATACCTTGCATAAGGGTGGAATTCACACGAGGTACAAGGACAGCCGCTGGATATCACGCCTCCTTCCAGTGCAACTATCAGCGCTGCATAAATTCTAGTGAGGGAAGAAGGCAGCTGCAGCCTTTTTTTGGACGTCGTTCCGTCATGCAGGTCCTCCACTCCCTCCGGCCTAGGCCTTAGCTTCACGGGATCCGTCGGCCGGTGTTTCTGGTGACGATATGTTGCTCCCTCCTAGGCCCGCAGACCGATCATTTGGGGTTGGCTTCGAAGCAGCAGTGCATTGGACTAAGCATACCAAGACGGCAGGCTGTCTGCAGCAAGATAAAAAGCTCTTGGACAAGAACAAGGTGCAGCAAATCCTGGAACGGAAGAGGGATGGGCGGCTTTGATTGACGTTCACTTGGATCGATCCCCACTGTACCTATTCTGTCGGCGTGCATATTTCTACGCAAGATCATTTATCCATTGCACCAATGACGGGCTCTGACGCTTCACTAGACGGGCGAGCTCTAGCCTCGGCCACAGCGATAGGGCCAAAAGACTCAGCTCCTGTAGAGACAACCAATCAGGTTCTCTTTGTACTGGCCGATACCTGCCGTGAATCTGGGGAGCTGATAGTTAAACAAAGATCTAGAAGTCCTGCCATTGACTGTGCCCCTGCAGCTGATCATGAGGCTGCCTTGAACTGTATGGGCATTCAATGTCCCACTGCAATGCGGGTACGAATTAGGTACAATGTACGTAGCTACCACAGCACCGAGCTACATGCGATGCACATGGCACTAAGTTTGGGAGCTTGGTCCATCGGCGGTTTGGATGCCCCAGAGCTCCGTGTCGCCCGGGCCTGAAAAAACTACCCCGCTAAGCTTTTGGTGGTGCCTCCGTTGCTGTGGTTGGCCATGGATCCCAGAGCAAACAAACCACACCAAATAAGTCGGTTCCATCAGGTACCGAGTAGTGACTTCACGCAACAACTTTTTCTCCTCCCAACCCTCAGAATCGTGGTCTGCACAGCTTGGCCTGCCATTTTTCCTACACCACACAAGCCTCGCAACCATGGCCAGTGACATCAACCGTGTCGTCCAGCTGCTGGACGCCACACTGAAGCCCGCTGAGCGCAAGAAGGGTAAGTCTAAGCTTGGTGATGCCCCGCGCTGCCCTTTCCATCGGGTGTTTGCAATGTTTGCCAGAGGTGCGGCACGCAAGACGGATCCAGACTAACACAACCGGCAGCTGAGATCGCATTGAAGGCCGAAGAGAAGCAGCAGGGCTTCTCGCTACTCCTCCTTCAGATCGTACACAGCGATTCCTTACCGCAACAGAACCGTCTGTCTGCCGCCCTATACTTCAAGAATTTCATTCGATTCAACTATGTGGTATGTCAGGAGCCGGCTCTCGGAACAAGTGCGTAAACTAAGAATTGCTGGACATAGGACGCACAAGGCAACTACAAGCTACCTCAAAATGAGGTTGAAACCATCAAACAGGAACTCATTGGCCTCATGATCTCCTGCCCTCCCGCCATTCAGACTCAGCTTGGTGAAGCTATCAGCTTGATTGCTGACTCGGATTTCTGGGAGCGATGGCAGACACTCGTTCAGGTATGTGTTCAGCTTAGCTTCGACTGCCACTCGTGTACCGTACATTAGCTGATCAACCATTGAAACCAGGATCTCGTTTCGCGCTTGACAACCGACAACGCCAAGGTTAATAATGGTGTGTTGGAGGTTGCACATTCCATCTTCCAGCGATGGCGGCCCCTATACCGATCTGACGAGCTGTTCACCGAGGTCAACCATGTGTTGAAGACGTTTGCGGTCCCCTTCCTCAACCTTATGAATGTAAGCGTTGTCGAGACATGAGAGTGGGAACTCCGCTGACTTTCCGCTTCTTTAGGCCACCGACGGGCAGATCAAAGCAAATCAGAATAACAAGGAGGCATTGAAAGCCTACTTTGAGACTATGAGTCTGCTCGTAAAGGTTTTCTACGATCTGTCGTGTCAGGATCTGCCTCCACAATTCGAGGATAGCCTGGAGCGAATCTCAACATTACTACACGAATACCTCGTGTACGAGAACCCTCTACTCGTAACGGACGATGACGATGAAGCCTCCGTGTTGGAAAACGTCAAGGCCGATATTTGCGAAGCCCTGCAATTATACACGAGCAAGTACGACGAAGAGTTCGGTCGTTTCACGCCGACATTCATCACCAGTGCATGGAACCTACTATCATCGCTTGGCCCACAGCAGAAATACGACAACCTTGTCAGTAGGGCTCTGCAGTTCTTGACCGCTATTGCTAGCCAGGATCGGCACGCCCAGAATTTCAACGATGAGAACGTCTTAAAGCAGATTGTAGAGGGGGTCGTGCTGCCGAATGTCGCACTACGCGAGTCCGATATTGAGCAGTTTGAGGACGAGCCGATTGAGTTCATTCGAAGAGATCTCGAGGGATCAGATACAGACTCGAGACGACGTGCAGCCACGGATTTCTTGAAAAAGCTCCAAGAGAAATTTGAGGGCTTGGTCACCGGGGTAGCCGGAAAGTACATCAACCACTACTTGGAGCAAGGCAAGACAAACTGGAAAGACAAGGACACGGCTGTTTCTCTGTTTTTCTCCATCGCTGCAAAGGGTGCGGTGACTGCGGCGCAGGGTGTGAAGACGGTCAACTCCCTTATTGATGTTGTTGACTTTTTCCAGAAGCACATAGCCTCGGACCTCGTCAACGTTGGTTCCGAACCAATTTCCAAGGTCGATGCCATCAAGTTCCTCTACACCTTCCGCAGTCAGCTCACCAAGGAGCAATGGCAGGCTGCCTTCCAGCCACTCATTCAGAACTTGGGATCAGACAACTATGTGGTCTACACATATGCTGCCATTGCGGTTGAGAGAGTTTTGTACTTGACAGACGACAGCGGCAACCATGTATTCTCCCGAACCGACATTGAGCCATTTGCGAAAGATCTGCTTGATCATTTGTTCAAGCTCGTGGAGAAGGAGAGTGCTTCAGCCAAGATGCAGGAGAACGAATTCTTGATGCGTTGCATCATGCGTGTTCTTATTGTCATGAAGGACGGGGTTCTGCCTTTTGCAGACATGGTGCTGGACCACTTGATCAACATCACGGCAGTCATCAAAGAAAACCCCAGCAACCCCAGGTTCTACTATTACCACTTCGAAGCATTGGGCGCATTGGTCAGGTGAGACGCCAAGCCCAACACTATACATGACAGGCACTGACTGACTTGTCTAGAAATGGCTCGCCGGGTGCCAGCGCGCAACTTCAGCAGCGACTGTGGGCGCCTTTCCACGCAATTCTAACTGAAGAGATCAATGGTATGTGTCCTTTTACGGAGAGACGCCTTGCTCAATACTAACATGGGTTGGCCACAGAGTTCATCCCATATGTCTTCCAGCTCTTCGCAGCACTGCTGGAGCCAAACCCATCGGGTGCCCTGCCCGACCACTACAAGGCTCTTGTTGGACCTCTCATACTCCCCACAATCTGGGAGACAAGAGGCAATGTCCCGGGTGCCGCCCGGCTACTGGCTGCTATTATTCCGAGGGCAGCGGATTCTATTGTTGCGGAGAACCAACTCGAGCCTATCCTGGGCATTTTCCAGAAATTGCTCAGCGGCAAAAAGACTGAGCAAAGCGCCTTTGAAATTCTCGATGCCATAGTGGTCTCCGTCCCCAAGTATGTATCTTTTTGAGGTCCTGAAGAGAAGACGTGTGCTGACTTGCTTTACCAGGGCTACGCTCGAGAAGTTCTTCTCTACCATTCTCACACTTTTGTTCACCAAGCTTCAGAACAATCCCTCGGATGCATTCAAGCGAAGCTTTGTATGCTTCTATCATCTCGTTTCGGCTAAGACAGAGGCCGGTCTGGGAGCTGATTTCTTCATCGCTCAGACTGACTCGATACAAGCCAACATTTTCACGCCCATCTATCTTCAGCAAATTCTGCCGAACTCTCAGACTCTAGCTCGACCTGTTGATCGAAAAGTAGCGGTCGTGTCGTTCGCCAAATCGCTCGCGGAAAGCCAGGCTTTCGCACAGCGCTACCAGAAGGGTTGGCGCTTTACCTGCGAGGCGATGCTCACGCTGCTGGCGAACGCGCCGACGCTGGCGACGGGCGGTGGCGGTGAAGTAGTCAACGAGGCGGATGTGGACGATATTGGCTTTGGGATGGGGTTCACCCCTCTGAACACCTGCAAGCAACCGGCACGCGATGAATTCGCGCAGATCCAAGATGTTCCGCAGTGGGTGCGGCAGTATCTCACCCAAGCCAATGCAGCAAACAACAATGCCATTGCGGGCTTTGTCCAGGAGCGTTTGACGGACGAAGGCAAGCAGGCGCTGGCGGTGTACATCAGCTAGGGACAGTAGTCACATGTTTTCAAGCCATGGTTGCATTTTCTGGGTGGAATCGAGATACCAAGGGACACGACACTTTATGTAGACAGACCCCGAAAAACGGCGTATGTGAGGTAGTTTGATGAACAAGAGACGACGTGATTTTCTTCTGAATTGCCCTTGCGGCGGGAGCTTCGGCGGTCTCACGACGTAGACGACAGCTTTGACCATGTAGTGTCCTTGTGCTGTTTCTAGCGCGCATCCTTCGTCTCCATTCCCAGATATCGTTCCTGGGTTTGCTAGCAACCGTTGATTAACATAGCCTACCTCCAGCCTGACCGGTGCATTCACAGACGGCACTGTCGTTTCATGCCGCGTCCAGTAGTGACTGAGACCTGCCTGTTTGGAGTTCGATCCATCTCCGAACTAACTTAGTGCCGTGCGGCCCGGCACTAGGCTGATTGGGAGCAATGTCAGGGCTGTCCACCTCGCTATGTACGCACTATAGTAGGCTAAGGTCAAAGCTTGCTGAGCCCGCATCCACGCGTACTCCCAGAGACAACATGATGTTTCTACTTTGCAGCCTAGATGGAGTCGCTGCAGAGTTCTAGTGATGATGCTTGATGTGACCAAGCAACTGGAGCCCCAAAGGTCTGCGCCGAACAAGCCAAGCCACACAGTGACGCCGTGCTACGGAGGCTGGCAGGCCACAGGTCGTGACGCAAGGCAACGCCCTCGGCTCACATCACTATAAGCCCCTCCTCCACTCAATTACAGCCTTGCAATGCAGGATCCCTGCTCGGCCCTGGGGATGTTGCCGTTGTTGAGGGGAAAGATGTCAGGGTGCTATGCTTGTATTCACCTCAGCAACCCGACCCAGCTGCTTTGGCAGCTCACAGCTCCCCGCTCGCGATGACTGGGATCAATGATCCTTCGAGTACGCGGGCGCCGTATACAGCCCCCGAATATGTACTTTTGAGCACTACGGTGTGATACGACTCAGCGTGAGAGCGTAATAGCCTGATACGAGGGGGTAGCATGTCAACATTGTCAGTGGTTTGGGATTTAGCTTACATCCCAAATGGCCGATTAGATTTTGTACATATATACTTGCCGGTGCGAAGCTGATTTGGACATTTTGTTACTACATGCGCGTTGTGCAACTCAGCTTACTTTACACCTACATACACGCCTCGCCTCAGTCCAATTGGAGCCAACTTCGGCACTGCGACTGGCACAATGGTTGCTCTCTCTCGGCTGCTGGGCAAGAGCCTCGCAGTCTTCGCACTGGGGATTGCCTCGAGTGCAACAGCGAGCGTCTTACAGTCGCGAGTAACAGAGGGGGTCGAAGTGGCATACAGTGAGGTGAGTAGTCATACGAGCCAACTGCTTCTCTCTCCGCATCGCGTCATCTGACTCTGGAGAATCAGCCTGGAATCTGTGAGACCACTCCCGGCGTCAAGTCGTACAGCGGTTATATAACCCTGCCCTCGACGGCCCTGCAGCCGTACTCGCAAAAACTATTCTTCTGGTTCTTTGAATCTCGGCACGATCCTAGCAATGCTCCCCTCAGCCTCTGGCTGCAAGGCGGGCCCGGATCGCCGTCTATAGACCAGGCATTGGGCGAGAACGGGCCCTGCATAGCACAGGCCGATGCGAACTCCACCGTGCTTAACCCGTGGTCCTGGAACAACTACGCCAATCTCCTGTACATCGACCAGCCAGTGCAGACCGGGTTCAGCTACGATGTTGCGACGCCTGGGGTGATTGATGCGATCACGGGCGACATCTACCCCAACGACACGTGGGCGGACCCTCTGAACTACACTGCGGTGAGCGGCACGTTCTCCAGTCAGGATTCGACCAAAGTGGTCAATACGACGGCCGTGGCCGCAGAGGCGATATGGGAATTCCTGCAGGTCTGGATGGGAGAGTAAGTTCCCGATCTCCGCGTTGCAAAAGCGCTAGGGTGGTAGGGACTAACATGTCAACAGGTTCGAGCAGTATCAACGGGAGAAGATCAGCATATGGACGCAGTCCTAGTAAGTTACAAAAACTCGGCTTTCATGAGCCCTCAAGTTCTGACCCTGAAACTGTGCAGTGGCGGACACTACGCTCCTGCAATCGCAAATCTGCTGCAAACACGCGCCGAATCTTGTTCGGGGGACACGCTTTCCATCTCCGTCGATACCGTTGGCATTGTCAGCGGCTTCATTGACTTCCTGATCCAGGGCGAATCTTATCCCAATTTTGCAATAAACAACACCTACGGCATTCAAGCATACGATGTCGAGGTCGCCGAATCCGCGGCTGCTAACTGGTCCATGCCCGGCGGTTGCAAAGAGCAGGTCGAAGCCTGTCGTGCTCTGACGCCGAACGGGTATCGTGATCAGTACGGGACGAACGATACTGTGACTGAGGCGTGTGGTAATGCATTTGCATTCTGCTGGGGTTACGTCTACTACGCCTACGATGCACTGTCCGGTGTGAGTATTGACCCGGAGTTTCCTCGACAATAGGCGCCCATTATTGCTGACTGATATATGTAGCGCGACCCCTTTGATATAGGCCACCTCACACCCGTTTCCTTCCCACCACCATATGCTTATGGCTTCCTGTCCCAAGACTGGGTGTTGAAGGCGCTAGGTGCCGAGGTGAATTATACCCAAAATAACAATCCGACTGCAAATGGTAAGTACATGGGATTTATAAACAAAGAAAGTTTGTCATGGGGATTCTAACAGTGGTAGGATACACCGCCACTGGCGATTTTGCGTTTGGAGGATTCCGCGAAGATCTGGCCTCGCTTCTAGACAGCGGCGTCAGCGTAGCCTTGATCAACGGCGACCGTGATTTCAGGTGCAACTGTAAGAAGATTTTATTCATCTGATTTCTGTCAACGGAATAAGCTAACCTGTGTCAGGGGTTGCGGGCGAGGCAGTCAGCTTGGCCGTCGAGTACGAAGACCAGGCCGATTTCGCAGCTGCTGGCTATGCCCAGATCGAGACAAACTCCAGCTATGTGGGCGGCATGGTCCGGCAATACGGCAATTTTTCCTTCTCGCGAGTGTTTGAGGCGGGTCATATGAGTACGTGGTCACCTTGGACCTGCCCATCATCGCCCCCTAACCCCCTTTTTTCCGGTCTTTTAAATTTTTTTTTTTTAATTCTGTGTAAAAACCTGATGCAACTAACACTTAACACTCGTAGTTGGATGGTACCAACCCGAGACGGCCTACCAAATCTTCACCCGCACGCTCCTAGGACAGGACGTGGCGACCGGGAGCGTGTCCTTAGACGAAACTCCCGACTATGCGACTGAGGGACCTGCGTCGGTTTTCAACATCACGAATGAGGTACCGACGCCGCCACCGTCAGAGTGCTTCATCCTGGCCTACCCACTCTACGCCCTGTGCACAGATGAACAGCTAGGTGCGTTGCTGGAAGGAACCGCTGTTGTGGAGAACAATGTGGTAGTAAGTCCACCTGGGAGGTCTTGATATCGTATAGGAGCAGACAGCTTTCAAGTATGAACATGCACACAGAACATGAGAGCCCACTTTGTAAAGTGCTCTCGTTATAGGCGGATAGGGGTCAATGTAACGAACCAAAGTAATAGTCAATGCTGAATAATATATGATCATCCCTTTCAGGCACGTTCGTATTTTGCAATGGACTGGCCACCCGAGTGACATGGAATCGCCCAGGTCTCCTAGCACTCAATACATAGCCAGGGTCCGATACCCCCTCCGTACAGTCAATAATATCAAGGTGGCCACTTTGCACTGCATATATGTGGGCCACAGTCCTCGAGTCACAGCCTGACACGCACCACAGCGCATTGGAAGCGCACGGCAGTGGAAAAATCAAATAAAGTGGGATATTTCTTGACGTTGGTCATTCATGTATGCGTACGTATGGTATAATATCTTCATGTCATGGGATGCACCGTCGCCGTCCATCGTTTATCCCGTCGATACAAGAAGAGGGATATCAAGGAAGAAAATAGTGTATCAGTGTTTGGTCATGTCACATCCGCCCTCGGCAGGAAAATTCTGCGCGGAATCTCTTCTCCATAAAAGACAAATGTGCCGCCAAAATGCTGCCTGCCCAGATGGGCCCCAAATCTCGATATGCAAAAAAGAAAATGAAATGGGAAAGAAAGACACAAAGGTGCCGTCTGAAGAATATCAACTCTGGAGAGAAGAGGAAGAAAAAAAAAAAAAAAGTCCAGGATGAGAAGAACGCCCACTATGCCTTTCCTCTGGGCAGTTGCTGCAATCTTTTTCGTAACAGGTCGTGACGGCAATACAGAAGTCTTTATCGTACAAAATAGCATTGCGGTGTTTCGGATCGAAGCCGCTGTGTCATGAAATGATAAACATCGAAGCGTGGTGTCGTGGATTGTAGGTGTCATATCCTTCACAGGAAACCGCCCTCACCGCTTCCAAAAACGCCAACGCTGCCGCGCCAGTTGCATTTTTCTTGGTCCTGCTGGGACGGCCGTGGAGTACTTCGAGGGTTCAGTCCATTCCGGGGTGTGGTTTGTTGGGTTTCAAACTCGCTGCTCCCTCTGTTGCTTCCATTGCTTTGGTTGGTTTGCACAAGCAAGAGACTGCTCGTGCTGCTAAGTCGTCTAGTAAACTCATTAAAAGACAGTCGTTTCACACTCGACGTCGAGTGCCGTTTCTCGTGGTGGGGTCGGAGGCTCACATCCTCCCGCGGCGTAGGTGGAATCTCTGA
Organism: Seiridium unicorne; assembly: GCA_039778275.1. Taxonomy (NCBI): domain Eukaryota; kingdom Fungi; phylum Ascomycota; class Sordariomycetes; order Amphisphaeriales; family Sporocadaceae; genus Seiridium; species Seiridium unicorne. The sequence goes on along the minus strand of JARVKF010000001.1, from coordinate 92,808 downwards.
TGGAGATGAGGGGGGCTGCGGTTGGCTGGTTGTCCGTGGAGACATGACGGGTCTCATTCTGGAATGGGCTGTATGCGGGCGCAATATCGATGCACCATTGTCATAAGCCCGCGAGTCTGCATGAAAACTCAGAGACGTCCTCCCACCGTGCGAAACAGAACTGTGCCGATTTGTGAGGTAGTGAAGACCACGCTGTGTAGAAGGCCCAATCGCGGTTCTGTCGCTTGTCCCTTCCTCTTCAAAGGTATCGTCGTCGGTGGAATCCTCGTCGTCTGGCTCATCATTCAGGTCGTCCTCGGACTCCTCATCCTCCTCCCACATACTGGTCGGGGGTGGAGAGGCAAGCGCCATTTCTTGCTTTTCCTTTTTCCGCCGCTCCTCCTTCTCGCGCATCAAAGCCTCAAACCGGGCCAGGGAGCTCAGTTTCTCCTCGCCCGGAAAAGTTTCACGTTCTGATCCGGGGATCCGTCTCAGCTGAAAAGCTCTGTCAAGAATGGTTTCTCTTTGCATCGGAGGTGAGCTCGACATGGGTGGACCTTGATACTGGAGTTGCTGCTGTTGTCCCTGGGAGCTGACGCTTCCTCTTCCGCGAACTGGAGAGCTCAGGGCTGACGACCGGCCTTGAGCAGCGGTCCAGCCGAGCATATACTCGCCCTGGTATTCACCAATTGTGGCTGCTGGAGAGGGCAGGTCCGTGGGAAGAACGGTTGTGTAGTGTTGGTTAGGTATGACATAACCCATCCCCATGGCGTTGATAGAGCTAGCGTGTGACGATAGATCGCTGGTTCTCGACCTAAGACTGGGTGATTCTGACGAGAAAGTTGCGGGCCGGTCTCGACTAGATCTTGACTGACTGGACTGGCTGTGGGGCATCGGGGGTCGTACTGGCTCCTGCTTGCTGCTAGATGGTCGACTCGAGTACTCGGAGGCATCTCGGGGCTTTGCGGCGAAGGGATTAATGAAGGTGGGAGAGACAGGCGTCATTGGGCTCATGGGCGCTCTGCCTGGAATCCCTGGCTGGATGAGGGAGATGATGCAGCGTGCCCAGTCGTTCAAGGTGTGTTGGTCATCCCCGGGTCGAAAATGTAGCGTGGTCGGCCCGGAGTCTTTCGTCGTTGTCAAACCTGCAGTGCGGCTCGATCTTCGCTTTCGTAACTTGTCAGTCGCTGGATCCGGTGACACCTGTAAGATCAGGGTCGGGAGCACGGGTCCCTGCTTGCGGTGCGCAATCATCTGTACGCCGCAATCCGTAATGGAGGCGATCGAATGCTGCTGTACGGGCTCCCAGTCGTCCCTCGCTTTGTATATCGACAGATATATGGCGTCAGGCGCCGGCATGGGCCTTGGTTTTGAGCTCTGACCACGAGCCTCTTTGATGCGGTTTGTGGATAGAACTTGGGAAAGACTGAGATTCGGGTGCGCCATCTCCCTCTGCGGGCTCCCAACGACGACGAAACGGGACTACACCAGGATCAATCACCAATGACCTTCCAAGGGGCGGCGGGCAGAATAGCTAACCTTCCAAACAGCTCGACCTATGATCGTCCCGCGGTCGGGGGGAACAAGCAAGACGCCTTCCATGTTGCCTCGAGCGAAAGGGACTTCTGTAAAGGCATAAAATGCGAGACAGTCTCTCGGATAGTGTGGACGATGAAGCCGTTGCGCAGAGGTCGGCAAACGGCTGTCGATGAGACAAGGTGCGGGTGGTGTTATTAGTGATTAGAGCGACATATCAACGACTAAAAAAGAGAAGACCCCCGTCTTTCCGTTCTTCACTCCGTCCTTCCTGCCTTCGTCCTGGGGTATCAAGTTGAAATCAAGCGGCCGCCGTCGTGAGGAACAGTAACTGAAGGGAGGAGAACTCGGCTCGTCCCGAGAACTCGGGGCAGAGGGGACAAAAGCAATCAAATACAAGCACGTCAAATAGTCAGGTCGCAAACAAAGAAGGGCGAATCCACAGAAGGCGGAAAGAATGGGCAGAGAAGGATTTTGGACCCCAAGGGAGATTAACAGCGGAGCCAAAGCACGGCTGCACGTCCGAGGAGCGACACTACATAAATGCATGCATATGTAATAGATGGGAAAAGACGCAGCATTGCATGAAATTTCCCATCCCTCGCCCGAGCAGCCAAACGGTGCTGGGATGTGCTGGGACGCGGCAGCGCTCCTTGGTCTACTTGGGTCTGCCCTGGCCAGGAAGAACTGGGGTCTGTCGACAAGCGCACAGGCAAGCCGCAAGACGGACGGAGACAGAGGGCGAGATGCCTAGAGATACCGCAGTGCGTACCTACCGGCTGACGCACAGCGGAAAATATACCTGCAGGACAAACGCAGCCCACGTAGACGCAGCCCGGGGGCCGGTGGGATTGAGTTTATTGTTCCTCCGGGCAATCTCACTGGCCACATGGTGTCTAACTAGGGCCTCTCCCCAACTATCTCGCGGACGCGCCCCCTAACCTTTCCTTTTCGAGTTAATTAAGGCCCTGCATGTTGGCTGCACGGTTTCAGGGAAACATTGAACCTGGAAAGTCAACAGATGCAAGGTGAGGTGCAAGGTACTGGCTCAGGAACATCAATCAGCAACCGTTTTCCCTCCTGGAAAGCATCGTGTCCCACGGGCGGGCCAGCGGTCAACTACGACTTCAATATGTATGCCCCAGTCGCGGATTCGTTGCGCTGCAGACAGAGGTCGCCCAGGCGATCCACGGCGTAGCATACTGTAGGTCGCATCCGAATCCCCCCGTTTTTTCTCGCCTGTTCGTCTCCTAGTCAATAGTGGTCAGCCCATTATGTTCCTGCCAACCCCATAGAACATCCACAAAACCGCCTGGCGGTGCGGAATCTCTCACTGCCAAGCAGCCACCATGCGCACCCACCCTCTTCTCCCAAAAATCCTAGGGCTCCGCTAATCATGTTGTCGTCGACGCCCTGAGAGCTAACGTCAGTAGACTGCAGTAGTGACTTGGCAATCAGATCTTACCCTCGAGCTACGGCCGAACTGTCACAGCGCCTGGCCATGGCCAAGGTACTGTAGCTTGTCTATGTAGAGTCCAACTAGACACCATCTTGGCTATGGTGAGTGAAAGGTGGTAATTTCGCCTGCACTCCTCATGACGATGCATTCACGTCAACACAGATAAACACGGCGCTTGATGGCTTAGCCGGTTCGGCTTCCGAGGCCTACTACTAATCATTGCTGCTAATGTGGTTGCACCTCTTCTATCCATGTGCTCACATGTTCGACTACTGTCTGGGTGTCCGCCGTCTTGATCCCCGAGTTCTACAACGCTCGTTTTTCTTCTTCTTTATCGTTATTTTATTTTATTTTCTTCCTCCAATTTGGATTTGTCCGTTTTTGGTTACACTGCCTTGCCCCGACTTGGTGTAGTTGCTGTCTTGGACGGGGTCTGATCCTTTGGCCAACGCAATGCCCATGTGTTTCTCCTGTAAGCTAGGTGGGGCATATGACATTGCGAATCTTCCGCTGCAGATGATGGGTTGCACGGCATGAGAATATACTGTACGCACTCATGCACATAGCAGATTGCTCAATGGAACCGACTGTTGCTTGTTGCTGGCGATGAAATCTGTCCAAATGCACCGCGAAACCAGCAATATTTTCCGTCAGCTACCTGGTCGCCCAAATAATTGATTGATGCCAGAGACCCTGAGGGTCTACCAATTGTGTACTTTGTCCGGCCCCTGCCAGGCCCGGTCAAAAACTTGCGGTTGACGGACCTGAGGGGCATCTTGGTCAATTTTAGCGACTTGGCAACCGAGGACTCCCGGGTACTGGATCACCTGATCCCACGGCCCCTCCAGTGCAACCTGCTGATGATTGAGCGGCTGAGCGCCGTGCCTGTGCGGAAGTCAACCGGCGTGTTGGAATTCATGATTCAAGCATGGACCGGGGTCGTGATGTGTGCGCACAGGTGCGACTCGTTGCCACCTGCGACCTCGAATGGGCTTGAGATACGGTACACTGCACAAACCATATCTACCCGGTATGGGGAAGCGGCAAGCTTTCGATACCCGAAGTGGCTCTCCACATGGTCAGGAGAATAGTCTATCCCGCTATTCCGCCAAGCTCATCTATTTCGAACCTCCGAGGTCTGAGGTGTGGTTCCCAGCTCTGCGTCGGGGTTAGTTTGAGGTCCTCGTCAGAGTCTACAGTGGTCTCTGGATAAAGGCGGTATCAAAGCACCGTACGACACTATCCTCACAGCATCATTTCCCAATCCGGCCGTTATTTATCAAATGTGACGGCTGGAGGCATCTTGAGCTGTGCGTTACATCGGAGGATGTGTCCGCTTTTGGTATTGCCAACCCAAGTTTCAACGGCGCCGGAAGGTATGACAACCAAAAAAAAGTCCTGTTGGTTCGCGGTTGAGGAAGCTTCGCATGCAAGAATCCCAGTAAATGTTTCAGACGCTGACATGCAGGCTGGTCCCTACCGGGATTTGCTGGTGAATCTGCTGCTTGTGCTTGTTGCTTTTGCATCCGCTGCAGACCCCATCCGCCCGCGCCATCGTGACAGTACCACATCTCCAATTGGTGCAATCCGTCCTCACCCAAGCTCGAATTGCATAACGCTACGGCAACGGTGTTGTTGTCAGAGGACCCAGTTCGACGGCTATTGGTCTCTGGTGAAATGTCGTGTAGTCGCCCCTGCATAATGAGGGACGTAACTTAAAGCCAGAAGCCGTTCTAGATTGGTTTGCGCCCAGGGTCTAGTTGCGAACTCGGGCCTAGTCGTCATGCAAGGAGCGAACCTCGTTTCTATACTTGCACATACAAAGGCGAGGCCGTTTCCGCAATTTTGTGACGGGTCACTTAATTGCCTCCGCGGCATGAAAGTCCGAGGTTTCTTCACACCACCTCCGGCACTGAGGGTGGTTCATAGTGGGTGGCACTTGACGACATGTCCCCGAAGGCATGAACCCAGATACGAGGCCGTCTGGGTGGGATATCGGAGCGAAGGGCGCGGGCATGAGTGGCCTTTCCAGCAAGCCGGGTCCTGTCGGGTCACCTAGTTCGGCCTCATCCGCGCCCAATTCAATAGCAGTGTGACCTATTGACAGGGCTCACCGCATTTCGTGCCATGATTTCGTGATAATCCGCCCATGCCAAAGTCACGGTGCTGGGTGCTGAGTGCTCCTGACGAAACCGCAACTCCACCAAAGGCTGAGGCCGACTCAGCTAGCGCTGACTCCAGCCCAACACTGAGGGCCTCTGCCACATCCCAGATCCTAGGAGTTCCTTAGAGTGGTAGCCAATACGGAGTACGCTAATCTAGCTAGTTAGTGTCTCGCCTATTCACACGTGGCCAGCTCACGACAAGAAAGACGCTATGCATTCACGCCGCAACGCCCTGCCAAATATCGGGAGGTGAGTCTTCCGTTAGGTTCTAGATCCCAGATCTCTGTCAGTCCGCCTGTAATTAGGCGCTTTGCGGGGACTGCAAATCCAAGTCCTAGCATGACTTCCGTCCAAGCGACCGTGTCTTGGGATTTGCCATCACGCTGTCGGCTACCAGGAGCCGCTTGCTACACAAAATCGTCTAGACCTAGGTGCGGGTGATCGACGTAGTCCGTGTCGCTATTTCACTCAGGCATTCCCCGCGCCTAGACCCCCTTACGCGCGTGCCTCAATGCAATACCGGCCTGCATATGGCATGATTCCAATGGAAAGGGACTTCTCCGTGGCTTCTAATGCTGTGGCATCAATGAATCCTCCCTATATCGTTCGAAAATGAGGCTAGTGCTTCTGGGCAATCGAGAAGACGGTTCTGAGCGGAATACTCCGTCCTTACGCCGAACTGACAGGGCTCAAGGTGGTATTGATAAGCTAAACTAACCATCTGGGGTTACCTATCACCATCCTAGTTAATCACCAAAAGACTCGCGGCGTGGAATTCAAGACTAGTATTTGGTATACTGTCTATGTGCAACCTCGCTTAAACTCAATGCTGATCCTCAGATGCCGATCCGGGTAGATCAGGACAATCGGTCATGACACTCCTTTTTTCTATTGCGTCGTAAGGCGTTTCGGTATACCGATCATCGTGAGAGTGGCACGGGCTCTGCATCTATCTACTATTAATGCCAGATTAACGAGCCCCAATTATCTCAATAGTCCCCTTTTATCGAAACCCGAAAAGCAGGTTTCCCGCTCATGCGCTGCGACGAAACCAGCAAGACCGTCCGTTGTCACTGAGGACTAGCGGTTTTGCCATGCTACCCAACAACAAGATTTGAGGGGACCGTTCTCTTCCTTCTTTATACTAGCTTCACGCAATGATCTTTCCGATGGTCTCTGCAACCGCCTTGCAGCCTTGATGCGAGATGGAAAGTATGGTTGCCCACTTTTTCCGTCGATCAATCAATCGTGGAGAGCACCCGCCGCGGATACATAGCCCTGGATTTTCATACAGACATTGTACACCAGAACACACACACACACATTTGCCCCCTGGGACGTTGCCGTGGGCCTGCTGGCGAGGATCGCAGTCTCCATTGCGTCCCCTAATTAACCGAGCCGTTCTGACCTCACGATACCCTGGTTCTGTCCAGTCCGTTGGAAAGCCATGCAACGTAAGAGGAGAGACAATCGAGGCCCCCCGCCCCCAACGCTCGCTTGCCGATATCTACCGTAAACAGGGGCTTCCATGTTACCTTGGGCGTGTCGATTCTGGGACTGCCGTGCCATTGCCCAACGTCTAGTCTAAGTTGCTCTTCTTAAGGGTGGCTGCAGCTGTCATTTTCTTTGGTGCAAAGAAAGGCAGGGACTATGGCCCAAGTCCCGCGCTACTGCTCGTATGTGAACAACTATTCTAGTATGCAAGGAATCGATCCTGCTACCAGCGACTTAGCACCAAACTAACAGCACGTGGCGCGGTCGCGATGAGGGGGGAGCCAGGTGAACCTGTCAATCACAGACGAGCTGCGAGTCATGGTACGGCGATCATACTGTAAGTCTTCACAGCGTCGTCCTCTGGCACTTCGCCGGTGGGCTGAGAACGGCGCGGCTGGCGATGTAACCGTATCCCACTTGATCCAGGTGCCTAGCCAACATTGCTGTGGATGAGTGGATATACCTAGAGAGGGCACGAATTGACGACCGTTTGGCATGCTTGTACCTGCACGACGGTTGTTACTCATGCCTTCGCTACTCGTGGATATAAGCCTATCTAACGGCTCGCATAGTCTCGGCTATAACGCAAGATAGAGTAGTCAATGCCGTGCCGTGCGACAAGTGGCAAACTGTCCCGAGGGTCAGCGATATCTGGGAATCGATTTGATTGTACAACGGCCAATGCCGTATTACCGTCACTGCACACAGGAAAGGACCAGAAATGCAGTCCTTCTCTTTTCCTAACCATACCAACCCCCTTTGAAGCAAATGCAAGTCGCTATAAGCATTCCCCAAATATGCCCCTAGACGCCTACTCATGACCAATTCGTAATACATGCTAGGCCCCGAAGTGCTCACTCCATAGCATCCATTTCGACATCATCGGGCAATGGACCACTGCCCATAATCCTCATCCTATTCCTATCGTAGAAGGAAACCCCCTTGCCTTTCTCTTTTGGTTTGGGTTGACGCGCCTGCCTTGGTCCACGTATCTTTTCCATCTCCCTCTCGAAGCCCTCCAGTGCTTCGTTCTGTGCTTCACCTACATACGGTTCCAGTCCAGCAGCCTCTTCCAGAGCTTTGTTAAGTAACTCCGTCGCGATTGGGTCTTGCGGATTGATGGCCAAGGCCTGGTGCAAGACCACGATAGCTTCCTCTGGCTGTCCAAGTTCCATGAAGAGCAGACCCTTTGAGGAGAAGATGGGTGCATCCTTGCCGCCCAGGCGAAGCACTTCGTCAAATTGCTCCATTGCTTCAGGATACTTCTTGGCACGACGGTAGGCGTGCGCCAGGTTGGTGCGCGCAGCTAGCCATGCTGTGGGTTCCGAATCTATGTCCTCGGCAACCTCCAGTGCTCGGATGAAGAGCTTCACAGCATCAAGTGGCCGGTCTTGGTGGTAGTAGACAACGCCCATCTCGTTCAGTAGTAACGGATCAGTCTTGCAAAGTCCGTATGCTGTCTTCAGGAACTCGTCGGCAAGCGTCATGTTGTTCAAGGCATGGTTCTGCATGCCTAGGAACACCTGTGGCATATGTGTACCCATAAATAGGCGTGCTGCTGTCGAATACGCTGATATCGCCTGGTCATGTTCACCCTCGGCTGCGAAAGTATGTGCAAATCCAATCCAGGCTGGACCAAAGTGTGCGTCCATCATGCTGGCCTTACTAAAGTATCGTCGTGCCTCGGCGATCTTGTCAATCGCAAAATAGTATACACCCACTGCAAGCCACGTCGATGGCTCCTCTGGGTGACTGTCGGCCAGATCATGAGCAACCAGGAACAGGACATTCTTTCTCTTAAGCTCGTAGAGACAGGCGAGGTGAAGAGGGTAGACGTTGAAGTTGTATTTGTCCTCCTGCAGGATGGACTCTGTAATGGCCAAGGCATCTTTGTAGCGACATTGCGTATAGAGCAAATCTGCTCGTGCTAACAGCAGGTCAGGGTTAGCCCCTAGGTTGTAATGCGTCGAGAGTGTTTCGCAAGCTGTTGTGAAAGAGGCTGGGTTCCTGTACTTGGACAACCTCGTCGTGTAGAGCATCTTCGTGAAGTCGGCTGCTTCCTGCGATGATGACTGGTCACCGGCAACGGTGATGGAATCGAAATCCAGGGACTCCAGAAATTGCCATTCTTCATCTGGTGACATGAGCGAATTCTTCATGAGCTGCTGGAAAGCCTCGAAGCATTGCACGTCTATCCTCACGGCATCCTTGTAGCACTCCTTTGCGCGGTCGAAGGCGTTCTGTTTGGCATAGCAGATGCCGCGCAGAAAGCACATGGCAGCCTCGAAGCGCCTGTTAGCCGCTTCTTCGTCCGAGCCATCTCCTCTACGATCCAGCTTGTCCAGCTTGGCAGCGCTCTTCTGGGCCTTCCGCTTGTTCGTCGAGTTCACAATGAGGTGTGTGGGGTTCCGCTCGCCCAGTACGGCAAGCGCTTCGTCGTACCGTGACTGTTTGATGAAGCAGTGCCCGGCGAGGTATCTGCAAGAGGGGTTCCGGGTTATGAGGTCTTGCTTTGAGAGGAAGGCCTGCGCTCGAGTGTAGTTTCCGGTGGCGAAGTGAACTTGTGCCAACCAGAATGCATCATTGTCGTCGTCTGCGCCGCGATATATGTCAGCAGGTTCGGGGCAGCTCGTAAGAGGCGTAAAGCCGACGTACTTGTGAGAGCTAGCAACTTGTCTCCAATGAATATGGCCGAGTCATATTGAGCCTTGTTGTAGGCGTCCTGCCTCCATTCTCTCAGGAACTTCTCCATTGCGGAGATTGAAAGCCTGCGAGCTGGATGGGCGGCATCGGGATTGGCAATCCGGCGTCGTCGTCGGAACGGTGAGTCGACATTGGGCCAGGAAACGCGTCTTGGGTATGGAGACGCGGGGCATAACTTAGTACACGCATAAGCAGTCCCAACCAGCCAATCGGGCCCCACTTCACCATCTGAGACTACATGGTGATGGAACATTCAGCGAGAAACACCACCTAGCATCCTCTCTTGTCGCTGGTTCGTCTAAACATCAAACTTTCGAGTTCTCCTAGATTTTCTCCATTCATATAATCGAAACCAATTTGGATCCTGGACTCGGGAAATGATGAATTGTCAGTCATCCGGTTTTTTATAGGTACCTAGACACGATGTCACTGGGAACATCTCCCAATATTCAGGGCCAAGAATGGTAAGAAACACCGTTTTAAAACCGAGTTTGAACCATAGAAAAGAATAAGCAGAGAAATGAGAAGAAAAATAAGAAAATAATACTAGAATCTGCTCGGCTAGATGTGGCAACTACTCGGAGCTAGATATGCCTACCAAGAAGATGAGGAAGTGGTAGATTGCTAAGGTGACAACAATTTTCTTCATTTTTATTGGTGTCTGGTTTAATGCTTCTATTATGGGCCAATACATTTCTTGGATGACCCCAAATTACCCCATGATTCTAGGTGATGCTAGATTGTTTCATTTTGTCCAAGCTGTCCACCTCATCAAACATCAACTTCTGGAATCATCCGATCGTCTTTAAACGTGATCCGTTGGTTCCTTGACTACAGATCCTTGAAATTATACTATGTTGAAATGGGAAGACGATCGAAAAAGACGCTCGATCAAGATCTCCAACTCGGACATCGTTCGACCTGTTCAAAGAGGTACGTCAACACAAGTGTCCAGATTCTTTAAAAAAAAAAAAAAAAAAAAAAATCAAAATCAAAATCCAGAATGTTTGTTCCTTTCACCTACGCCCGTCCGTAAGAGCGTTGGATGAAAATTGGTGGAGATAAATTCCTTGAGTTTCTGTCGATTTCTCAAATATTCGAGCTAGTAGATTCCATCCTCGTAACAGAGGGACTCCCAGACAGCCTAGAAGCGTAGCCGGGAGTGATCGTGGCAAAACAGTTATAGTGATCGTCGAACCCTCAATGAAATAGTCTTGAATAGCGCTAGTATAAGTACATACGGTATAACTTGGACTAATATTTTGAGCGGTCATCTGACGTCTCACAGATTCTCCTCGCCAATGCCGTTCTTGGGGCTTGCTGTGAATCTTGACATGCCCTGGAGCTCCACCTCTCCGCCTTCTGTTGCGGTTCTCTAATCGCTTTCGGGTTCCTTTTTGCTTATTCTCCCTATAAAAACCACAAGATCCTCGATTGAGTTTTTGGATTGTTCAAGGACGGTGTGAGGTGACAATTACCTTGATATTCGCTTTCGAATAGTTAGTGCTTTCTGACCACTTCCGTGTCCCGCTGGATGAGGTTGATGTGGTCGTTGTAGCGAAGAGCTGCCTGCCTGGTAATGCTGTGAACAGCATACATTCGTTTGCTTTCCTCACAATAGCCCCGAGCTCGGATCAGAAACCGAACGACATGAGCGTATAGCAAGGAGACTGCACGTTTCATCGTTGCAGTTGGTTAAAGTGCTATTGCGAGCTCTACGGTTGGAAGAGAGTCTGAAAGCTCGCAAATAGCCGTGACAATGGTCGTCTCCGTACGCTCATACTCTACCACGGCCTGCGATATATGAGCGACCGCGGTGTATGTGATTGTGTTTATGTTACCACTTCCGCCGAATGAACTTATTGCGCCCCACACAAGACCTACATACCCTGGATCGTGGGAAACTAGTACATCCATCGCGTTGCAGAGTATAAGAGCCGTTGTGAAAAGGCAGTGAGACGATCGCGTAATTTGGACGTTCCGCCACCCGTCATAATGGCCCCTAGCGTTCGCGACCGCTTCCATCACATCTTGCAGTGTGCTCCCCACCAGTAGTTGCTCGGCCACATGTTTCTTTCCAGGATCCTTTGTTAATGTCTCTCTAAAGATCACCAAGCCATCCTGGAATGCCGCTTGAGCTGAGGCAAATGGACTATTGCACGTCAAATTCATGTTAGTCGCGGGTGAAGCTGCGCTCAACGTACCCTGCATTAGATGCATCTTCGGAGGATAATCCAGTTTGTGGAGTAAGGGCAAAGGACATGACTGCTAGGTGTTCTATGTTCAGTAGTGAAGCCACCAGTATACTTTCAGCAAGTGTCAGGCATTTGCGACAGCAACATGTTAGCGTAAGGCGCGACTGACCTTGAGTTCACTTCTATCAAGAATTTCCAGGCTGAGAACGGATGGCGGGCTCACCTGCCAGATGGAGGCAGTGACATCTGCAGTGTGATTTGCCCAAGCCACCATGCTGCAGGGCCGGTCAATCCAAGGCTCATAACGCCCTTGTTCCGTTCCGAGTCATTACAGGTAATGCAGAAGCAGGGTGGTATGCAACAAACGTTGCCGCCGAACTAAAATCGCTTTCGAAGCCCTTTATCACCGTTACGAAGCTCTCATGGATTATTTCCGAGAGTATACTGAGAATTGGAGGGCCCTAAAAGATGAAGACATACGAGGTGACGCATTAAGCGAATACGCGTCGCTGGCACCCAATGATCAACTCTATCACAATGTCAGATGATCTGAGCCATATCGATAAAGCTGAGGAAAGGCGGTCCCTGTATCTATCACGAGACCACACCGTGTCCCATCCTATCTCTCCACGTTGAGGGTTTCAGTGGCCACGCCCTTCTTCACAAATCCGTGCCTCCAGATTCTGCAGAACTAATTTTGGCAGCTGGGATATCTTCCTCGCGGCAATGGGTGCCTCAAAGGCCCCGGTCGCAAGACGGACCGTCCGCGTCTGGCTCTATGCCAAATTATGCGTACCGGGTATTATATCGAGTTCTAGAAGATTAGGTGGTGCGTGAGTCCAGGAAAGGACGTCCACACAAGATCTTGTCGCCCCTTTACCTAGACCCACCACAATGGGTGGGTGGACAGGGTAAGGGAGGTAAACTACGATGCGAGCTTACCGTAGATGATTTCGATCTATACTTGGAGCAAAATAGAGATATGTAATTTCTAGTGTATCAAAGATACTCATCAACATCCAATAAAGAAAAAGCATCGGCTAGAGGGTCGCGGCCCCCTTCAGATGCCAACAGTATGCCCAACCTAGCGATGACCAAATCGCTACGGCCAATCACAAGAAATTTGACATCCGATATCAAAAGTGTCCTAGAATTCAAGGAGGAATATGCTGAAACACGGCAAGTTTACGATAGCACATCGCAACTACACGCTCCCTTTTTATTTGTTTTCCACCAACGGAATGAGTGGGAAATGATCCGAGATAGGCTGACACCGTCATCTCAAGAGCAGATGGTTATGTTCTGGAATTGCATACGTGATCCAGAAACACAGGGACGAGTACGCGGCTGTAGACGCGTGTATTCAGGGGGGCGTGATCACCTTTAAGTGCATCGAGTACTTACTTGAACCGGAAGACGTGTTAGTCCAACGAAAGCGCAACGACCTTGTGGGCTGGGTTACTAAATCTTGGGCAAGACTCTACAAAACTTATGAGACAACAAGAAAGAAAACCGCTGAGATCACCAAGAGCAGGAGCTCCATCACTCCTCGTGGCTCGACAGAAGCAACCAAGCTGATGGGAGGTGAGAAGGTGATAGTACAAGATTGGACTACCACAGTGTGGCGTTGGGAATTTGATGGAAATATCCAACGTATTGATGTCAATCTCACGTTCTCCATCATGGTCGATGAAGTCCATGAAAAGAAGACTGGATCTCAACAAGAACGGGGAAAACGCTCACTGCTGAAAGAGTAGCTGAGATCACCGAAAAGCCTCTATACCCAGTTACGTGTGGTGATGTGGGCACGAAGGCAGAGGCTATGGAGACGTACCTGGAGTCCGTCTTCCATCTAGGCAAGCTCTGGGGTTGCATCGTCCTACTCGACGAAGCGGATGTGTTCCTTGAGCAAAGCAGTCTCGAAAACCAAGATAGAACCGCGCTAGTATCAGTTTTCCTACGAGTTCTCGAGTATTACGAAGGTATTCTAGTACTTACGAGTAACCGCGTCGGCATCTTCGACGAGGCCTTCAAGTCTAGAATCCAGTAGGCACTCCATCATCCCACCTTAGGCCCGTATCAGCGTTTGTGGATCTGCGAAAACTTTCTTATCATCGATCTTCTCTAGCCTATTGAGTGTAGATTTGGCGGACCCCCGGGATAATCTAGATGACCTGAAGGAGGAGGGGATGAATGGGCGGCAAATCAGAAACGCCATCACAACGGTGAGACTACGTAAAGTAGAAGAATACGACAATGACGTATACGCATCTGAAGAATGTAATCGAGGTGTCCGGACGTTTTGACAAGTACCTGAACAAACTTCATGGTGGGCTTGTGGAAGACCAACTGGCTGAAGACGAAGGATTAAAGCTTGGATAGACAACGGCGAATAGGAGTGAACTCATGAATGTACATGCTTGGAATCAGGTTTATCGGGTCAGGCGGTCTTGTGGACTAAGGTAACACTACTGTACTGTATTTTCAAGATAATATAATAAATTTCCGTCGCAGGATCAGTACTTCTATTTGGGTCATTTAGGTGTTACTGAACGACGATACCGTCCTCTCGACTGTACGTACAGAGCGCTAAGAAGAATCACGAATATTCATTTGTTCATCGCCGATTCGAAGTATGAGCGTTCTATACAGCTTATTTCTCAACTGGCCCGAACGAGATGACGGCTGACAACTATACAAGTTAGTACAAGAAAGTACTTACTGTCTTGACCATGATTTATACATATTGGTCACAGCCTTGAACTTTCAAAAGCTAGGTCTAGTAAACATGTATTCTCCAGTGAAGGCATGATGATGCCCCTACTCTTGAATTCATAGTTCTAATACAATATGGCCACTTATACGGGACTAGACATCGAGAGTACTTGGAAATCGGGGTTTATAGAGAAATTTCGAGCAGTTGGTAATTCACTACGGGAACAAGTAGTGTGCCCCATGTTGCCTTGTGTTTTGGATCCATAAAAAGATACCCTTTAAGTACCTACGTTTACTATTTCCGCACGATATGATGTTCTCGGTTGGAGTGCGGTGATCAGTGTCCTTTTTACTGGTGATGTCGGTGACGTATGTTCGCAGGTTTGATTTTCACCGGTCCGTTTTAAAAATATATCAATATCGACCGGGGATTGAGAGCAGTCGGGGATTAATGGTCGGAGGGTTCTCGATATTTGCGACATCGTTGGATTACTGTGGGTTTTGTCAGCGGATGACCACCATATTCTGCTTCTTTTGTTCGATGTAGCCTAAACCGTCGATCGACACCCTATGTCTGTTGCTCTTTCTCCCAACGCTCAAGATCTAGAACTACCCCGTTGACTAGTAAGAAAGTCAAAGTCGGCCGACTTTGTCAGCTCAGCGTAAATCATCATGGAGTCCAATATCGACCCACTGAAAGTGGCCAGGATCGCCAATATGACATCGAACATGGAGTACTGGCTTGGTTGGCTTCGGAGTTGGAGCAAGGCCTAGAACCTAGACCGCTTGTGCTTGTTTTCGGCCACTCAATACATAGAACTAACAGAACTAAAAATAAAGCCTTAATTTGACGGCGACACAAGAATATGATTATTCACAGACGGTGTATGACAGCTCAGGGGACACTGACCTCAGTTGCATCGGTGTGCCGACCTGTAGCCTGGGATGAGCCGTTCTCGAACGTCATTGGAATTGAGTGCTGCCTCGTACGCGCAAAAGTGTACCATGTTTCACAGCCATCATAATTCTCCCAAATGTTTGCCATTGCGTCATTGGTGCAGCAGCAAAGAAATACGCTTACATGAGTGGCAGGCATTGCTGCTCAGTGACGACAGTTGACCATGCAAGAGACATTCCTAATACGCTGTATGTCGTATTTTTCCTTTTATCTGATTTTACGGGACTCGAGTCTGTTTCGAGATCCAGTTAAAAGTCGATCTTCGTCGATACTGTGATCCAATTTTACCAAAGCTTGCGCGTCATAAGAACCACACGGAGTCAGCATAGGCAGGTCGATTACGGATAAGTGTTGAGAAGCACGTTTTAAGAGCTAAGGCATCCACCCAGCCATGAACAAGGATCAATATGTACCTTGACCATACAGATTCGCGTGCGGGACGTCTGTATCCTAATCCTAGTACAAGTGGACGATCTCTCGTGCATCGTACTTCGGCTAATAGGGTCGGACCATACGTACCAGATATTCTTTCTGGAGAGCAAAAGGGCCCTTTCTCCAGGATACCGCAGTGGTGACCCCCATAGATAACTTTGTCACATCAAGGGTTTGCACCTCACTCGACAAGCGTACGAAAAGTGTCATCCCAGCAGCCTAGTGACGGACAAGTCAAAGTATCGGTGCAAGTATTGACGCGCGTTATGGGCAAGCATCATAAAGCCATACGAGCAGCTCGTCATGAAGCAGTTGACCTTTGCTCGAATAGGCCAGATATCTGGAGAGCATATTCCCGAGGCGTTGGAGAATGCCCATGATCGTCAGGCCATCGGTATAGGTTAGGCAAAACGATCAGAGGGGGAACGGAGGTTGAGGGCCCCTGATTTCGTCATCACGTGGGATCCCGGGAGGACGTGTGGCCGATAAGGGTCCAAAACATCGTCAGCGGCGAAGGAGAGTTGCTGCATCCTGCCATAGTAAACTTTAGTATGAAGGCAGGAAATTTGCCCATGTCTCTGGCGTCAATCTCGCATAATATGTGGAGATGGCAGAGGAGAAAGAGCCGCGCCGGAAGAAGATCCAGTTGCCGGCTGGTTGTCGATGAACTCTATGCCGGAAACGTGAAACATGGACCACATTGAACTCGATGTCCAGTTCTTGCTGACATCATATGGAAACGATGGTGAAGCGAAGTAGAGGAAACAACACCTGGCGCTCCAGAGTTGCCGGGGCGGTGGCGCACCCCATCAGCTGTGACCTCATGGGGCACTGGGTCGTTATGTATGTAGGTAGTCGAGGAGGTTGCAGCTGCAGCATGCACCCGAACCCCAGCCTATTTACTGCGCGGGCTTATGCAGTGTGTGCTCGCTTCAGCACTGCTAAAACCGCGTCTGCTCAGTCTTGGCGAAACTTATGTCATTTTGCTTGTTGCTCGTAGCCAGTTCTATCACACCCATGTTGGACCCTTGTTTTCCCACCCTGGTTCTGGGCGAGACCAAAGTCAACATGGGTGAGGAATAAAGTGCTAGTGCGCCTTTTGATGTTAGCACTGACGTCGTCCGCCTCATGCAATCTACCTGCCATGTACAATGGAATCGTTGGTGCTCATCTGGCTTGGCAGGATGTCCCGTGTTGGCAGTTGGCACGGATTGGTTTGTCGCAGTCGAGCTTGCCTACTCGACATCTTGCGCTCTCTTGTTGGGCTCGGCCAGAAGTACCAGCGCGGGTGCCTGTGCCGCCGTGGCAAAGCGCACCTTGAGAAGGTCTCGTGTTGTTTCAAGCCGTCAAGTGTCTGGGCTGCTGGTATTTGGCAGGGGATGGGGCAAAGATGGGAAAATCCACATTGCCTGGGACGTTTGCTGGAATTCTGCATGTGGGAAAGGACCCTGATTTTCGAAACTTGGACGGCGACACTGCGGACCCTTTAGGGCTGAAGGTCTGGCGTTCTAGGCCATCGTGTGAGATCCTCATGATTGAAGTTGTTCCCCTGGCCGATTCTCACTATTATGGAGCTAGGTGAGCATCGAGCCAACGATATGCCGGTGCTGCTCACAGAATCTGGGGAGAGTGGTCACCACTCTCGGGACGAAAAATACCGGTACTTGCTCAAGCCGGACGTCCAAAGTACACTTGGGCCTGGGGCAAGTGCGGCTGGCGGTACTGCTGCGTTACCGTTGTACGCTACTGCACTACCCTGGGGGTCCTGGCCCGCAGAGATACCGTGTAATAAGTCTGACTCGTCAAAAGAAACAAAGGGTCCTCCCTTGGCACCTCGAGCAAATGACCTCAATGGCTTTTGCTTTGCTCGTTACAATGCACCTGAGGCACACTACCAACCTACCGCTCTAACTGCTTCGGGGTATTGGGCCGTACTGATAGAGTTCTGAAGGCTCTCTTCTAGGTTACTGTATTTTGCATAGCAGTGAAGTGTTGACTGAGGCGAGGCGCACAAGAACATCTACTCCAAGAGCAACAGGCGCATCGGATGACGTCAGTTGGCACTCCAGACACAGAGCCGCCAGCGCCAGTTCTGTCTATCACATATGCAACGCTCACAATACGGTTTCCGTTCACAAGCTTTGTCGCAAATTGGGCTCTGGAGATAGGCTTGTCTCGGCGCACACCATCTCTTACTGCTTGCGGTGAAGTTCGTCATGTAAAAGCTTTGGCCAATAGCAGTGACATAAGGGTATGACTTCAAGATCTGCAGGGTCTTTCCTTTTCCGTCCGCCTCGGTCATCATCCCTCATCCCCCAGCCCCGCCGTCCCCTAGTCAACCACCCTTTTCATTGGCTCTATGACATGTGAGCGTCGAGACTAAGAGCGGACGGAGGCGGGTCCAGCCAATCTACGGCCTCGCTCAAGCAGCCCGGCAGACTGCGTCCGCCTAGCCTCGCTCGTGGCGAACCCCTAAAGGCCCGCAACCTAGACGATTGGCCTGTTGGCGCCGCCGCACATACGCCATAAGGTGCATGGGTAGGTTCCAGTCGCGGCACGAAAACGGCCATGAATGCTGTCGATCTACGCATATCCTTTGCTCGAGACATGGGAATCTGCGCGAAATGTGGTCGCACTAATCCGACGCTCTTGGTTGGGGCCCCCCAGCCATGATAGGCAGAAAAAAAAGAGGAGTAATACCGCAGGGTCGCTTCTGAAGTCAGAAGCCGCCTCAAACGCCGCCTGTGCATCATACCTAAGCCTAGATCCCATTTGCCGTCTTCTTAGATATAAGTTCACCTGTCGCTTCTATCTACAACTATCTCACTCCATCACTCCATCTTAACAGCATCGCATCGCATAAGCAATACCCTCAACTCAGCCTGCAGCAATTCCAGTCGAGTTCCTTCGATAAACTTTTATCATTACAAGACCGAATCAAAATCACATCCTCCCACACCAAACATCAAAATGTCTTCTCGTGGCACATACTCCTCCTCGGCTCTGCCCATGTCGCCGACTCCTCCTAGCGACCTTCCATCATACGCCCGCTTCATGCATCAACATACAAAGAAGCAGATGGAGGAGGCTTCTAGATCATCGCATCGCCGGAGCTCCCGGTCGAGTCGCGTCGCCCCTAGCATGCCGAACGGCGGCTCTTCATCAACAGCATCGTCTCCTAGTTCCAACGGGGTTGAATATCACGATTAGACGATGGGCTGCAACATACACTATCAACAATCATATTGTATGATGTAACAACAATTCAACGGCACGATTGTAATATATCGATGCACCCACCCCATATCGGCACCAGCACTTTGACTCGGTGTGATATGTTTTCACGAGTTAACGATCCAGCATATACTGGAAGGAGGAACGAAAACTGTATACTACTACTCAGCATGAGCGTACAGGAGTTTAAGCGCTATTGCATTTTACGGGCATAAATAAAGTAGACGCGGCGTTATGGGTGACAGGCTGGACGTCGTCTGACAGGTCATGATTTTTACTCAGCATACATACAAATTCAATCATCAAAGACCTTCATATGATACTGCTCTGCAACTTTGCACTCGTGTTTTGTCTAAACGTGAGAAAAACGTTAAACTCAGCCATAGCTACTTAATACAACAAGTTAGCAACACGTAAATATACACACTCCGTCAATAGGTGTTAGTAATTTATGATACACTCACCTTTTATCAATATTAATTTTGATATTTACAGCAAGTCCTTCACACTACGGCTTTACTTGTTAGCAACACAAGATACTGACGAACATTCTTTGAAAACTAATCATGGAATTCTTTTTTGTCTAACTTCCAACTTCGCGTGACTTGTATCCAAGTTCTGGAATGATACACGTAAGCCTCTAACCTTAGTCTCTCGACTAACGAGCTTCACTTGAATTAAAAAAATTAAAAATTCTTGGTGCCATAATGCTTACTGTCGTTCAGGCTCTTGCTTACTGGCATGCAGAGCGTCCCCGGATTCGTGTTTCTCGAGCACAGCCCGCGCATGACGTCGCTAATGCTGCTTGGGCGCTCAGGAACGAAACAGCATCATCAGTGCTCAAGACCCAGCCACTGTGTTTTGGGCTCCACAACTGTAAAAAATGGATCTCCCATCAACTTGCCAAAGCGGATTTCGTAATTCCCATGCTCAAACCCGCGGGGGTTGCATGTTTCCGATGAATGAGTCCCACCCCTGTCCCACCCCCTGCCGTGCATTCCTTCCGCCTCGGCGACCCGGGAGTCGGCCATCTTGTCCAAAACAGGTACGGCAATAGTGGGGCGTAGGTAGGTCGATCATCGCATATCCTACATTCTAGATCGCTGAACATTCTAGACCGGTGAACATAGACCATCCCCACACACACATCCAGACATCTCCAGACATCTAGATGCGTGTGGGGAAGAAAGGACTGACTGACGCCTTGCCTTAGCTTGGGGGAATCGACAGAGTGACGGACCAGAAGCTCCTGCAACAATGTCCAAGTCGGATTTGTAGACCTCAAGTTCGATCATAAGCCAAGCTTAAGACAAAACCAAGGCTGTTTTGTCTGTGGACAGCACTTTCAAGCAATAAATAGCCATGACTGGACATATAGCTCGCTCGACCTCACAATCAAGTATCTCTGCAAGATTTGTCTGCTGGAAGAATTTATGAAAGTAAATGCAGAGACCCGTAGGTGGAAACATGATTCATTGCCCAAAATCGGTATCGCTCGTCTTAGAAAGCCCAACGCCAGAGAACCTTCGCTATGCTCAAAATATCCATTCGCCAAGCTGTAGCCGTGATTATAACCGTACACCCGTTAGTTGCATCCATGAATGCTTAGTCCGAGTCTGAATCGTAGCTGACTAGACTAGCAATGGCCTTCTTCTCAGGCTGCTTCGAGGGCGGAGCCTGCGGCTGTGACTGTGGCTCCGGGTTCTTCTTCTTTATCCCCAATATCGCCGGTCCAGCCTTCTTCTTGACTGGCGGCGTTTTCTTGATGAAGCTGGGTAGTGGTGGAGGTGGCATGTCCGAATCTACAATGGTATCCTCGAGGACCTCGTCCACAATGGCATCCATCTGTCGTGCGTTCGCAAATGCGGCTTTTGCTGCCTCCTCATCTTCTTTCTCCTGCCTGGTCGCGTCGTCGTCCTCTGGCTCTGCAACAGTGAACTCCACGCCATCCCTCTCGCTGCGCTCCAACCTGGCATTCCTTGTCCGGATCTCATCCAATGCATCTGCGACCGCCATCTCCCGCTTGGCATCGACTGTCTTGGCCTCGAGCTCCACCATAGCATTGCGCTCCTCTTCCTCTTTCTCTAACCTCTGCAGCCGTTCCTCGTCTGTTTCCTCGGCCGTGTTCTGCCTCCAGGGTTCCACATTCCGCTTCGCGCCTCTCTCGCAGGCATAATCGCCATTCTTGGGATCCGTTTTGAAGGTAATCTACAACACTCGGTATTAGCCATTGGTTCGAGTATACCTGCTAGGCTTTCGCGGGTTGATGGTCGTGTTTAAAGGGCAAAGACGCCCCTGAAATAAGGGCGGGAAAGAAAGAGACTCTAAAGATTCACCTCGGCGGAGCACCTTGTACATCTTATATAGAAGCGGAAAATCTGGATCCCCAAGTATTTGGCGTTTTCGGGAGTCTCTTTTCGCGCGTTAAACTACAGTCAATTAGTATGGTGCCTTGAAGTGACCGTCTTCGTGATATTGCGTACCTTCCGTCCTTTGTATATGCTGCAAGATAGTCAGAATATTGAATCAGACCAGAACCCAGGGTGGATTGCACTCACAATTCGCCACACGTCGTACATTGCATCGAAAAGGGCGCCATCAAGCGCACAGTCTGTACTTTGGGGCCGACCTGCTTGGGGCCACGGGAGCGCTGTATCTGGCGCGGATCGAAATCCGGCGGATAATATTTGGTCTATGCCCAGGTCAGCATTCCACACGAACATACACCATTGCAGTGTCGTGAAGGAGCTTCACTTTCGGGCAAGTGGGTTTTGAGGGGTGCTTACCAGGACTTTCCGCTCGGACATGGTGGGCTGGTGAAGTTGAAAGGCGCCGTCTGAGGAATACTTCTACGCGTAAAGGGTTCGCGAGCTTATTGGGGTGCTGCGCGACAAAGATTGGAACGAGCGCAAGCTCACGATACTTGGACGTGTGTGCTGGTGTTTGATATCCAGAGGTTGCCTGCAACGCAACACTGGAGAAGCTAGGCCGGAGATATGCGGGGCGTTGGCTGTGGCGTTTTCAGCCTCAATGCTCCGAGCCGTGGCGCAAGTCTGGACTTTGGGGCTGATCCCACTCAGCCCTTCGGCCAGTTGGCTTCATCTGCTCTGATGTCACCCATGACATGACTTGCCACCATTGTTCGAACCAAACGTCAACGTCAATGTCAATCTCCATGGTCTGTCACCTGGGGTCGTTCATTATGACTTATTCAATTACACGGTTGTTTACATGCTCATTCAGTAGCAGGAAGTTTGCTGGGAGGATTCGGTTTGTCGAAAGACATGATTGGTTTGCCTCTTGGCATGCTTGCCGAGACGTGAAGATGGCCAGACTTCGTGAAACCTTTCTGAAAGTAAACAATAGTCCGCTAAAACTCCAGCGATATGTATGATCATTTCTAGCTCCGGCTACTTGCAGACAGTCCCTGTCACTGAAACGTGGGAAACGTGGAGAATTCGGCCAGGATCCCAACATCTCGACGAACCTGGCTTCTGTAGGATCTCGATCGCTCTGCCGTTATGACGCAAGTGCTTCTCACTCTTTCCCCATAAACGGCAGAGCTACCCAATTGATACACTATCCGACGGCCCCATATTAACGGCCGTGGATTCTATTCTTACCCAGTATGTGTCAGGTAAAGCTCAAACTGGTGACGGGTTGAGCCTTTCTCCTAGACATCAGCGAGCTACCCCAGCGACGAGGTGAGATCAGTGCAATCGGTCCCCTGTGATTCGGTCGATACGAGGTGAAGCACCAGCGCGACAGTACATACGGTGCTGTGGTTGTGACTGGCCAGCCCTCCTACGGTCCCCAAGCAACCAGGCCGTCAGTCACATCGCGATCCGCTTTCGTCACTATTCGTCATATTTGGTACGTCGATCACGGAGTATTGTTACAACTGAGTTGCCGTTGCAATCGAGATGCAGAATCTCGGGCTGATCGCCCACACTACTCTCTGTAGGGGAGTACTTGTGTTGTTTGGTAATGAACGTACCAGATTTTGTGCCAAGCAGCTCATACGTACCTGGTTGTCACCACTCGTTCTGATTGACACCAATCTCCAACATCTCGGCTAGAACATCCCACTTACTGGCAGCAGCTTCCTTGCTCGCTCGTGCGGCGCCTCGAAGTCCCCCACAAATGAACCTCAGTTGTCTATCAAACTGCGCTCGGAACCCAAACAGCAGTCTGTCGTAAGGCATATCTGAAGGCTCATTGTTCCCACTGTCTTGCTCGCCCAAGAAGGAATTGTCCTCTTCCTCGGTGATATGTATGTACTTCTCTGCTCGCTTGTTTTGCGGTCTAGCAGGCACCGGGACGGAAAGGCGAGAGAGCTCTTGAGTTTCGCTGGTTTGACGCTCGACTTCCGCTCGATGCGCATCTTCGAGAAGTATGGCAAGGTCCATGATCCCAAGCATTGACTCTCGAATAGGACCCAGTTTGCTACTGAGACAAGAGGCATCCCGTATGTGCTTCGCAAATGCAGAATGGATGCTAGCCATCGAGTCGACATCTGGTGATCGATCCAACTCTTCCTGAAACTGTGCAATCAGGGGCGCAATCACGATGTTTGAAAGATACGACTTCAGACAGCCGAAGAACCATAGGAGCCTCGAACGTAGACCGTAGTATACTGCTTGGCCGCTCGTAAGATCAAACAAGCCCTTTGTTAGGAAACGCTGCTTCTGAAGCATGTCCACGGCCCGGTGGGTTTGGAGTAGCAACGTAAAAACAGCTTGATAGTGTGTCATACTCTCGTCGGATATAATGATGCGGATGGGCCAGGACATTCTATAATTCAGTGAAACAGCTGGCAGACAGTCTCGAACAGATTTGCGTATAACTACTGTATCTTGATGGAGACATCCCGCGGCAGACACGACAATGCGATGGGCGTTGGTTACGGCACCAAAAGCGTCTTGAAATGATTGAGTAAGGAGGAAACGATCATGCCAATTGTCGTTGAGAAGGTCGAGGTTGTTGAACAGGCTACGGGCAAAGTCGTCCAAGCGGGATCCATCTACCATGAGGTAAAAATGATAAAGGTCTGATAAAACCGACTGGAGACCGCAAGAGTCAAACAACACACGTCGAAGCTTAGCTGAGGCTGAGTGGTGTTTGCTTTGCATCCACCCTTCAAACCCCGAATCGAACACTTCTGAAAACGGGGCAAAATTTCCGACTCCAAATGTTACGAGCGACTCGAAATCGAGTAACGGCTCTGCAATATTGTTTTCGAGTGTCTCGTGAGTCTCATATTTCCCAATATGCTTGAGGACCACTACGCTCTTTCCCGTGGTGAAGATCTTCTCGACGGCGGGTTGAAGAAAGCTGGGAGCATGCAAGACACCATCTGGCGATCTGCGGAGCGCAAATTGGCCTGCCCAAACTTGACTCAGCGGCAGATGAGATTGCAGTTCGGTAACGAAAAATGTCTTGTCATTTGCGGAGAGCACACCATCTTGCATCCATTGCCGTATAGGTCTAAGATAGACCTGAAAGCATTCGAAAAAGAGTGTGCCAAGTGATTCGTACAAGGACCCATCACCTCCCAACTGGGCAATCGTGATCAATTCGAACAGTAACTCTAGATACCGGAAAGGATGCGGGTAATTCTCCTTCTCCAGTTTCCGAATGACCTGGGATAATGAGCAAAGTGTCTGTAGACGTGGTCTTAGATCCTCAGCCACCCTCATCAGGCTCACTACCGTGTCTTTTTTGAGGTCTACGAGGTCTGCCTCAATCGCAGCAAGCCGGCGATCGAGAGTCCGAAGCTGCTTCTCCACTGTACTGCGAAAGACTTGAAGTAGGGGTGTTTGCTGGTCCTTCTGTGCAAACCGCCTCGAGACCTCAATATTCCTGCCGAACTCGCCCCATTGGCTCAACAACGCTTGAAACGATTTCCAGGACACATGCTGCAACTTATACCTAGTCGAAGATCGGCAATCCGCGTTGAATAGATCGTTGCGTAGTCCTCTGAGCATGAATAATACCTCTCGCACAGCCTGAAGTTCCGAGATGGTGGTCTTTGCGTCAGGCTCTGATATTTCTTCAGGTGTTAGCCTCCATGCCTGGCTCTCCCGGACTATTTCAAGAGTATTCGTATCTTGAGGGGTGACAACCAGATCTGTAGGTCGCCGGCGGTACTGGGCCTCGATGCTCGAGAGCGATGTCCCCTCTGATCTGTCCGAGACATCTGAATGGTTATCAATGAAATCGTCTTCGGAGCTATCACCCCTAAAGTCAACCTGCTTCCACAGGTCGCGGTCGGCTGCCCAATCATCTTCCTCTGCAACCTCTTCCCACTTGAGCGGCAGACTTGGATCTTCAGCAGGTTGTCGTAAAATCCCGAGGTCTTCAAGCCTCGACTTGCTGACCGGCTGATCTGCCAATTCCAGGAGAAAGTGTAGGACCTCTGGAGTGAACTTGTTTGAGACATTTGACAGAATGTCCAAGTTCTCTCTCAAGGCATCGGCTAGCCTGTCTCGATTGAGAACTCGGAACCTCTCTTCTAAGCCATTAAGCTGGTCCTCAACATCGAACTGATTGGTGCGCAGGAAGTTGTGATGGCGGAGGTTTTGCAAACTCGTGTCCCTTAAAGCTCCCAATCTCGCCGGATTCGGCTATTTTGTATTAGTGTCGAAGTCCGAAGTCCTTAAAAGGTAAACGTCAATTAAATCCTTACTTGAGCTACGATAACCTCAATGAGTTCATCCGTCAGTGCACTCAACCGTGCCGCCAGAGCCATGTTGGAATAGTCTTGACTGCAAGGGTATTTGGAATGCCTGCAGTGCTGATTTCTTGACTGTGTATACACAGATCTAACAGGTACCGGGCCAGGTAGTCCTCCATGAAGTGGGTAATCTTATTTCGTGGGCAGATCTAATGCAACTTGGGATTCCGATGGAGCGACTGGCATTTCAGATGCTATCGACTTCCGATCGAGGGAAATGCCGTTATCCGTTGGACGCGACCAACCCGCGTTTGACCAGGTTGCGGCCGGGCAGGGGTCGGGACACTCAAATGTGCATTTGTGCTAACTTGGCCACTGGCAGCTCTTGCAGTTAAAGTTGCCAGCCGGGGCCCTGGCGCTCACAGTGCCTTGGCGGGCGCCGTCCGCGGCATTTCCGGTGTCCACGGCGCCAGTTCACACAGTAACGCCCCCTTTTTTTTCCTAGGGAAGCCGCGTCAAGGTGCGACGTGGGATTTTCCGATGAACGCCTAATCCTGATGCCGCAGAAAAGTTCCAGAGCCCCATCCCCGATAGTCAAGACGACACTACCATTTCCTAGTCTAGTCGGCCTCGATCGACCTTTGCTGGCTTTTTGCATGGCGACTGACATCTCAAGCATCAATTGAGACACATCAACTGCGCACGAGCTTTAGACTTTTTTTCCTTTTCTCTTCCCCTGATCGCACGAGCCATACGACAGCGACCGACGCCCCTTCCGTTGATGAGCCGCGAGCGCCAGCCGACATCATGGCCATCGCAAGGCCAGTCCGCGCCCTAGGGCTCGCTGCCATATTCATGTGGTGCTTCTTCCTGTATACGATATGGCGACCATCCGCCCCTTTGGGCCCAGGCGATTCCCTCAAGAATCTCGAGAGAGACCCCAACCTAGATCGTAAGTCCGACTGTCGCCGAGTCGCGATAAGCCATCCCTTTTTGCTGACATTGGTATAGCCACTGGAGAGCCTGAGGGGAACCTCGTCCGGGCATCGGCTGCGTACAATCCCGATGCGAGCCCCTCGGCACGAATCAATGCGACTTTGCTGGCCTTGGTACGAAATGAGGAACTGCAGGGAATGCTACAAGCAATGGGCGATCTTGAGCGAACGTGGAATCACAAGTTCAACTACCCATGGACTTTCTTCAACGAGGTCCCCTTTAGCGAGGAGTTCAAGAAGAAGACCCAAGCCGCGACAAACGCCGAATGTCGATATGGTACGTCGAAGGAGTTGCAGCACCGCAACAGCAATAGTTTGACTAACGTTACCCCTGGCAGAGGTTATCCCCTCGGAGCATTGGGATAAACCATCCTGGATCAACGATGACTTGTACAAAGAATCTATGAAAATCCTGAAGGAGAACGATATTCAGTACGCCGACAAGATTTCATACCACCAAATGTGCCGATGGAACAGCGGTCTCTTTTACAAGCACCCAGCTCTGGAGCACACCCAGTTCTACTGGCGTGTCGAGCCCAAAGTCCACTTCTTCTGCGACATCGACTACGACGTATTCCGCTATATGCAGGACCACAACAAAACCTATGGTTTCACCATCAACCTCTATGACGCACCCAAGTCGATTCCCACCTTGTGGCCCGAGACGACCAAGTTCATTGCGCAGCATCCGGAGTATCTACACAGTAACAATGCGCTGCAATGGGTCACCGACAAGTCACGCCGGCCCAGCCATAACGAGCAGGCCAACGGATACTCTACCTGCCACTTCTGGAGTAACTTTGAGATTGGTGACATGAATTTCTGGCGCAGTCAGGTATACGAGGATTACTTCAACCACCTAGACAGGGCTGGCGGTTTCTTCTATGAGAGATGGGGCGACGCTCCCGTGCACAGTATTGCGCTTGGCTTGTTTGAGGACAAGAGCAAGATTCACTGGTAAGTCCCACTGCTCACTGCCCGCTATCCGATGACCGTCCTGCTAACAAGCTCGTCTAGGTTCCGAGATATCGGATACCAGCACATTCCTTTCTTCAACTGCCCCAACTCGCCGAAGTGCAGAGGTTGTGTAACAGGGCGCTTCACCGATGGCGAGGCTTGGCTGAATAAGGAAGACTGTCGCCCAAATTGGTTCAAGTACGTTGGTATGGGCTGAAGAAACATAATGGCATGAACGAGGGCTAGTTGCATAGCACGTGTCACGGATGTATTAATGTCTGGGTAGTGTTGCCAGGATATAGGCAATTGCATCTTTTTGGGGCAACAGGTGTTATTGGCGTAGACGGCGGCATTGATAGAGTTTATTTGCGCTAATATTAGCGATATGACAGTTGTACAAAAAGAACACCATCGAATGTCACGATAGCATTTCTTGTAACTTCCAAGTCTTGGATTGTGAACTTGGGAGTTGTAGTGCTGAGGGACGAGTACTTAGTGGTATCCGAGGACGGTGACGACCCCTGATGTTCCGCCGACACAGTACTGATCTCCGAAGCCGTCCTCTCTCCATGAAATGCAGCTTATCACGTTACTGCGTTCCTTCTCCTTCCCATCCTTGCCAACTAGCTTCTTCTTGGGTTCCGACCCAACTGGGCCCCAGGGGATCCTAATCTCGGCAGCAATATCTCCCGTCAGTGTATCCCAAGCCCAAAGCCGTCCCTCGCCGTTCTGACCAGGCGCTGCTGTCATCTCGTCCCCCACGAGGACATATTGTTCCTTACCTCCCAGAATGCTTTGAACCCTCAGTTGTTCGTTCCGAAACCCTGGATCCGTATACGTCTTTAGACAAGTGCCGTCCCTCCGATCCATGAACCGGACCTTGCTGTCCAAACTACCGACCAAGACCGCCTTGCCATCTTTCGAGAGTGATAACGAGGTCACGGAAGGTCCAATGACATCTGTGACACACTTTCCCATCCGCACATCGTACGTGCGAACCCGTCCATCCACACTACCGGTCACGATATCGGCGCCGCTCACAACGACCGCGGACACACTATCCCGCGCCTCGGACAAAATCTGGACGGGCTTGAACGATCCTGATTTCAAATCCCAGATACGGACGCTGGTGTCGAGCGAGCCGGAAACCAGCAAGGTATCATCATCGCCCGCAAAGGAAACGCTGTTGATCCGTGCGGTGTGTGATTGCTGGTTTCCACCCAACCGTCGGATTGTCTGCGCTGTAGCTACATCCCAGAGGAAGAGGGAGCGGTCGCCACCAGCAGAGGCGAAGCGCGCATTATCGGCGCTGATGGAAAGTGAAAGCACTTCGTAGCCATGTGCGCTATAGTTTTGGATCAGGCGCCCCTGAGGGATTGGGGGCTGAGTGGGGGATTGCTGCTTGGTGAGATATGAATTCTGCGGTAACACCGAGGTTGTGGGAGTGGGATTGTAGAGGCGGATTGACCGGTCTGCGGATCCCGCTAGAATATACGTTCCTGGTGAAGCCGAGTAGGTGACTGCATGGACAGGGCCTGGTATGGTGTTAGTCTGAAGGTGGAAAATAAAAAAAATTGGCGATGAGTTCCACCAACGAGGCGCTCATGAACTGGAACGCGCAGGCCGGCGCGTTTTATAAAAAGACACTTATTGACTAACCATTTGACCCTAGCAGATGGGCTACGGGTTTGTCAGGGAAAGGCATGTTCTTTTTACTGGTACTGCGTCCATGGCCAAACTGTATGGACCAAGAGAAAGATGAACAGAGTTCAGATAGATCTCGCGCAGCACAACCACATGTCCGTATGGCTTTTCTGTTTCCACGAGCCTCGATTGAAGAAGCCGAAAAGAATATAATACATATATAATAGTAACCGTGCAGGAGTGAGTTCTGTATCGAGTTTCGAATTGGCAGCGCATCTAGTGAGACAGAACGGAACGGAACGCATTATACGGATCAACAATTATGCCGCTTAATTGATAGGACCGCGCTAGTCGCATCCATGTCGTAGCAGATCGCGGCGTCTTGAGCGATAAGACGCGACCCTGGAAAAAGTTTAGGGAAGCTCCAGGGCCAGTAGCTAGCGAGTCCCCAGCATCACCGATTTCTCTTGTCGGAACAGCAATTCGTCTCGGCCAGTCGCCCCAATGCTTCGATTGAGGAGCCAGGCCATTCGTCGCCTGGGAACACCATATACTTGCCCGGCATGTCTTCCCACGACCCGTGCCCCGGCCACCGCTGGGCTGTACTACACTACAGCCGCCAGACAATATGTACACACCTCTGCGACACAAACTGCGAAGGATGCCAATAATGCAAAGACGGCTGTAAAAGACAAGTCTTCCAGCAGCGTCAAACCTTCAAGAGAAACCCCTTCAAAACCACCACAAAGCACCTCGAAACCCCATCACAAGTCCAAGAAAGCGAAGAAGACACGGAAAGCAGAGACAACTGCGCCTCCGTCGGCAAATGATTCACAACACCAATTGAAGGTCCTCCAGGGCGCAATAGCTGCCCTGAAGAATGTACTGGGCCAACAAAATATCAAGGTCGACGACATGAAGAAATCAGGAGACCGTCGCGAGCGTCGCAAGAAGCTACAGCCAGAACAGCCCGAGTCTGCCACCCAGAAACCACCTGCGCCTGTAGCACCAGAAATCCAGACAGATACGGCCAAACCAAGGAGGGAAAAATATCAACCAAAAAAGCCTCCGCGGATTGCTAAACGAGCTTTGAAGACTTTAAAAACTGAACTGGCGGAGCACGCTCGAGAATCTGAAAGTGTTGGCAAGTCTGCTGGCCCAAAACCGAAAGTCCCCCTCAAGAAGTCGTCATCCTCGAAGCCTGTCAACGCCGTTGTTGGCGCTGCTTTTGTTAAACATTTTGCTAAACATGGTAATAGTCAGGCAGAATTTCCCAAGTCTGAAACACCTGTGGCTGGGCCTGGGAGTCAGGCCATCATCGGCCAAGCTCTTACCGATCGGCCTTCATCACCTTATATCTCAAAGATCGACCCTGAAGAGCTTCAGATGGTCCCGATAGAAAAGCCTCAGCCGCCTGTACCAGCTGTCTCGTATGGATTGGAAAGGGTCCTGTTCAACCCAGGTGTCTACCATCTCCAGGATCCTCGCTCAAAGGTGTTCAACTTTGATCCTTATTTGGCCAACATTATGCCCATCAATGAGTTCGATTTCAATGCATTGCAACAATACGTCACGTCATCCAAGGATGTGACTTTGATTGACGTTGCGCGCGAGAATGGAAAGAAGTACACCGGATCGACGTCAAGCATGACATCTATGCTCTCGCATTTTCATTACCTCCTCTCGAATTGGCGGGAGATTAATTCTGGGATGACATCGAAGCAATTCCAGGTTCCCTCTGGACAGTTCACCCAGATCTTGAGAAGTCCAGCTGCCACTTTCCTACATTGGAAAGATGGCGTTTACGCGATCGATGCCGACAAAGAGTTTGATACAGCCAGCATCCTCAGCATGCTTGGAAAATCCATGGAGAAGCTCCTGACACTTCCGACCGAGGAATATGAAAAATATCGCCGAGGCAACTCTCATCAGATCTCGGAGGAGGAGCGCAATGCGGCGGAGGCCTACCACTACACTGGACTGGGCGATTTTATGATGCGATCACAGCTAGACGCTCATGACCCCAGAATACCCGGCACGGGCATGTTTGATCTCAAGACGAGAGCTGTGGTATCCATTCGAATGGATGCCCAGGGTTTTGAAAAGGGCTTGGGGTACGAGCTCCGTCACCGCCACGGCAATTGGGAGTCCTATGAGCGCGAATACCATGATATGATCCGGGCGGCCTTCTTGAAGTACTCTCTTCAGGTTCGTATGGGTAGAATGGACGGCATCTTCGTTGCCTTCCACAACACCGAGCGGATTTTCGGCTTCCAATACATTCCACTTGAGGAAATGGACTTCTCGCTGCACGGCACCAGTGACCTGACGCTCGGCGACAAAGAGTTCAAGCTCAGCCTTGCGCTGTTGAACAAACTCATCAACCGTGCAACAGAGAAGTTTCCTGAAAAGTCGTTGCGCCTCTTTATCGAGACACGAACTTCCAAAAAGACTCCCTTTATGTATGCCTTTGTGAAACCAGTTGAGCCTGGCGAGATAGAAGCTGTACAGAATGCCAACAAAGCATCCGTGGAAGAGTTTGAAAGGACCATGCTGGGCCTCAAGAATTCCATGACGTCGGAATCGGCGCTGGATGCCGAGGACGGGCTAGAGGAGAAAGCCAACGAGACCGAGCAGGAGCTCGACCTCTCCGAAACCCAGGAGGCAGACGAATTGCAGGAGCATGAAGACAGCACTGCATCCTGGGACGAGATACAAGTGATGGTTGAAGATGCCATGGAGGACGAGGAGCTGGGCGTCGGCGCTGTTCGACAGGCTATCGAGGATGCACTTGAGGAGAGTGGCTTGCTTGAGGAACAGAGTCCTGAGGAAGCCCGTGGGTACGTTGACGCTCTCTTGAGCGCTGTTACCGGCGGCTCCGTTCAGCCTCCGTCTCCGATCGCTGATGGTGTCGAGGACGAGGGGGCTGTCGTTAACTCGGAGGAGGAGGATACGCCCTCACTAGAAGCCGATGGCACTGTCTTGAAGAGTGATCAGGAGGACGGAGACCACCTGCTCACCGAAGAGCCTGTAAATTTGACCGGGGAAGGCGGCCTTGACGAGGCAGTTCAAACTACAGATCAACCCCAGCATTTGGACGCCTCGGCAACTCTACAAACCGGATCAGTTCGCCAGGATAGCCCGCTAGCTGATGAGCAAGCGGAGGACGAGTCTGAGCTTGAGGAGGATGATACTCAGGAGGAAGTCGCCACCAATACAAGTATGTCCACACTTAGCAACCTCATCCTGCGCATGACTCGCAGGATAGACGAGAAGGGCCATGTTGAAAAGCAACGCGATGCGGACGTGTCTTCCAAATTGCAAGAGTTTGAGCGGGTTCTGAGCAAGATCATCTCCGAATCTCGAGAAGACGAGCCGGAAACGAGTGAATCAAGCACAGTTGGTAGACCTGTCGAGACAGCAGGCGATTTGGACTCAGCCCGGAATGGTACGACCACGCCTTCGACCGATGGCGTAACGGATACAGCCACGTCACCATTAGCCGCTGCTTCAGAAACGGAGGCAGAACCGGACGCCAAACCTCAGGATTCCGATCCTATCCTTGGCATGGTTCTCACGGTGCGAAACAGGGTCAACGACAAGTACGTTGAAAGACCAGAAAACCTCACCAAGAGTGACAGATGGGAGATCGAATACAATATTGAAGAGCTCCCAGATGAGAGGGCGCATAGGCTCTTCGTAATGTGCAAAAAACGACGCGAGAGGGCCCTCTCGTCGAGCAGAAGAGATTCGGCCTGGAACGAAATGTTCGACGGCGCTCTCCCCAAATACAGCAATGAAGGTCGCAAATTTCGCAAGGAAGAGGAAAGACTTGCTAAAGAACGACCTGTCCACATCCTTGGCGAGCAACATCCCAAGAGTTATGACGAGGTCTTTGGACGTAGGACATGAGAATGAGATGATTCATTTGGATTGATAGCAGGTTTTATTTGCCGGCCAGGCGGATTCTTGTATAAAACATTCGGGAGAGCTACATGAGTGTAAGAGCTGTACATTATATCCAAAAACTCCGAGGCGTTTGGTGGCTACTCGGAAGAGGGACATTGAAATGCAATATTGCAGGCTTGCTCTGGGAGAATAAAGTGTAAAACATATATATCATGGCGGGGTGTCACTGCCGCTTATACGCTTGCTTTTGCCAAGCAAACCCCCCATCATCGTAATATAGGCGAGTTGCATCAAACGAAATACAGAACTGACCCTGAACACAAGTACGAGGCGCCAAGACAGGTCATTTCACTCGAAACTTTTTCTGGCACGTTAACCGGTGTTAAGAGGACGCATCCATGATGGGCCCGCGTACGTTGAGGTCTTTGGGGCGAGGAATTCCAGGCCGGTCTCTCAAGACATATATGGTGGGAGTGGCTCTCAGCGGATTACACCATGCGCCCGAAATCCCTGAAGATCACTACCCTTACAACCGCATCCTTGGTAGTCCGGGAGTATGATTAATATGCTGGAGTCAACTTGCCCAACTTATCCACCGCTCCGGGGAGAAGTGCAGAAGAAGATGGAAGATGGAAATCTCCCTTCTTAACATCTCCAGACCTCTGGACTTGACAGTAGAATACACTCTTTCATTTCCATAAAACCAGGTCTTCACCACATGATTAAGCTTTCAATGATTTCTTAGTTTCATCCCAGCCAGGGAGACCGCTGGGTGTAGCCCTCAAAACGCTGCAGACTGTAGGTAGCCTTGCATCTTCACATCTGGCCAGCGGATACCCCTGCCGCGTAGGTGGGTGCTGGGTTGTGGGAAGCAGACTGTAACTCAATCCCTACCAGGTACTGGTGCTGTATAAGGACTACACTAACCATCAAACTATAACACAGCCGTGGCTCTATCACAATTATTCACTCTGCTGATCAAAATCCCAAATTGTTAATTGAGTTCTTGTAAACTAAGTCCTCATACATGTACATTTTCTCTCAAGTCGCTGGTCTTTGTCGAGTTCGTCCCAATCCTTCGGAACCGAGAAGAGCCCACGGTTCTCTTTCGTGATTTCGCTTGTGGTGCAGCGTCAGTGTCAACGTACCCGACTCCACAAATATGCCAAGCCTAGCAAGCACGTCAGAGTTCAGCAGCATGGTGCAATCTACAGTGCAGGGCATGGAAGTCAATCCAGGTGCTGCCAACCAATCCGCGATTCGTCAATGGCAAGACTTCATCGCATGGCCCCTGGAGCTCGGTCGCGTCGCTCGGGACGAGAGAAAGGATGTCGGCTGCACTGCGCCCTGATTGGCTCGGCCAAACTGCCGGGTAGGGTGAGATAATGGCTGTATTAATAGGACCTGCTGTAGATCGTCCCGTAAGCTATAAAGTGTAAATCTTCTTGCCTTGCCAGCTATTCGACTAAACTCCTAGTCCAATTGATTTACTGTTACCCGTCGAGAAACCGACCGGAACCAGTTCTTTTCACGGGGATACGATGGTCGCGAAAGAGGCTTACAATGGCCCAGCTGCCAAAGGTGTCGCTGGGGATGATGATACTGTCGCCGTGAATATCGATGAGAACACGGTTGCGGATTGGTCGGAAGCCGAGGAACGCGCGGTGAAGATGAAGTCAGTCTACTTCCACTCCCATCGCCCAACGTCTGAACCGTCCAGCTTGCTAACACCTCTACAGGCTCGATTTCATCCTGCTGCCGATCCTGGGTCTGGCATTCTTCGCACTACAAATGGACAGAGGCAACATCTCAAACGCTCTGACGAGTACTATCACCCAGGACCTAGGCGTTGACACGAACCAGATCAATGTCGGGAGCAGTCTGCTATCTCTTGGAATTGTGCTTCTCGAAATTCCATCGAATATATGTAAGCCAAAATTATACCATCTTAGTCCTTCTCTCGCGTCAATGTCTTGCATAGCTGACGGGGATAAAAGTGCTGCAACGTATCGGACCGAAGACATGGCTCTCGTGCCAAATCGTGGCCTGGGGTTTCGTAGCCACCTTCCAAAACTTCATTACAAACTATGGCGGCTATCTTGCTACTCGTATCATTCTCGGTTTGTGCGAAGCTGGCTTTATCCCAGGTGCACTATACACCATGTCAACATGGTACAAGAAGGATGAGACAAGTCTTCGTGTATCCATCTTCTTCCTCGGCAATTTGCTTGCGTCTGCGGTGACCTCGCTCATCGGTGCTGGTATCTTGAGCATGGGTGACCGTTACGGTGTCGCCGGATGGCGATGGCTATTCATTGGTAGGTTGCTCTAGCTCAGCCAGTCTGCTTGGCGCTTCTTGTTCTCCATTATATCGGCTAACATTCCTGTCTCTCCCTGCAGTTGAGGGTACAATCACTGTTGGCGTTGGTCTGATCTTCGCGCTCTTGCTCCCACCCCGGGTCGGTGAAGGCTCGCCACTGATTTCTTTCGGGAAATGGTCGTATTTCAGTCCGCGAGAATCATATATCCTAGTACGCCGCGTTTTGTTGGATGATCCGGCCAAAACGACCAATCACCTTCGCATCTCCGGATCCGACATTTGGTCGACAGTCAAGAATCCACGTATCCTAGCTCATGTACTCATCACCTTGACAGCGACTATTTCTGTCAACGCCATCAACACTTACGGCCCTTCCGTCATCAAGTCCCTCGGCTACGGCACGGTGCGCGCCAACGCCATGGCGTCGGTTGGTAGTTTTATTGCTGTCGTCATGGTGGTTATTTTGGGTTGGCTTTGTGACTTCACAGGAAAACGCGGCCCTATGGTATTGTTCCCAGCACTTTGGGCTATGATTGCCTTCTCATGTCTGCGGGAGAGCGTGTTTGGATGGAGCAACGGCAGCAGATACGCAGCGGTTGTTTTCAGCATGGCCGTGAACAGTGTGGTCCATATTCTGAATGTCGGATGGTTGAGCGTGAATTGCACCAGTCCGCAGGAGAGAAGCGTCGCTATGGCGTGAGTAAACCTTGCCCCCCGCCCCTACTTCGATGCACTGCTATATTCAGCAGCGGACTGATGGCTGACAATCGTTGTAGGATGATCATCATGGCCGCCAATGCTGCCGGTATTGCAGGGAGTCAAGTCTTCAGAACCCAAGACGCGCCACTATATCTCAATGCTTTTACAGCCTGCTTGGCCTTGAACGCGATAGCTTGTGTAGAGATTATAGCACATAGCGCCTGGTATTACATCAGCAATAAGAAATTGGCCAGGAGCGGTGATGCACCCGTGGTCAAGGGAGATACGCAAGCTACCGCTGATGGACATAGAGAGGAGTTGGTCAGGAGGTGGTGGTGGACATGGTAGAGTGCAGAATATCAGTATAATGCGTGCCGACAAGGTTGACATTGGCATATCCTAGAGTGCCTGGAGGACCCATGAAGCAACTGCGAATGAGTGGTGCCGAGTACGTTTCGTTCCTCGGACAAGACTCGCAGGCATGCTCGTTCAGTATTCACGTCAATTCGACGTGTGCCATTTCACAGTGGCCGGTGTTCCTTGGATCTTTTGCCGCTATAGAAAGTGCTGCTCTTTTACAGGCATTGGGCGGGATATTAGACAAGCGCGTTTTGTGACAGAATCACGTTCGTGCAAGATTGAGTAAAGGTTCTGGGATCCCAAAAACCACCCCTTGATCCTCCAAATCTGGGGCATGCCTACTGTCAGATGGCAATCACATCATCGCTCCAAAGCCTCCGCTGAACGGCGGAGGGGCATCCTCGGGCTTCCTGAACTTCTGAAACAAGCCATCAAGCTTATAGCGCCATTCCACAGGTAGATTCTTGTGGATCCCTCTGATTTGGGTTTCTCCAGCTCGTCCAATGACCCATATATGATCAATAGCTAGGAACAAAGACATGAAATGAGCCATTACTACCATAGCTCGAGGCCGCCGTTCGAGGAGAAATTGAGTGAACTCGTACGGGATCCAAACTGTGAACCCGCCTAACCGCCTGCATATCGCGAATTCGGGTTCGCTGCGGTCGAGAGCTCTTTGCACACTGCAAATGTAGGAAATAGCTTTCTCGTAAACCGACCTAGTGACGACGTCGTTCATTTCCGTGTCCAAATGGGCATTCGGACCCGGTGGCGTTTCAAGAATCCAGTCTAGCGCACTGTGATCACTGAAAATCGTCTCGTTTGGGTCACTGAGGATAGGAGGATTTCGCAAGAATGTCAACATCTTGCTCACTTCCCCTCCGCCTTCTTTCTTGACCATAGCCCAGGCGGTCTGGAACACAATCCCTGCACCGTTTCCCATTTGCAAGAAGTCGATTGGTGGTTGCCATGGCTCCAGCGGCAGCGTCTGGATCAAAGCCAAAGCGTGAGTCACGATTTTGAGGCTGCAGAGGCATATCGAATCGGCATTTGAAGGGTTCAGATCTGCGACATCCTTGCGCTGCTGTCGTAGCAGCATGCTCAGATATGTACGCTGCAGCCTGATGAGCGTCTCTCGCTCTTGGGGATCTGTACTTCGTGTCCACAGATTCAACGCCGAATGTGCCATGATTCCGTACAAGATGGCGTCTCGTCCCTCCTTGAAAGCCATGTTTGGGACTTCCAAGGAGAAGAGTGTTTGAATCTGCGGTGGCTGGGGCGTGGGAAACGGCGTTGCTTGAGTCAGACTATTGTGCAGCAACCTCAACTCCCACAATCGACGCTCGCGGCCCTCGGGAAAGTCGAGATTGGGTTCATCTGCATCATCGATAAAATCAGGGGTTGAAGAGGACGGTGATGCGTGATGAGATAAATGTGGTGTACTGTTTTCCCCGGATGGTGAACTTGGCTTGAGACTGGCTGCAGGTGTTTTGAGTTGGCCAGGTTCGACGTCTACGGCGGAGAGATTCCTAAACTCGTGTTGTGCATTGGCATCGCCCTTTGACTGCACCGCCGGCTCTGGCGCTGTCGGTGTAGCTGCTGCTTGAGCGGGATAGACGCAATCTACCGTATGCCGGGAGCAGCCACTGCAACTGGGCCGGGTCTCATCACATTTGACGCGGCGCTGTTTGCATCGTATACATCCCGTCCGAGACTTTTTGTGGTAAAGTCGAGGACCTCTGGACCTCGATGGGAGGGGGTCTTGATTCATTGGAGCCGAGGGAGATTCAGAGTGGTCTTATACACAAACAGCTCGGTGTATGGCAGAGACGACAAAGAGAAGGTGGCCGACGATTCAATTTACATCAGTATTCGTCTCCGCTCAAGAGCGTTGGCTTAAATACATTCGAGTTGAACAGATAGCGCCCACTAACCTCGTAGGACTCTAGCTGCTGACATGCTGAGTTCAGCGCGGCGTAATAGTACGATGTAGCCAGGAAGGGCCAGCCTAGAAGAAGCTGACAAGAATTGCGACGAAGTTGAGATGAACGAGTCACAGCTCTTGAAGCACCGAGCCCGAACGGCACAGCTTCGTTGGTGGTGCTATGTGGTGGTGCAGGACTCCTGCCACTCAGCAGGGGCTGTGCCACGCATTGGTGGCGGCGAATGCCCCCAGCGAGCGCTGTGCCCAGTCGGATGGATACCTTACACTTGGGAATCAGCATCGAATTTCTTTGCAACAAGGCCAATTGGAAGAGCAGCCTAAGACACTGTATCAGTGTAAGAAATTCCCCATCGATTCACTCAGACCTTTCAGAAATGAATATGCCAAAAGCTGACTGGAAGTCAGTTCGTCCGTCTTCTGCTCCGTGTGGGTCCCCCAAACCTGGGGTCAGAACGCGGCTCAGCCCTATGAGACTTTCGCATCGCATCCAGAAAAGCCGGGATGAAGTCATCATGCTATGCATTATTTGCCGGCTAGGGCAAGCAATTGCTCATTCCGATACTTGATATGCCAGTGACCTTTGAACTTTGTATTTGAACTTGGGGCAATTGTATATTATCCGGACCAACCATTTCGTTCCTTTACATGAAGACCAAGCTAAGCTAGAGCATGATCAAGGCCGGGCTTGTACTTGGGAGTCCTCATATCATAATCCTATAATATAAGCGAGGCCAGTAACCGTTACAATTAGGCTCACGGACCTGGTGAAGGGGCAGGGCAACTCTCCAGCAGACCACGAGGAACTTCTCTTGTAAAACTGCGTCGTAAGACTAGACATCAAGCTCACCAGAATTGAATACCACACTGCCCCAGCAAGGGATCCTCAGATATCGCCTCCTAGGTCATCCTTCCTCAACTTCAAATATTCCCGCAGGCAGCCATAATCCTCACACTTTGTTTGGACTTGCCTCTAGAGGGATGGGGGATGATATGCCTCATATAGTTGACTTTACTTGACAATCTGCGGTATAGGGCATTATCGACTCTATTTGCAAATACATCCTCGACTGCTGCAGCACAATGGGTGATCATAAAAAGCAACTTGTTCAGCCAAGCGGGCCACTGCCTAGGTAGGTGCTATCAATGTGGTGGTGGGAGAAGGGAAACAGTGTCAAACTATGCACTGCCAAAAGGCGACACAAGCTGTACAGTCTTAAGTGAGCCAAGGAAAAAGGAGGCCCCATGTACATGTATAGTACGCATAACCCACTTCAACTGACTATTGCTTAAACGGCCGACTTGTGCCCGACAACGAGGACGCCTCTCAGATTTAATTCGACTAGCTTTGCATGACCAATTCATTGCTCGAATGAACTTCAACTTTGGTAATCACCTAGCTATGCGTTACCGGTGAGCATTGCATCAATGCCTAATGTCAATGGGATGTATGGGTCTAGTTCAATTACCATGAATACCCGAAGCTAAACAGAAGAGTAGGTACATACGGCCGTTATCTTTCTTTGCGCAAGGCAAATCAAGTCGTAAAAAGAATTTGGGGCGTATTTCTTTCCATAAGAGTTTATTTGTTTGGTCTAATCTACCATCATGTAACGACGGTAGGTCGATGGGTGCCAATTTGGTCGCGCATGTCTAGCAGTAACAATGGTTCCTCCTCCAGGCCCGATTTCTTGACAATCTTCTTAAGAAGTGTCCCCAACGACAACAAAGGCCTTGCTTAACAACTGAAACTCTCCCTTCTGATCCCGATTGACCAAAATTGGGGAAATCATCATGCCGACAAGATCACCATGTCCGCACTGTGCCACCTTCTCCATCGTGCCGGGGTGGAAGGGAAACCCGTGCGATTCTTGGTTGCTCGGGTGATTTGACATCAATGGAAGGACTTTTGATCTCGCAAAGATGGCGCTCAGCTCAGCTGCAATTCTGCCTATTTGCCGCAGTGGCTCCCAGAGCATCACGTCCACGACCGCTGTGTTCCCGTTCATGAACTTCGTTAGTGCCATCTGCATCTTAGCCGCTTGCGTTTTAATGACTTCGTCGTCGAGTGGGAGGCTGACGCCGAGCAATCTTCCGGTATGAATTCTCCATGCCTCGAAATCATTATCCGTGACCCTTCCGCTGCCCTGGATTGCCAAACCAAGCGCCTTGCATTGCTGGTGGACGACCTCGCCCCAACTTCGGGTGGCCTTTTCGAAGAAGCGGTGATGCAAATGACGCCATATCGCAGCTTGGAAGAGAAGATGTGGCTCGCTTGACGCACTTCCCGCGAGGTACAGCGTGCTGTTCTTCGACAGTGCCGCAAGTTCCTTTAGTGCCACCGCATCCTCGACTTTTTGGGCACCGGGATTGTTGAGATGGCTTTGGCATAGCTCTCTGACTGCTGTCTGGAGTGCTTGCCAGTGCTGCAGTATTTCTGTCTCGTCTGCCTCGATATTGAGGATACGTTGCCGGTCCTGCAGCGGAAGTCGCGATGTCAGCTCCTCACACTCTAGTCTCTGGGTCTCAAGCTGGACCACAAGCTTGTTGTATCTCTGCTTGGCTTCTTCGATCTCATATTTCGGGAGCGTCACAGTGTCGCCCTTTGTATCATCATCACCGATTTTC
Organism: Seiridium unicorne; assembly: GCA_039778275.1. Taxonomy (NCBI): domain Eukaryota; kingdom Fungi; phylum Ascomycota; class Sordariomycetes; order Amphisphaeriales; family Sporocadaceae; genus Seiridium; species Seiridium unicorne. The sequence continues at coordinate 51,808 of JARVKF010000001.1, read as the reverse complement.
GGGAAGCTGGAGAGTCGTCCGATTTTGCCCTGGTCGACTTCTCCATCGGAGTCTGAACCGTCCTCACGTAGCGAGGCATTTTCATTCTCTAACCCACGGATGCGTGCCTCAAGCTCTGCTTTCTCCTTCGCCCAGTCAGTCTCGCGCACAGCTTTGAGTTTCGACTTGAGGATTCGTATTTTCTCTTCCGCCTCAACGAGCTTTCCCGAACGCTTGTCCATTATTGTGTCGCAGCCCAGTGGTTAGTTTGGTCTGGCGAGATGGGCAGATGTCGTGATAGCACACCATAGAGGATGTGATCCTGGTCGTATTGCAAATCGTTTGGAACGCGTTGGGTGCATTTTGTGGAACTCGATTATACTTGAGGATGTGGGGAGGGGGATTCTGCGCGAATTGCCTTGGCTTTGTGTCAACTCCTTCACAAAGCATTGAGAAGGGATATCTTTGCAAACTGGACTCTTCCAGAATTCATTTCGGGAATAAAAGGCAACTTCAATTATTAACGCCACCTTGTCCTAGTGCCCTCGGCTGTAGTTTCTAGCTAATTCCTCTTGCAATGGCAAAGCAATATAGACCTTTGAATCCCCCTACATGTCTGCCAAGGTCATATTTTTTGCCTCAGCAGCAGACGCTGCCCTTGGCCAGCACGGTGCATTGCTCATAGCAGTCTCCATCCGAATCGCCACGCTTGATGAGAGCAGGTGACACCAACAGATCAATATTTTCATCTCCAAAAACATCCTTAACAACATCCATGTATTCTGCATTGTCCTTACAGGATGTCTTGCCATTTTTGATCTGATCATGAGTCACCAAGAAGAAGTTAGCTCTTGAACGCGCGAAGATGAGAGCCAGCTCGACAGCAGCATTGCCAATGCTGAGAAGGGCGACCTCGAGGCCCTCGTGGCTGTGTCCGGTGGTTAAATGGCCATATCTGCTACAGATGATTTCAACCATTCTATCGATCACATCTTGCTTGACTTGGTGGTTTTGATGTAGATACTTGGCGGTAGCTGTTCTCCAAGCGTGGTAGTCTGTCTCTAGGTTGGGCGTCTTGTCGCGGCAATCTGATGGCACTGTTAATGTCTGACAGTCAAGAAGCGTAACCAAGTGTCGCTTACCTTTCATCGCATTCGACATGACCGTGAATGAATTACCAACATCGTTACCCCATATGTGAAAAGGTGCGCAGAGAATGCCCTCAGAAACATGAAGCCATATGGCAGCGCGGAAGAGCAGAGAAAAATGATCCTTACTCGAGAGATAAAACGCATAGTTACGGGATATGCTCAAGAAATCATCAGTCACATCCTGTGGAAGACTGGGTCGAGAACCATGGGATTTGAAAGCCTGTGTAGACAATTTTCGGATGGCATAATCCAAAGAGCGCCACTTGGATCTGACAGATTCGTCATCAACGGCGAAAGGCTTCTCAGCAGACTTGAGTTGTGCGAGTTCGGCCACTGCCTTCTGCCAGCGGATTCGTACCTGATTGCACTCATCGTTCTTTTCATCCAGCTCTGATAGAATCTCACTGCGCTCGTGCCTGGCTTGCAAGACCTTCGAGTCTAGCATGGTGGTGTTTGCTTTCAAGCTTTGAATGACCTGGGCTGCATTGGCTAAATCTTGCTCGGCACCAGCGAGATCTTTGGCCATATGGTTGGCTTGCTGTCCCAATTCCTGGTTCGCGGCTTGTAGTTGTGAATTGTTGGATCTCGCTTGTTGATCAGCCTGCGTTAGGGATCTGGTAGATTGCTCCATCTGATTGATCCTTCGCTGAAGGTCATTGATTTGTTGATCTTTCTGTCTGAGTTGATTATCCCTCGATTTTACGACGGTCTTCAGATTATTGAGATCTTGCTTCCTCTTCACAATCTTTGCGTTTCGATCGGAAATGGCCTTCTCCAGGGTCTGAATCTCTTGTTTGTGCTTCCGACTCTGTACTTCCTTGACCTCGAGGCGTTTATCGAGTTCATCAATCTTTTGTTGATCGACTGTGGCTTGCGTCTCTTCTTGGTCAAGTGCCGCTTTCGAGGCGACGATCTCTTGCCCATGCTCCAACACTCGAGGCTTGGCGGCATCACGGTGATGCCCGAGTTTCTGCGCACCCTGATGTTGAGTGTTTTCTGTTGTTTGGTCCGTCATTTTGCTGTGGTCTCGAGAAGCCGAGCTGGGTTTTGCTTCGGATGTTTCCACGGATTTTTGACCACCTTTTGAATCACGTTAGCATGGGAATAAGACTGTTTGTATTGTCTAGAAAGCCACAAGGGAATTCCTTACTCCAGAGACCCTCCCAGAAACGGAGCCAGGAAGGTACGTCAAAGAAGCGCTGAATCATGAGGTACTGTACGACGCCGTTGTTCAGAAGAAGGTTGCCAAAGTATTGGGGAGAACCGTGTTTTGGGGAGAATTATCTGAACTGTGTTGTCTGTTTACATGTGTGCCTAAAGGACAAGCAACCATTTTATTTTTGTGGTTGCCTGGGAAATTCAAAGCGTTACACCACATTATCCCATAACATATTGTATTATCCCAATCTAGTTGACTAGCGGTGATGTGCTTGAATAACCGACCACCAGTGTTGGTGTCCTCAGCCAACAACCAAACGGCTTGTTCTTGTCCTGTTCGACCAGCTGCCTAATTGATGGACTTCCTCAATTCTTATCCAACCCTTACACCCAGCGAGGCCATCCCACTTTGAAGCATTTCTATCCCGCTATCATCGGCCAAGGTCAGAAATTCTTTCTGCTTTGCCACCCAACAACACATTTATCTTGATCACCCACTTCTCCAAAACTGCAGTCCCCGCAGGACCATAACTCTACACCATCCGGAAACCCGTTCGAGAAGTCTTTCTCGTTGTACCCAAAGTCCTCTTTGGGAGGGCTTAAGTATCGTTTGCAGAGAATCGACGTGCCTCATCAGATAGCGGCTATCTCAGCAATCAAGATGAGCACCTTAATCGTTGGGGTAGATTTCGGCACAACGTAAGTTGATTCGGCTCCTTTTATTTGTCATTGGCCGCACACCAATATTTCCCTCGTTTGCACCGAGTGGCTGCGGCTATTTGATTTACCCCTGGACAATGTTTGCGACTGACCCTGTTGCCCAGGTATTCCGGCGTGGCCTGGAGCTTTTGTGCCAAAGGTACTGAGCCCGAGCAGGTCGATGTCATCAAGAAATGGCCCTCAAGCGAGAGCGGCAACAATGAACGACACAAAGTTCCTAGCAAAATCTCTTACTCCAGAGGCCCAACAGGCAATGAGATCATCTCGTGGGGCTACAATCTGCCTGCCGACGCCAAGGTCTTGACTTGGTTCAAGTTGCTTCTCCTGACGGAGGACGATATGCCTGAATACGTCAAAACCTCCCCACAACTCAAGAATGTTCGCAACATGATGAATGAGCTTGGAAAAGACCCCGTTCATGTCATTGCTGATTATCTGGGCCAACTATGGAAGCACACTCTCTCCATCATCAAGAAGGAAAAGGGAGAAGAGCTGGTCGAGGGCGCCAGGGTTTTGATCAAGATGACTATCCCAGCCATCTGGCAAGACTATGCGCGTGAAAAGATGAGACAGGCTATGAGACGCGCGGGAATCCTTGAGAAGCGCCTCGCTGGTGAGACGACATTGTCATTCATCTCTGAGCCGGAGGCAGCAGCACTTGCAACTCTCCCAGAGCTCAGTCTACGCAACGATTTGGAGAAGGGCGATTCGTTCATCATTTGTGATTGCGGCGGTGGCACCGTGGTAAGTTTCTGTCCGGTAGAACTTATCTTATCACGATTAACCTAACACAACTTGAGGATATCATCAGCTACATGGTAAACGAAAACAAACCGTTGAAAGTGAGCGAATGTGTCGAAGGAGATGGTATGTATCGCCTTTGCAGCACTATTATAATGCCGGTCTAGAACGCTGACTGTTTTAGGTGACTTATGCGGAGGTGTGATCCTTGATCAGGCTTTTGGTGACCGTTTGATGAAGCACGTCGGTAAACATGCTTGGAAAAAAATCACCGCCAAGGAGAAGAAGAAGATGATGCTGATTGAATGGGAGTGGGGCATCAAGACCAACTTCATTGCCGATACGGACAAATATGTCGTTGAGATGCCTCGCTCTGTCATCATGCCTGCGGTCAACTTTCTCAAGTCAGTCAATGTTGACTCAATTAAATTTCGCCGAGGTCAAGACGCTAACATGGTATATGAAGGGAGGAGATGTGCGAGATTTTCGACTCGGTGATACCCAAAATCCACAAGCTCGTCGATTCGCAACTGAAAGCGATCTTGGAGAAGACCAAGAAGCCAGCAAAGGTACATTCCGAGGATCTGATTCGAGAAGTCCTGCTCCTTCAGTTCGCACGATTTTTGCTAACATGTTTACATTACCAGTTTATAATTCTTGTTGGCGGATTCGGTAGATGCCCGTATATCTACCAGACGCTCAAAAATCGCAGAGATCCTGTCAAAGGTTCGACAGAAATCCTTCAAGCTGATGGTGACCGCCCGTGAGTTGGTCGATGATCTGGAAGCACGACATGAATGTCTAATGCATCACAGTTGGTCTGCAATATGCCGTGGAGCTGTTATCTCGGGCGCGACTGGGCAGGGTCTAAAGGAGGATGATGTCTACATCCAAAGCCGTGTTGCCAGACTCAGCTACGGCTGGACTTATACCAGCAACAGATTTGATCCGGCACGCCATGATGAGAGAGACAGATACTTCGATGTACGCGAAGACAGTTTCAGAGCTCGTAACCAGATGGAGTGGGGTATCAAAAGAGTAAGTCCTACTTATGTAGTCTTCCTTCGTTTTGTGCAACAACTCAGGTGGTACAGGGTCAGGATATCAGCGCTCACGAACCTGCGACCTACAACTACATCCGAAAGCTGGTCGATCTCGATACCATTGGCCCGCGAATCTTCACAGACCAAATGTACACTTCGGCAAGCACTAATCCGTCAACTCGATTGGATGACACAGTCCGCAAGTTTGCGGATTTCACTATCAAAACCCCAGTGCCGGGAGAGGAACTTCCAATTCAGGAAGACTCGATGGGTCCTTACTTTTACTTCGCAACGGAGACTCGTCTGTCGGTTAGTGGAGCCTCGCTCAGTTTGTCGGTCTTTTCTCAAGGAAGGAAAGTCGGTGGAACCGATGTCAGTATATCGTGCACCTAAGTTGCGGTCGGATACTTTTGCTTTCAGTGTAGAATTGCTTTCAACGTGGATGCCGAAGAGGCCAGGACAGCAATGGTCAGGATGACCCATGTTGGTATGTGTTCAAAGGCCTTGAGATGGATGTGGATTGCGATGAGGTGAATTGTTTGCATTGATGGAATTGCAAGATGAGGCACGCAAGTACGGTCAGGAAGACTGGTTTTAATTCAGATTTGCCACGAATGTAGCATATATAGCTACGTATGCGCAGAGTGCAAGAAGCTGGCCGTCTAACTTGACCCCTGCAACGCTCAAGCTCATGACGAATAATGCACTAAAAGCGACTACAACAGCCAATGATGCAGCCCTAGACAACTCGACAAGGAGGAGAATTGCCATTGGGGCGATTAGGATACCACAGCAGAAGGTGCTAATGACTGCTCTCTCGACTGTATGTACGGCTTCCGAAGAGAGGTAATCGTTCTCTGGATCCATGATGGCAACGTCCTTACGAGAGAAAAGCCAAATGAACAAGTTCTTTTGAAGAAATTAGCAAGTGCAATAATCATAGGCGACTAAAACAGTGGTGCGATTTGAAGAGTGTCTTCTAGTAGCATTTTGGTGTGGAGGAGTGGAAAGGTATAAAATCTGAGGACCAGAAGAGCATGGGAAGTATAGTATCGCAGGTCGACATGCGGACCTGGAGCGAAACTATGGGGTATTGTGAGGTTGAGAAGACTGCCTAAACATTCTATACGAATGGAAGGGCAATGGGAACGGAGTGGTGCTCGAAGAGTGAATAGCTTTTGTATTGGCTATAAAATTACGTGAGATGAAATAAGGTATTGAGTAACAGAAATAAGGTAAATTAGGAGGAGGGAGCCATCATGGTGAACTCTCTCCAATGGAAAGTCAATGGAAACCATAGACGAGAACATGGTGAGAGTGCTAAATAGCCAGAAGCCGATTGGGTCGAGAGCACTCCATAATATTGAGCTAGGCGGGGGATGCAAGTCACCACAACACTTTGCATGGTTTCATGGACTTCATAGGCGTATCTATTCGCCAAGAGAATGACAATAGTTGTGAAGCTGACTTACCCTGATGATTGGCAGTTTTTCATGGAGGATCAGCCGTTCGAATGGCCCATGAGTTTGCGTAGTCAAAAATTCATGGCCGTCCTCAAAAACGGCACGCCATTCGTCGCTATCGCGTGGAAGTTGAGACCCCATCAAGCCTACACGATTGTCGTAGCCTCTGCGGCCCACCTTCGGAAGGGCCTCTATACGGCAGAGCACATCGATATACTCATCTGGAAGCAACAATGTCAGCCTCCTGACACTGAAGGAACAGCCGGGGCCAGTACTCACAGAATGATTTCGATTGGGCAAACAATGCTTCCATAATGCGGTCCTTGCGGTATTTCTCTTGATAACGATCGGTAGCAAACTCTGTCGAGACCCAGTGACGGCAACCATGGCTCTGTATATCTCCCGAATAGCATTGAATCAGATGCTCGGGGTCGAATCCAAATGATTTCAGTCTGTCTGGGCCATGTTGCGCGTCCTTTTCGTCTTCTTCACGTAGCTTCTCAGTCAACGCCCACATCTTCATTTGTTGGTCAATGATGATCCGTTGGGTGACACCGTCGGGTTTGCGGAACATCGCTGTGTTAGAGCCGCCAGCTTGAATAGTCGAAAGAGCGGGCCAGCCAAGTAAAGTAGGTTTAGCTGCGATTTGCGTCAATAACATTTTTTCTACATAGGGATGGCATAATATCCTCACCGGCATTCTCGGTGTCCACTATAGGGGCAGCCTTGCCTTCGGAATTGTTGAAGGTCACAAACCGAGACAGCATTGAAACCTTGGACTGAAGAATCTTGGATATATTCTTCCTGAGAATCGAGGGTCTCAGATGATCACCTTGTCCAGTAACCCCTGGAAATGGACTGAGAGGCTTTGGTGCTGGCTCTTGGACAGGTTCTGAGGTCAACGATGCCGGCATCTCGCCTTGCTCGGCTCTTGCTAGGTTGTACATGCCTGCCTGGCGACGAATCATCCAAGTCCAATGATTGCTGGCCTGGATAACAGAAGATCGAACCTAGAATACATCTTTTTCTGCTCCTTTTATAACCCGCATCGAAGCTTTCGGTCAAGAGGAAATTGATCAAGCGCCATGCAACAGGATAACATTTGGCCCCAAGAGCACGGCAGGCTACGAGGCTTTCAGCTCGCTTGCTCGACTTGGCGAATTGAACCTGCGATGCTCTTCAAGAGATGGTGTAGCGTATTCGTACGTGAAGGGTGCCGGTGGAAGTTTGCCTCTATGCAGTTGATAGATAATTGGACGGCCGAGTCGGTCAGGTATCGTCACTGTCGAAGACCAACAACAAAATGGAGGACCGGGCCGCTCTTATGCGGGCAATCTCGTTATGGTCCAATGGAATCTCAATCAGACCGATGCTGATGGTGTGCTGACATGCCTCGTTGGGGTCCCAGTGCACCACACGTCGCTAACGGGTATGGCGGCGAGAAAGCACGATAGGCTACACGAAGGAGGCGTTGGCCCAGATCACCAACGAAAGGCGACGATCTATGCAGCTGTCAACGAGGCTGTGGCTTTCGTGGCGGTCAAGCCCAGTCTTTGCGATCGCTGATATCCGAACGTCGAATGCATCGTGAAGTCGACCCCAAGGTTAGGCTTCGATGAGCCAGCCAGCTGTTGTTAGGCTGAACCGGAAGACAACGTAAACGAAATACACGCAATGCCCCTGAAAGGTGGTTGTATAGAAAATTCCTGCCCCAAACTCTTCATCAAGGATGAATAGGGCCAAGGTTCAGAAAGTAGTCTACATGAATAAAAGAACAGGAGAGTTGGGTATGGGAAAGCACATGGCGGACAGCCCTCGTGGTATTTTGAGTCCAATGTTTGAAACTACCTGGGTACCTTGAAGCTTGTCGCCAAATCTGCTGATTACTTGAAGAGGGCAACTAGGCCGAAGCCAGTTTGTGGTGATTGAGGGGACCAACGAGCTCTCGGAAGTCTCGGCAGCGAGGCTCTCGGTTACGACTTGAGAGACACTCTGATTCGAATGGGAAAGGATTGGTGGCGATGATACCACTGTTCCGATGGGAGTCTATATTGATAACAAAGGTGATAAAACAAGAACCACTGGGGTTTGAGACGCCTCACCAATCATCAAGGGACCATCCTCTCGCACACTATGTCTAGTGAATGTCATTCTTCGCTGGGCGTCGTCGTGTTCGGTGGCGATGTTGTAGCCTCCTCTATTAGCACGCAACAGTAAGAGGCCACTTATCATATATCTGAGCACACTCATGACATATAGAAGAATAGAGAATAACTTGACTCGAGATACAAACGATGAAATTATCGATGAATATCTAACGAACTCCATCTCGCACCGACCCGCTCTGCCGCCTCAACTAATCAGAAGTCGAAACCCATGCCCGCCAGGACAAATCGCATCACATGCGATTCGCTCGGTTATCTCAGTCCCCTGGAAAAGGAGTCGACTATGATGAGCCCTTCAACCAAGCCAGTCAGGGTCGCGCAAGACCATTGGTTTAATCGCTGAGAATGATCAAGCCTACAAATCCTCTCCTTCAATCGATGGGGGATTCCGCAGCACCTCATCGCTGCCCAACTCAGCCGAGGTTATTGCCGGCCACGAGTGGAGTACCCATGTCTACAGTCCAGTCCCCAGTCCTATACTCCCGGAAGCGCCCGCACGTGGCTGCAAGACATGCATAGATCTCCCTGCGGGCAGAGTCGCGCCTCATCCTGCCGTCGCTCGATACGGTGCATAATGAGCACGTGGCTGTTGGCATACATCACGACTAGGACCTCTTTCTGACTTTGGAAGAGCCAGGCAGAGGCCCCATCTGGATACATGCCAACGCCGAGTCTTTCTTCCATGTTTCAGTCGAATGGTCTTTTTCCGAGTCTAGGTTGATGGCCAATGCGCCCAATCATCGCCAATCCAGCTCCCATAGAGCGAATTTGGGCGTCTTGTCGGCAAAGGATTCTTGAGGGAGAGAGCAGCGCAATGGACATGAGCGAGTATCTTCGTCAAAAGGTATTACTCATGCCTGCGCAGGCTTGAAGCTCCTGACTGTTGTGATGCTTTCCTGCCATGGCTCTTCGGTGGCTGCGCACTATGACGGGCAGCGGCAGCCGTCGCGACCACTTCATGATGCTTTCGAGCATATGTCCTTTTTTGGCCATCATGCTAGCAGCACAGAGGCAAGCCTGAGTCGTCTTGAGAAATTGAAGGAAGTGATTGTCGGGTTGTCGTTTGTGAAGACGATAGATGTCCTGTTACGCATGATGTTCCTGGCAAGGAGGAGAGTGCCTTTCCTATAGCCTCTTTCTGTGAGCGCATCAACTCGGCAGCCTCAAGAGGTGAATCGACTCGGATGAAAAACCGCGAGACATAGTGATGCATGTGGTATCAAAGTCAACGGGATTGTTGCTGCCTTATCGCTCAAGGACATCAGACTGCGCGATACGCTGAGTGAAGGTAAGTACACGAACTGAGCCATCTGTCCGCATTTGTATCCGCTATACTGGCTTATGAACTGACGCAAAAAGAAGGGCGACATGTTCGGTGTTCTTCAAGCCAATCGCGAGGCGGGTCGGAACGCGAACTTGCATTGACGCGTCGGTTGGGGAGTCGGAAGGTGTACGGCTTTCGAAAGCATCAGGAACGGCACTGCAAAATGGAGACTGGCCAGCCTCCCGCAATGTCCCTCTTGCTCCATGTTAACAGGTCAACAGGTCGACCTCCAAGGGTTTCCATAATTATATCCGGACGCCCATGAACGCAGGAGCAGACGAATTGGAAGTTTTCCGTGTCCCTCGCATGTTGACAACGCGTCCGTGTCCCTCGCAGGTTCTGTGTCCCTAGGTACACATGTTCTGTGTCCCTCGGATGTTGACAACGCCTCCGTCGCACTTCTTACCCTGGTTCTGCGCCCCACGGCGCCGGGGTGCTCGGGCAGTCCCAGCAGCCCAGGTCGGTCCATCATCTTCATCTCTCGGGCGTCATGCATCGTGCGGAATTTCGAAATAAGAGCCAGTCCTGCAGAACTAGTTTCATGAAGGATGACGCCGCATCGCCTCCTAAGCATCAGCTACTAGGATACTCCTGTGGATCACGGTGGAGACTGGCCACTGCCCGCTACTTTCTTGTGCGTATACGCCGCCGAGGAACGTCAAACCCTGGCCCTTTTGAGTGAAGGCCACTTACTGCCTGCCGGCGCGGTGGCTCTGCTGGGGCGCGAACGCCGTGTCAGTGAAAAGAAATGTCTGCAGAACAACACAGAATGAATGGGGTATCCAATTACATATGCCAAGACTACGGTATAAAAGAAAGAAGAAGGGACGAACATTTCCTTGAGTCTTTCAAATGCTTGGGGGAGCTGTGTCTGCACTCTGTACCTGGATTATCTCGTTCATCTTGTTCATTTCACTCCATACCCCGCCGTCCAATATTGTCCAAGATGCCCACTAAGAAACCGACATTCAAAGCTGGCTTCGGGTCCAAGTATGTGTGGAAGCATCAGCCAAGGACGGACATCGGGAATGATTTGTTAACATGATATAACCTAGGCCAATAGCCCTCTCCAAGGAAAAAGCGAAGTCTTCTAGGGTGCAGCGGCAACATAAGACTGAGATTGAGCAGTTTAGGCCAAGGTACGCCAAATTATCCAAGATTGGAACAACACTAGACCCTAAGTGCTGACATATCAATGCCTCAGGCCATTCATCATTTCGTCTTTCCGTGCACAGACTAAGCCAGTAGATGATGGAAAATAGATTTTGCGTTGGCTCATGAGATAGAGGATGGTTTACTCGGCTGTGTTCTGAATATTCAGAGAATGACTGCCATCATACAGCTTAGAGTAACATTTTGAACAAAGAGGGTGTTCTCGTGCAATCCATACCGCCCATATAACATGCTCCGAGGCCTATTGTCTGATTACTACCGAAATGACGCCGGTAGTGGGCTACTGTATACATGTAGTTATGATTGATCTTTTTGGAGTACATTGTAATGTGAACCTACTGGGTGATCAAATACACTGAGTTAGTAGCGGGGTCAAGTTGGACGGTCTTTGCAGTATGCATTTCACACTGGCTACATGAAACATAAGACGACAAGGGCAATGTCATGGCTCTTTGGGTGAGGGGACAAGGACATAGGCCTAGCCATTTGTCTGCAATGGATTTCTCGGCTATCCACCTCCTGCCACGTCATGGAGCCTCGAAGTGTATAGGTAATGGGAAGACGAGATCAACATAACCCGCCCCTGCCTTGTCTCAAGACTCCCGCCGGGCACGGGGAAATTAGCGGCCTTGGCTAGCCCACAGGCAAATGATCGACGGTGACATCTAGACCAGGTTTCAGAAACTGGCCAGGCTTTAAGCCCTACGTGCGGAACAGAATCGCCCACAGCCCAAGGACCCTGAAAGACGCATTAGCGCAGAGGCACCCTAAAATTATTGCCCTTCCCGAGAGATTCGAAGGAGGTGGACATTAGTTATCCTGGAATCTCAACTATGGAACCGTGCTGCAAATATGTATTGGAATTATCTGTAATAGACTCCATAACTGGTTTAGCGGAACCCCCGGTTAGGCATGGGTTATGGCAGGGCGTAGAAGCAATTCTATTCTGCAACTTTGACATTCACGGAACTGTTGGCACGCCGTACTAGTGGCGCAGATGAGTTGTGACAGACTGGCAGAAGCCGTTGCTCCAGCCATGTCATGGGTCTGACTGCCAGGCCTGTCATTAAGAATGCGGCTGACAAGCGCGGGCCGCATCCGGGCATGTAGTGCTAGGATAGAGTGGAGTTCGTGCTTTTGCGTGTCGTTTCTGGTCGGACAGGAAACATGGGCACGAGACTAGCGGTGAGGTCACCTTGAGAAAATCCAAGCGTTTGAGGATAAAAGGAGAGGGAGGCTGTCGATCTGGATGCACTCTCAATACTGAAAGATTTGGCGGGGGGTGATTGTATTATCTTGCGGTTCATTGCTAGCTCAGCCTCTAACTTGTATGTATGCATAAGTATATAACATTTCACAAAAATAGTCTATGCTTTTTGCTTGATAGGATCACCATAGTGGTGAGTATTTCCATACTGTAATTTCCATTTGATTCGACGGAGTTAAGAGTTGTGGCTGGGAGGCTAGATCGGCCTTTATACCGTGTTCTTGGGCCATTATTGTCGGCCGTCGATACAATTGATTGAAAAATGGCTGTACTTGTTTCCATCTACGATATCGACATAGGAAGGACATCTCCTCATTCAATGCGGAAGGGCATTTGATGATGGAGATTGAGAACCACAAAGCGAGTCGCGTCGCGTAATTCGATAGTCCGTGATCCGCGTTCACGCGCGTGCGCTCGAATTTAAGGTTTCCAGTAGCTTGCTGGTCGATCCCTGCACGTCGGACAGTCGCCGGACAGGGTAGCGTAGAGCACGGACTCGTTTGTATTCATTAGCTTTCTCGACTCGGCTTATCGATAAGGATCCAGTCAGTAGCTTTGGTGAGTGAGTCGCAACGCAAGCCAAACGCCATTCAGCACGGGGCTGCGCGTTTGGTGGTTGCCATTTCCGTCTGGCTTGCACATGCCTACCATCAAAACGCATACCGGTAGTGCCTGAATGCGATTACCTCGACCACCCATCTTCGACTGCTGCCTTGTATTTGCAACACCCATTCCGGATCTTCGATAGACTGCAAACCATCTAACCTGCGCATCGACAATGCGTTTTTGCAGCCATAGTGACGATGGCCGACGACAACGCGGAGGGTGTTAGGAGGATGAGCACTGCAGTGCCGATCGCCCAACTCACTCCCGACACGTCGCATAGCAGCGCAGTTCACGGCATCGTCACCATCGTTTGGCCATTCAATAAAGTGAACAACTCTGTTGCCTTCATCCTCGCCGAGCCCGAGTTTCGCCTGCGTCGAGCCAAGGGGCAGATCCGCGTCAATTTTGTCGGTTCCAGCGCCAAAGCAATCTCGGAATGCGGTTTAGGGAGCAATGATAAGATCCAGCTGAGTCTCGAGGGCGCTGAATTGGTGGTCAACAATGCCAAGGCACGAATACCAGGTGCGGAATCAGACTGGCAGCTCAACTTTTCGGAACGGCTCCGTTTACAGGCGAGGCTTGGCGAGACGGGAGAAACGAAGCACATAGACGTTGACCATCCTGCAAATCTAGAACCTGCTCCGGCAACACCTGCCGCACCGTTACAAGATGCCGAGGTCGAGCTACCTCCCCTAGATCTGCCCTCCTTGCCAAATCTGACGGCTGCGACTCCGATCAAAAATACCCCCTTCACAGCTCTAAAGGACGGTGAATTCGAATCGCCTGCATTTGTAAAGAGAGCAAGAATATCATACGGGTCCCTGTTTGAAGACGACATATTTGAAGAGGATGGCGGTGTCAAGGGCGGAGGTCGTAAGAGAACACGATTCTCGCTCAATCCAGGCTCGTGGCGGTATACGAGCCGATCTCCGAGCCCTGAACCGCCAGCAGCTGAAGCAAAGGAGTCCCCTCGTGGAAACGGGGAGCGAGGATCAAGCCCGTCTCGTCCCGAAATGACAGACGGGGCCTGTCAGACGATGGAGCTTGATTTCCCTGAACCAGCCTCGCAAGACAATGCTCTGGAGCAGTTTCGTGGTGCACCGCAAGCCATACAACAACCAAATGCTTTCCTCAATACTGGAGGGTTCATCGACCAGGGACACCAGACATATCCCCTGGTGGCTGATGGGTGGGCAGCACCGGTATCCGAGTCACGGCCACCTTTCTCGAATTCCGATCTATTTGGGAGCAGTCAACCAGACGCTCCCTTCAATTCTAGTATTGGGGCTGGGTTGGGGGGCGACGGAGGACATGAGACGTGGGTTGCACAACAATTGCCGAGTCAACCACTCGCATATCCTGAGCTGCCTTTCAACGAACCACAGGATGCATTCGCACCAAATATCGAGCAGCCATTTGGCCTGTCTCAGACCAACGGGTTTGGTAGCGGGCAACGCACCACACCCGCAAATCCTTTTGCACAGTCCGGCCCCTTCAGCACCATGGGTGCTGTTGAAGGAAATACCCGCGATACCTTAGAGAATAGGGACGTCAGCCATGTTCACTCTCCACAGCCAGCCTCGGCGTATCCAGACCCGGAAAAGGACGCAGCTTTTCACCCATTCCCGCCCCATAAAGTTCCAACAGGTTCGCCGTTCGCTGAATCGGGTGTACGACTTGCCGAGGAAACAGTGACAGTCCCTGCGAATCCTTTCGCTCGTGAGACTAGCATACCATCCGAGCGCGCGGCCATGAATGCAGGGACCTCGTCGTGGACCGCAGTAAATGACCGGACAGCTAGTCGTTCTGTCTCACGGCCCGCGTCAAGCCGACTTGGTAGCGGTGATGGTCAAACACCACAGTCAGCTTTGGTTATCGACGAGAGTGACTCCGATGAAGACGAAAATGAAGTCCCAATGGTGGATGCCGCCGAGGCGAATTTGGGCGATGCCCCTGTATCGCTTCCAGAACATGCCGGACAAGCCCTCGCCGAAGCCGCTCGAAATCCGCTGATCGAGGGTCCACCACCTGGGCACAATGTCACTGAGGAGGACTGGGAGGAGGAGGTCCACGCGTACGCCAACCATTCTCCCGATCGGTACGACGACGAGTATGACGAAGACGATGAAGGCGGCGACTATAATACCAGCACCTATCTTGCGCCACAGGATGATGAGGATGACGTGAATGACATGGACCTCAGGCAGCAACACCTAGAGCCTGAATTTAACAATGACGAGAGCGAGAGTGGGGAAGAGGGCGGGCAATTCAGCGACGAGGGAGAGTTTGACGACGACGAAGACGAGGAGGAGTACGAGGACGAATCAGAGGTGGATGCAAACATTCCTCCACAGCCGCAGCGGCAAGCCACACGGCCTGCGTCGTCTGCACCCGTGGTTATTGACCTCCTCTCCGACTCGGAGGACGATGTACCGCCGCCGCGTCCAATGCCGAGCACTATGCCCACCAGCCGGCCTCAACCTCTGCATACGTCAGCACTCCCGGGCTCGCCTAACTATGGCCCAGGCAGTGGGGAGGTGTCCGAAGAGGACGAAGACGGGGAGGACACGGATGATTCGACCGAAGAAGAGGAGTTAGTCTTGCAGCGAACCGAAAGGGGACAAGCCCAGCAGCATCAACTTTCAGAGGAAGACGAATTTCATGATCAGGATGATGAGGGCATTGACTCTGGATCGGATGCCCAGATTGTTGAGGGCTCACCGAAGAGCGAATCCGACGACGGAAACAATGACCAAGTCGAGATTGCGATTGATCGTGTGCAAGTCCCAAGCGCCCAAAAATTGGAAAACGTGGACCACCAAATCTCCAGCGAGTCCCGTTCGTCGCTGCCCCAACACATAACAGAAGATCACGTCAAACGTGACTCGGATGAGGATATGCAAGATGTCAGCAACGAGCAAAGCCAAATACCCACAGACGAGGGGCGACGCGATGAGTTGATGAAGACCCCCTTAGCACAGGACGTGCAGTGCAAACAAGCCGACAACATGGAGACGGATACGCTCGCCGGAGCCGCGCAGGGCGAATGCTTGCAAGCTGAGGTAGAGGAGCCAAAAATCAGCCTGCCAGTTTTAGAGTCGCCTCCAGAGTCGAACTTGGAAGCTAACATGGCCGCCCCATCATCGCCGCCACTCACGCCATCCTTGCAATCCCAGGTGCCTGGTACTGAAGAGGATGTTGCTATGGGGGAGACAGTGCCCGTGATTGAAACATCAGTTCCGGATGACCACCTACTCACTCCTTTGGACACCCAGCTACGTGGCTTTCAGGCCGGGGAGACCACAACAATGGAGATCGACATTGTCGAAACGACACAACGACAAAGCCCACAAACTCAGAGCCCAATCATCACAGCTACTACGAACGAGCCCATACAATCAACAATTGTGGAAGCGGATACCGCAAATGCGGAGGTAGTGCCCGAACAACGAGCTCGTAGCCACTCTGCAGTATTAGAGCCGAGTCTCGCCCAAGGCAATACCCTGGATGTCTCACAAGATCCTATTTCTTCAGGGCCTGCCTCGGACTTGACCTTCGAAAGCCAAGTAGGTGGCCGCGATCCTCTACAGGCTGCTCTCAGAGAAGTCTCACAGCCCATTACTCAAGTATTGGAGAGTTCTTTAAGACAGACCAATGACGAAATGAGTGATGCAGGCTCATTTGTCTCCCAAATGGACGAGGACGATGCATTGCAGGCTGCTCTCAGAAAGGAGTATTCAGGATGGACCTACGTAGATACGGGAGAACCTGCCCGCCCGGAAGACATACCGGATGATTATAGTCATTATGTTCGACCCACTTTTATGGAGGACCAGGCATCAACTTTCGGTTCAGATGATTATGGCCCAATATCATCACCGGCAAAAGAGGCATCGTCCCAGATTCTAGGCCAAGGAGAGCAAGATCAGGATACATCAAGTCCAAGACAATCACCGCTCGTTGATGGAAAGGAAGACGTCTCTCCTGTCGACTTTCCCGTTCAGCCAGAACAGCCGGGAACTCGTGGATCGCCTCCAATGCTAGGTGTCACATCTGGAGTGCATATAAACGAAGCTGGCGCTGTCATGGGAAGTCCCGAATGGACGGCGAAAGAAAGGCATGAGCGTGAAGAACCGGCTATTCGGGATTCTCCAATGGCCCTCAGGGCTACTCCAGTCACCCACCAGAATGAGGCTGGAGTCACTGTTGGCAGCCCGGAACGAGCGGCGATAGAGAGGCACCAGCATGAGCCTGAAGAGTTCATTGTCAAGAGCCCAGCATCTTCTGTCAAGCCAACGCCTACGAAGAGCAAAGCTGATTTCGAGACTTTTATGGGCAGTCCAGAGAAGACAGCAAAACGGAGATCACAAGTGAAAGAGCTTGAGGAAGGCCTAGGATCAGACCCTAGCCTAAAGCTTGCGAGAGCTGCGATTGCTTCGAAAGTCGGACACCGTCAACGTGGTGCTACACCAGAGCCCTCACGGCCGCAAACAAGGTCTAAAAGTTTTCAAAAGAGCCCGAGTCCAGATATTGTCGACGACAGCGTTCAGCTTGCCAAGGCCTCTCTCAATACGCCATCTAAGGCAGGAAAGGCCGAGCCTCAGGTTGTGGCGAGCTCGCCTGCCTCATCCAGGGTGGAGGAAGAGGCTAGTTCATTGACCGCTTCGAAGCTCAAGCTCGTGCGCCATCTCCGAGATGAGCTCTCTGATTGCACCACTCTCAAGGTCCTCCGTCAGCATACTGGCCAGGCCCTCGAGGTCATGGCCGTGGCCATGATGACACCTCCTGATCCACGACGTGCCAAAGGTGGACCTAGGGAGTACATGATGTCCTTTACCATCACTGATCACAGCATCAGTCCTAGCAGCGTAGTGGAAGCACAGCTTTATCGCCCCCACAAAGAGTCCTTGCCTCAAGTAAAGATGGGCGACGTTGTGCTCCTCCGCAGCTTTACCGTGGTTTCCCTGAAGGGCAAGGGCTATGGCCTGCGTACGAACGAAGGGTCGAGCTGGGCCGTTTTTGACAAGGAAGATGAGCCTGCTCAGATTAAGGGTCCGCCTGTCGAATATGGAGTGGCCGAAACCACGTTTGCCGCGTATCTCAGAGAGTGGTATGGGCTCCTGGATGAAAAAGCCAAACAGAAGCTTGAGAAGGCCAATCAGAAGATGGTCGAGGCAGGGAGGGCAAAGTGACAAGTAACTTAGCTTTTCAGTGTTTGCACGTTCCCGATATTTGCAGCCGGAGGAAAAGTAGCTTTGTAGGATTATGTGACATGACCTAGAGGCAATTCGAGCCACGACATAAGGAAGGAAATTTGGGGATATTATGCTACATCAGGGAACAAATTAACATAAATATCAAGGCGAAAGCAAACAAAATCATTACCTATCCAATGCCACAGTCGTGAAATCGTTTGCCGGTGTGCAACTTTCAATTCCAGGTGCCACATACACCGTTCATAATAGTACAAGTTCGCTCGATCCCCAATTATAGCGGCAGCGATTAACGGAAGACATGCGTAAAGGAGAGATACGTATGAGATTCTCTGGAATAAAAAGAAAAAAGAGGCTAGAAAATTGAGGGGCCTGGACACTTGTTTCCTCCGTACTGGGAGTACTAACAATGCCAGTTTCAGTCCAATGATCCTGCTCATGTTGGATAATCCATGTCTCGAGTATCTCTAAAGCAAGGGCAACACTGTTAGCGTGAAGGCATGACCACACTGGCTACAAGGCCTTCAAAGGGGTAGATATCGTGTGGTAAGGGAGTAGAGCAAGCGTACCCCTCTATGGCCAGAGTGTCGCATTATACAGATCTATGCTTGTATGATACATGTGTCCTTCCCTCCCCCCTTTTCTTCCCAGGCTTTTGTCATGCCGTCTCTCGGTCTTATGTATTTACAAAATCTCTGTAATCGTACAAGATTCGCCTCCCTGATTTCCTATTTCCCCCTAAGCCGATCCTGCACCGCTGTGATATGGTAACCACGGTGCTATGATCTCCAGCTATTGCTTCTGGTACTGGTACGCCATGGGAGCCCAACCTTAGTTTGAGAGTATATGGCGTCCCTTCGTCCGTCTCCGCTGCAGCGTTCTTCGACCCGTTCTTGTCCGTATCCGACTCAAGAATCCATGTCTGCGCTTTCGGACGAGCCTACTCGAGCGCGCCAGCGTAGCACGCGGACCGCAGCGAATCTGCGTTGCGCCGAAGATGGGGCTAGACGATATGGCCGTCTTGGGCACGATATCTGCTACTTCGGAGCTGGCGGCGGTTGCACTGGTAGGTGCCAAGGAGGTTGTAGGTGTCGAGGATCGGAAGATGGTGCCGGTTGGGCGAAGGAGGCTCGGTCGGAGGGTGGGAAGGGATGTGAATGTCCTGTTGAACAGTGAGAAAAGGAGCTACAGTTTTGATATCGTACGGAAGACCAATTACCTCCTACCAGCTAGACATTGAGTCTGCGATGCTGCCCTCGTTGCTCGGGCAAGAGCTGTGATGGATGAGGAGGTCAAGGACCGCATTGTGCCTGGTCGCTATGCGGTACAGTCGCCAAACTCGAGTAGAAGTGTTTCAAGGAGAACCGTCCAACTGATGCGCTGTCCAAGTCTCGCGGCGCCCTCCAAGTGCTGCGAGATTGTTAATGTCGTCTTGAATCTGGCATGCGCATCTCGGAGCTTAGGAGAGCTTCACTCTCCAAAAATTCAATTGGGAGCCGGAGTCGGCCCGTCAACTAGCATGACCAGCTGCCGGCGCTGGGGGCCGGGCACACCCACCACAGGCCAGGCGGAGCAGCATACATTGTACCAAGAGAGATTGTGTGAGGACAATTTAGTAAGAACATCGAGTTACTACGACACTCTTTCATATAAGTATATTGCGTTGAATTACGGCTGCTTTCAAGTCTTCAAGTCTTTCATCTTTGACATTGAAGCTCTTTAAGTATGACGAAGCTAGTGTGGAGGCGTGTACACAATACTCGAAGGTGCCATTAGCGAGATGAGGCCTGGAATTATTACAACACACCAGCCGGCACTGTCATAGAATACTCGGTAGGATGCCTTTGGTCTTCATATTCAAAGACTCAAGTGATCATCGCTTTTGGAATTAACATCCCCCTGCGTACACGAATAAGTAATCGGGAGACTTCAAATGTAATTCTAATGTATAAACGATTTGTATGTGAACGACAGCAGGGTAGTTCTTGGCAACTTTCCGTGCCTCGTTGTCTGACGTATTGACTTGCTCGAATATTGAACGGACAGGACAAGAAGCAGCAGGGTATCTGGTGAATGGGATGGCCCTAGGGCGAGGACGAAAGAGAATGCCACAGCCCAATCCAAAACCACACGCTATGCCGAAACGTTGCTGAGATATGTACCATTCGCACACCTCCTTTCCAAACATCCCTCGTCTTATCCAGTATTGAACCCAATGACACCCCGACAGTCCGCGTATAGCTTATTTCCTCAGCATCTCGCACACTCCCTCATCACTACCTCATGTTGGCCTTGACCCTCTCCAAGAGCTGCTCCCGTGTGTCGCCATCCTGAGGATGTAGGTTCCTCTGTAGCCACGATCAGTGTTGCCCCCTGGTTGCATACGTCTCCATTCCATTCAACAGAACAAGAATACTTACTGCAGCAAGCCATCTCCTCAGCTCGCTCTTCGTCCAGCCTTCTGGGTTCCCGGTCGGGTCCGCGGCCGCTGGAAACATGTCGCCTCCCCAGATGGCCCATGCGGCAGCGGCGGTCACAATGCCGGCGAAGCCTTTCTCAAATACATCCGTCAACTTGGATCACTCTTTCCGACTTGAGTTTTGCTCGAATGGGGTTGCAAATTTACCTAGGAATGCATTCTGAGAAACCTTGTTAGTTTGCTGGGCTTATATACTGGGCGTGCGACATGCATGGGACGAACCTTTGAGCGCAGGGCATTGTCAATAGGTGTTGGCATTTTGGCTTCCGATCTCGTAGAGTTTAATGGAAGAGGCGAGGGAATGAGGTTGCAATAATTCTCACTGCTAGCAGGATCTCTTAAATTGTTTGGAAATTTGGTCAATTCTAGACGTGATGCCGAGGTTGGGGCTACGATGTCCGTCCAGTGGCGATTTCCTTCCGGCGCCCTCTTTAAGAGGACACATCTGCCCCTCGCTAACCACCAAGTTTCTGCCTGAAGACGCGCAATCACACATTCGTCACGTAGGTCTAGTCGTATCAACTCGGTGGCATTGCTCCTACATCCATTCATGCCACTAAAATGTCCTTGTAGTGGCTTGAAGATTGGTTGCGACATTCCAATGAAATTCTAAGGAAGAGTGCAAGGCCCCCACCAGCATGTAAAGACTTGACGCAATGTTAAATACAATGTAACCATCAGTGCACAACTTATTCTTGGGCAAATGGAACTTAAGTAGGAGGGATATTGTTTCTCATCACCTTATATAATCCTAATTTTTTTCAATAGACCTATGTTAGTTATCTCTTATCATGTTATGAGCTTTCATAGCGATGCAGTAGAATTAATCCCTGTCGTGCCATTGCTTCCCTGCCATAACATCTTCATATTGTACCCATCCTATGAAACAGCCCACACTCAGTCGTTTTCAACTTATCATACCATCAATGGCTCATTCTATGAGAGGTATACAACGTACTGGTCATCAGCGCAATTGTGAGTCGATATCATTGCACGTTGCGCCAAAGTCCACACGAATTTGCTGGTGAGATAATCTATACTTCCTTACCTGCACGCCTACTTCTGCAAAGTAATTCCGTCCATTTCCTTGATTGACGTAGCAGTGTCGTATATAGTAGTCTACCAGTATCTTCCAATACCAAACACACAAGTGTTGAGTTTTGTCTAGTTTCAAGGCATACCTATAAGCTCATCATGCATGTCTATAAAACGGATACCCGTTGAGACAGCTGGGAGTACACAATAGCACCAATGGCGTATGGCCACTCCAGTCCGTCGGTATATTTCAGTCAGTCAAAAACTATGCATGCTCTGTTTGAATATATTTTGATTTATTTGGGGGTATTTGTAAAGCAACAGGCCTTCGTCACCACACCTTTCTCGTGGCGCTCCGTAGATCGTCCACGTTCAACATATCGGCACCAGCATATACCAGAGTGTGCCATATGCCATCTCTAAGCCCTATTGGCCAACCTGGTGTATCCCAGTATCTCGCCGTGAGACCTCTCCTGTGAGCTCCTTTCAGCTGGCCCTTAATGGTCTTGAGCTGCTCATCACTAACGCCCAAGATCGTCAACCCAACGGCTTTAGTCAGACTGACACTGGCGTAATGCGAATTCGTCGAGTTATACGTCATGTCAACCGTTGCTGGCTCGCTGTCGGAATCTGGATCTTCGTACATCTTTTCCAGTGGTGCATCGAAGAAGTAGTCCCGGTAGGTTGAGTTGGCGACGATAAGCTCGAAGGGCGTGTTCCCTGTTCCAACAACGGTGATGGGGCCGTCGTGGCGAACACCATTTTCCACATAACTCAACCAACCCCTTTCCCTCAGCGGTTGTAATTGCGCCACAACTTTGGGCCATGTCTTGGCTCCGTCCGTCTTTACGTCAATGAGCAGAGTCAAAGACTGATTCCTGTTGACATCGAAGACTCCATTCTTCGTGTCAGTTCCATTGAAAAACTCTGTCCTCGGGTTGGTCTGATTCAGCAGATCCACGAGTGGGTTGATGTATAGTGATTCCAGCGTACGATTCACCGTCAAGGACGCATCGTCGTGTCCAACGTAGAGTTTGTCATCGTTGTCGAATAGGTGCACGTCGGCCTCGACGCCAACGCAGCCCGCGTGCAGGGCTGAGAAGAGGGGGACTGTCCTCCAGTAGTCGTTGTGAGAGTGGCATTGTATCGGCTGCACATCTCTGAGAAAGTCTGTGGGATACCACTTCAATCCCTCGGTCCCTGTACCTTGTTCTCCCCATTTCGTAAATATCTTGTCCGGGTCGTCGTCCCACCCCCACAGACCCCGCGAGATGGCGAGGAGTAGGTCTATGAACAAGAAGATAGCTCTGCCCGCAATGTCAGCAAGATGTTCCTACGCACGTACGAGGTCTTCTCACAAAATCGTGAACGCCCAAAGGCTGCCGCAGATGAGATGCCCTCGCCAGTATCGTTTCCGCCTCGTGGGCCTGATAGACCCACGCTCAAGACTTTCGGCTTCTTCTGTCCTGTCGGGGTCCATTTCTTCGACACTAGTTCTTCGAATTGGTTGGTATTCAGCCTTGACACGACGGGGTCTAAAGAAGTCTAACAAAACAAGGCCCTTCTTCTCTTTCAAGGGGGAAGATAATGGTGATATGTGGTCCATTTCGTCGGGGCCCTCACGACCAACAAAGGTCATGACGCTGGGCAATGTGGAAGATGTGTCAAGATAATAATAAGACAGACGGTCGCGGTAGTTCGTAAGAAGTGCCGAGCAACCAACGTAAGGATCTCCCAGACGGTCGGCTTACAGTGGGGCGATGGATTGGAAGGAAGCGATGTGCTCGAGGCTGAGCCATGCGATGCCGATCTACACAACTCCTGCAAAGGTAGGAACAGCAAGCAGGACGAGAAACGGAGGAGCGTCCAATACAACCATCGCCCGGAAGTGCGTTCTTTAAGTCGTCCCGGAAATGCATCCAAGATCGGTCCACGAGATATACTAGTGAAAGCAAACTAAATAAGCTTGGGCGAGGAGCTGAAGACTGGGGACCAGATCAAGCACATCTCGCCTTTACTTGCGGTGCGTCCCCGACCACTCAGATTCCCGGCCTGCAAGCACATGGGCTGAGCCATTGCGGTCCAGACTTCTGGCCGCTCCATTGCACCACCGCACCAGTGAAGCAGGACCTCAAAGCCTGGCGTTTAGTTTGGATTTGCGGGGCGCCTAGTGCTAACCATTGTTGCGGCACAGGAGCCCGCTGCCCGCTATCAGAGCCCCCGCTATTAGCTGGGTGGGGGCAGCCCGTGCTGCAGTCTTTAGTGGGGCTAGTGTAGTAATTTTTAGAAATTTCCCATTGCCTGACTATCATCGAGAGGCGGAACATGCCAACATTCTCCATTGTATGCCACAAATATAGCACAGTAAGGCGGCGAGCGACCATCAGTGACCATGCCGCACAAACACACTCGTCGGGAGAAGGATCCTTCGTCGTCAGTATTCTCCATATTAACCTGCTTCTGTATGCTATTGATTACGTTGCTGACATGGTTCCCTTGGCTACAGCTTCGATCTGCCGCCTACCCAGATTGCCCGGCCGCTGCCAGTGAAGCCGTCATTCTTCTCGAAACCAGATGAAGATGCCGGCAAGGGAAAGGGCAGTGGGCCAGGAAAGAACCTGAAACGCAAGAGGGATGGCATGGGCCAGAACGACATGCCGCGGGCTTTCAGAAGATTGATGGCTTACTCGGACGGAAAGAAACCAAGATCAGGACTTGACAATGGAGACGCACCCAGCGGGAAGCAAAAGAAGGGCAAAAAGGCCGGCAAGGAGTCGAATGCCGAGACCGCGGCCGAGGCTCCCAAGGAGAAGTCTGATGTGCCAGTCATTCGACCGGGAGAACGGATGTCAGAGTTTGCCGCACGTGTCGATGCTGCTTTGCCTATCGGTGGACTCATCAACAAGAGCGCGAGAAATGGAAAAGACCCCCTTGGCTTGAAGGTCAAGCGTACCAAGAAAGAACGTCAGATGCACAAACTGTATGATGAGTGGCGAGAAGAGGAGCGAAAGATCAAGGAGCAGCGGGACGAAGAGCTCGAGCTTCTAGCAGAGAAAGAGCTTGAAGACGAAGAGGCGGGAGTGTCATGGAAGCAGAACGCGCCGCCTGCTCCCTTGGGGAAGAAGAAAAAGAAGAAGGGCAAGCGGGCCAAGTACCTTGATGAGGTGGGAGGTGATGAAGAGGACCCGTGGGAAGAGCTCAAGCGGAAGAGGGGGGAGTCCAGGCCAGGCCTGCACGATATTGCCAAGGCACCCCCTGAGCTTCATCTCAAGACGCCCAAGAAGCTCACTGTCCGTGGGGCCACAGTCGCAGTGGATGGCATTCCTAAAGCCGCAGGCAGTCTTCGGAGAAGAGAAGAGCTACAGGAGGTGCGTGATGATATCGTCGCAACCTACCGGAAAATGATGGACGGGAAGAGGCCAAATCTTCGTCAATCCTAAGTATCAGGCGCAGGGGAAATCGCACATATTCGATTTGAATGATACCCAGTTGACCATGCTGTTAGACCCAGAGCCATGCCAATATTGGATTTTACCACGAGCATAGTTGGGCTTTCGGCTGTCGATGTCAATGTGATGTTGGTTTTGACGAACGCTGTGGCTTGCAGCCGAGCATACAAATATGATAAGAGGGCCCAGAACACCTCCCTAGGTGTACGCTGCAAAAGGACCCGAGTGATATCCTCTATCATCACAGATATGTAGTCTGCAACCGAGCTGCCTATGGCGCTCCTTTGGGGAGACTAGGATAAATGCTATCCTGCTTCTATTCATTGGCCAGCCCGATAATATGCCGTTCGCCTAGTAGCATGAGAGACTGACTCAATGTTGCTCAGCAGAACCCATTTCAATTGCATTGTGGTTGGGATCATAATGGCAAAGCACAAAATCTTGTCGTAGAAGCCAAGTGAACCTTCAGTCAGGTCGTCGCCGGAACGACCCCACCTTCCTGCCGGGCGTCGTTTATGGTTTGAGATTGCCCCACCTGGCAAACTGTCAGACTCGCCCAAAAAGCTCTCGTCAAACTTTTTAAAGCCACACGTTCGATCCTGCCTGTCGCCAATCTTTGCGAATTTCAAGTCTCAATTCCTTCTCATCGTCCACTGTCATCGCATCGAGGTCTCCTGCCGACCGTTTTTCATTGTGATTAGCGGTATCTCATCTCTGCGAGCTTCCGCCGCGTTGACGCCCTCCAGGTTTCGAAAGTCACACCAAAACTCTGCGGAACGCTTTTGGCGTGTCATCATCTATCTACTCATCCCACCAACAGCACAACGCTCGCATCACGAACTGGGTGTCATCTCCGCGTGAAGGCCAAAACGCACAGACAGATCTAGACCCTTACCTTCATTCTCGGTCACAAAACTGATTCACATTCTTCATTCGAGTAAAACGTTACAGCTGTTGTGCGCCTGCTAAACGACAGGACTGGGCTTACCGGTGCGGTCACGACAACACAGACACCAAACTTATGTCGCTAGACATCCGGAAACCATGGAGCAAGGACTCGACGAGTTGATCGAGTGGCTTCTAAACAAAATCGCCTTTTCCGGGCTGGAAGGCCTATCTGCCAAGGAGTTCGTAAAAGCAGTCAAATCATTCTACCGTCAGCAGGGTGATCCTGCTGATAGCCCTGTTGATCCTGAACCTGCTCTCGTTGAAGATCAGGAGGCAGAGGCAGGTGATATCGCCCATGCATCAGTAGTATGGCAGTGGGTTGTAAGGAGAAAGGATGTCATCATAGAGCCAGAGAGCCTAGGCCGTCTGCCATTCGAGGAACTAGTGTCCCCCTTGCAAGGCTCATCGAGAACTTCGACAGCGCCAGCATCTGGTCGTGCAAGCACAAAGACAGACCCGTCATCGGTGGCATCTCGCGACGAGGCACGTTTACTGCTGTCGGAAGAGAGGCAGTGGAAAGTCATAGCCGGCCATGGCCCTGACTACAAGCGCATCCCATTATTTGAATGGAGAGCACTTGTTGCTATTGCTTCAGTTGGAGATGCAGGCATCTTACAGGGAGATCTCACTCGATTGACGGGCCAAGACAAACGGTCCCTACCCACGCGAACAGATTCTTTGGCACGGAAAGGCTATATCATCAAACAACAAACCACGCTTCGTGGTTGTCGAACGAGCAAACTTTGGCTTGCCCAATTTGCCAACAATGCGAAGGCCGATGTTGACCGCCAAGGATTGCCTCTTGAAGCGCTGAACATTACTGCGGAGGAGATAACTAGGAGTTGGGATCCCGTTCCGTTCAGTCATTACTTCAACACGACTCAAATCGATTACTACGCCATCTCGCAGGCTTTCCTTGCGATAGTCAAGGCTTACCAGGCGATGAGATATTGTGATATTCGTACCAAGATGGATGTTAACAGCCGTGTTCCTCAAATGCGAGCACTCGCCAAAACGTCGCGTTGGTGGTCCAGAGTTGGAGTGGTACGGTTTGAACCGATGCAGTCTGGCAAGGGAGGTAAACTCTTTAAAGATTGTGTGAAGTTCATCCGTGATCCCACGAATGATGAGTGGACCAAGTACAGGAGCATGCCGAAGGCCAACTTGAAGATTCCTTCCTCGCGGTTGAGAAGCAAGAACAAATCTGCAGCGGCTACTGCCAAATCCGCTGCTGTGCAACAACAAGAGTCGGGCAAGAAGTCCCAGTCCAAGAAACCGACTTCGCGAAAACTGCCTAGTCCATCATTGATACAACTCTCGGCTTGGAATCCATATAAGCCTCTCACGAGTACCTTTTTTGATATCATCAAGCGTGGGGGTAGCCAAGGCTCATCAAATACTGAGCTTGGCATGTTCAATCTTGGCTGGCCGTACCGCAAATATATATCAACATTAACGACGTTGATAAGTCTTCCCCGATCGCTGCCACCTCACCAGCAAGCGTTTGCAGTTCATTCAGATTTCACCCGGCTGGGAAAGACGATGACATACAAATTCTATGCACACGGCGCGATGGACAACCACACTCAAGAAGGAGCGTCCTCTGGGCCTCAGGCAAATACAGATAGGCATGACATAGCTGAGATGAGAGCTGACGACTACAACTTTCCCGATTTGGATCCGGGGCAGTTTCTGAAACCGGGCTCGCGAGTGAAGGGATTTTTGCCACTTTTAGGGCACAGAGCAGCGCAGCGGGTAGGTCTAAAGCGAAGCCAGCATTTCCGAGATGGCCCTTCTCTTGTGGAGGTCAAGAGAGCGAAAGTCGACTCGCCCGTACGCGGCGAGCCTGATACAGTAGCCAAAGATCAGACCGAACCCTCGCGATCAGGTGTTTATTACGGATTGAGGAACTCCTTGGACCCGCTCAAAAGCAAGGGGCGGCCGAGAAGGTCAATTGTCATGAAGTTCGTATCTTCAGCCCTCCGTGATCCTGATTTCTTCAGCCGACCCCGGCCAAGATCGAATTCGAGCATTACACCATTGCCGGTCGCTGAACCTCTTGATGGTCGAGACGCAAATGTGATGACACCCGAGGCCGATATAGAAGCTACCCAGGCTGATTCGCCTAATCAAGCAAGACGAGTTACGAGACATGGCCGCGGTAGCAGCAGTAAGCCCTTTAAATGTGAAAATTGCGGTAGCGGCTATAGAAACATCAATGGTCTTGAATATCATCAGACGAAGTCTCAATCAGCCTGCAATCCCGATTGGGCTCCGCTACCTCCGAAACCAGCAATCGCTCAATCGACACCGACGCGGCAGATTCGATACGCCACGGAGATATCTGAAGAAACCTCCAAGCCGTCACCACCAAAGTCGCCAGCAATTTCGCGGCCGACGCTTCCTTCTAGGAGACCAAAATTAGCAGTCTCTGGGTTGCCACCTCCAGCTGTGGAGAACAAGCCCCGTGCCCGTGGTGTCACTAATCATCCAGTGAGGCTAAATAACGTGCTCGAGTTACCCTCAACGGTCTTAAATCGCAATGTTGCAAGCCGCGAAGCTTCCAACGAGGGACTTCTCGAGAAACAAAGCATTAATCCGACAGATGTGCGGAACACCGAGCTTCCGGACAAGAAACGCCTCTCAAGCCTAAATGAGGCCGTGAATGATCAGTCGGCGGGCTCAAAAATACTTGACTCTCGAGGCCTGAAGCCGACAGCTGCTGCTTTGAGGAGCAGCAATGGAATGTCGCCTTTACCTGGTACAGGCCCGAGCTCAGATGAAACTTTACTACAATTATCTCGTCCTACTTCCCCATCTGACCAAAATACTGGGGCATGGAGAGCTCCAAGTGGCCACAAGCCTCAGGCGGTTGGGCTGCTCGAAGCCTCTGGCAGTGGAATTGCCATGCAGGGCAGCTTGAATGGCCCAGGGCGACAGACACAGAAGCTCTACGGACGACAAAAGGCATCTTCAGTTCGAAAAGAGCTCGCATCGGATCTGATACTGCGGCTTCTCGACCAGAACGACCAGGTACTACCCGGTGACGTGTCGTTGTACAGTCTTGTCGCGTCCAGATGGAGCCAAGAGGTGGAGAATGCCTCGGTTACTGTACCAGAATGGAAGGCATTTCAAACTATCTTGAAAGGCATGGAGAGGGACCGCATAGTCAGCGTTCACCATTATGGAATGATCTACAACGGCGCTCTAAAGC
Source organism: Seiridium unicorne (assembly GCA_039778275.1). NCBI lineage: Eukaryota > Fungi > Ascomycota > Sordariomycetes > Amphisphaeriales > Sporocadaceae > Seiridium > Seiridium unicorne. The sequence continues at coordinate 22,680 of JARVKF010000001.1, read as the reverse complement.
CCATCTCCGTCATCCACAAAGGTCATTACGGCAACGCTTCAAGTCCAATGCCAGAGAACATTGCCCAGAAGATGACTGAAGTCAAGAACAAGTACGAGGAATTGTACCCAAAGCCTTACATTCCAAGTTGCTTCTCGCTTTCCGGGAGAGAGGCAGAAATATGCAGCGACCTTGCCAAGAGATACCGCGCCATCGAGGCGCCTGAGAGCAACGACAACAATGGTTCTAGTTCCGTCGCAAGAGAAATCCCCACACTGGGATATGAAATGCCGCCGGATCGACTTGTCAATACCAACACTCAAGGCGCAAAAAGGGACCGACCTGAGAGTGACGACCCAGATGAGCCACAGAATTCAACACGGCGGAAGAAGCGAAAGCAGAATACCAAGTCTGGGAAGACAGACCACGCCAAACCGCAGACAAATAAGAGGGCTTCCCGAAGCAAAGTGCTCAATGAAAAGCCCAACCAGAGAGTCAACTCTAATGTCCGTACAACTCGACAGGATGGTGCTAACAATGACGCCCGTAGTGACATTGAAGTTGCTCCTCCTGGTATGACACAAGCGCTCGAAGCATCATCCTCCGTTCATTTCGTAGCTCCCACGACGGTGGCCACGTTTGAGCGAACCTCACCCATAACGGATGAGCTCTCCGAAGAGGAAGAAGGGGATGACGATGTTTCCCAAACTGAAATCAGCGTAGACCTAGAGGCACTAGAAGAGGCCGGTGGCGATTCCATCTTTGCCCCTGTGCATTACATTTGGGCTTTTGGAGATGGCGTCTGGCCTGACAAATTTCCCCGAGCTTTTTTCATGAACAGGCCAGGAGGAAGTTTCTCTGCGGTAGGAAGATACCCAGACTCTTCTTGGTTCCTGAGGCAAAATCTCCCACAGAACGTGACAGAAATGATAGAAGCAGCCCCGCTAAGGCGTGGCTCTGCTCGGCAAGACACTTCTCGTCTAGGCAAATTTGGCTCCGACGTGGCAGCAATCGAGGCTTGGGAGCGCTCACCAGAGGGTACCTACCTCCAAAACCTTGGGAACATTGCACCAGAGCATATTTTCATATCGCTAAGCGTCGAGCCGGACCACACAAACGTGGAGTCTATTGCAACGGAATGGCCGCACGACGCTCAATACACCCCCGACAATATTCCAGATGAGATCATCCTGGCAGAGTCCGAAGACGATGAGTCAACACCACCAAAAACAGGTTTTGTCACAGAAGGGCCGAAACGAGGGGGAAGAAAACCCAAAGATGGTACAATGGGCAGACTGCGCCGTTTTGTCAAACGTTCGGAAGGAAACTGGAAGCATCGCACGTTGTTTCCTATTTTGAAGCGAGAGACAGGGCGCTGGAACAAGGAACGAGCGCTCGGGGCTAACATTGGCAGAGAAAAGGAGACAGAACTGGTTGTTGCTATTGTCATCATTAGAAAGCTCCTCGGTGGCATTGACAGAATCACAGACTGGGGACTTTTTCTTAGGCTGTATCCTGAGTGGTCAGTTGCGGGCATCAGAAAGTTCTGGATCAGAGTCACCAAAGAGAGAGCCAATTACATCGAAGCCCTGAGCAAAAAGTTCCAGGGCGCTTTTCTGGAGGCATATGAGAAGGGAGAGCTGGCCCCATTGAACTACGACGATCTGGAGAGTTACGACTGGCGCACCTTGATCAGTTGGGCAGTCAAGCTGGAAATTCACAATGGCGTTGAACTGCCCACCACCCGTGAGCAGTTTGATAAACAATTCGTACTGGTGGACCCAAAGAGGGATGACGAGGACTGGCGCGAGTCGTGGTTTCATTTCCAGACTTCAACCTACGATCGATTAGATGCCGCTTCTAGTCTGCAACTCTCGTTGCCAGTCATTCAATCCTCCGCGACTTCCACAGCTATCACAGAAGCAGATCTGCAACTCGCCAGGTCTTGGGTTCGGGCGTTATGCAACAACAAAACCCATGCTACAGTGGGAGTCGAGGTTCGGGAGAGGTTGCTCCAGCTTGGGAATCGAGACAAAGCCTCTCTGAACGAGCTTTTGGAACGGTCGGTCTCACAACTCCTTGAAAATAAGGTCATTTCAAAGCTCTTCGGCAAGGGCCTGGGGCAAGTCTTCAAATTGAACAACCACTATGAGGTCCGTCTGAAGAAGTTCACACACACGGAGAAGTACACGCAGGCCGTGGCTTTCAAATCAAAGCTGGACGACAGCTTTCGTAATAACAGAGAGGTTGTCATTCCTTTCAATTCCGACGACGGGACCATCATGGCCATGATCAACCTGCAGGCCTATGGACGGATTCGCTTAGAGGACATAAACTTCCCTCGTATCCCTTTCGGTTTCGAGCCGGGTAACTACGAGGGCAGGAAATACCCGAAACGCTACTACATGTTCGACGTGAAAGTGGTCCCCACGGAGAAATATGTTTACAACGAAGAGCTGCCCGTCGTCTCACAGGCAAAGGATATACCAATCCCTACGAACGGCCCTCTGGGAGAAATCCCCATCTGGTGTGACTTTTTTGGCAACTTGGATAAAACCCGGTGGGTCCAGTACCTCTGCCTCGTTGCCTTTGCATTTTCTGTGAAGGGACCCATGGCTGCCGCGAGCTCTGTTGACCTACTCCATCCTGTCATTGAGACCTTTGAAGCACAGTTGGTCATGGACTGGCTCGACAGTATGGGGCTGCTAGAGCAAGCATCAAGCGGGCACGGCTCTACTGTTTCTGAGTGGTGGTGGCTTGTGGTTGGGAACCAGATTGATATGAAAGAGAAAGGGATTGCCGAGGAATGAATCAGTCGGTGGGAATCGACGAATGGCTGTGCAGCCACTGATGTTGCCCTGGCGTTGGGTAGGGAACAGAAAAGTGGGAAATGCGAGACCGCTTCTAAACATGGAGCTTGTGCTTTGTTAGACGTGCCGTGTATAATAGACTAGGAACTGGTAAATGCCAGATATGATACCCCGCTGTTTTCGCCCATCAGACTCGAAGCAATTTGATTCTCTCGATGATTAATAGCTGCTTCCTTGAGCCGATGTTTTCAAATTCTTCCGAGCTACTGCTAGCCTCTTCTTTTCTTGGGACGTAAAAAATCCGACGAGCGTTCCAAGCCACGATTCTTTACATTCCAGGCAAGTACCTACGGCTGCTATAATACGTGTTGTAGCCTCGGGAGGGGGTTTGCCACGATATCAGCGCTTAGTGGCCACTAGGACAAGTAAACAATGACGAAAGATGTCATGAGACGTCTGTTATCAATTGGAATGCACCTCACAAGCTATTCTACCATGTCACGGTTCCATGTTCTGTCGAGAGTATTCAGCAAATCAATATTATCGATTTAGACCATGCCAAAATAAGAACGAAAACCTTTGTTTGGCCGTCATTGGAAGCTATAGGCGGTATTACCACCACATAGGCAAAGGGCCGTGCTCTGACCATGGTCTTTATAGTTAGAGTATTATGGAAATTATTCGAGGCTGCGCTATTGAATTTGCCTGGATAAAATCTCTTCTTAGGGCTTCTAAGCCACCACCAAAGGATTCTTAACAATGATGGCAGTGCTCTTGGCCTCGAGGTATTAGAAGATATGCGTGCCCTAACCGAAGCTGAAGACCTGTCTGAGGGCTCAGGAGAATCTAGCAGTTATACGCAACACAAGGTCGTCGCCAGATGCAGGAAAAATGGATTCGATGAAACAATATCGACTCCCAGACAGTTAACCAATGATGTAGGAATCACACCCCTCAGGGTCGCCTGGACGTACTCGCTCCAGCGAGAACATGGATGACATCACGACTGGCCTGATGAACAAATGCCATGTCAGGAAACGGACAGCATACCCACCTCAAAAAGCCCAGTCGGAGGACAATCATCATGGCGTAGACAAGTCTTTAGACGCATCCACCCCTAGAGGCACAGCCTTCCAATTCAGCAACACTGAAATCGATCTGGCTGCCATGAATGGCAGGACGGGCATTAAGGGACGATTTGCGGCAGCTTTACAACGGTCGAGGAAGCGGAGCATGCCATTTGATGACGATGAATACCAGGTGCGGGATGGAGTCCTTTCTGACGGCAACAATATCGAGATAGTCTTCGGTCCAAACCAAAAGGTACTCATGCGTCTGTGCAGAATCCAGCTCCCAATATCCGGGAAGGGCCTGGGCTGTCACATTTGTCGATGGCTTCACAATGATGAGACGGCGGTCAAGATCATGTCCTCGTCCAGCATGGTTCTGAAGCTTTGGATTTCTGGATCTGTGGCTACAGAAAGGCTGGCCCCTTGACCACAAGAGCGGCGGCGTATCCTAGCGTACCAGAGATGGTACTTCAACAGGAGAGTGTCGAGGATAGCATGGCCCGTCATGCCCGCAAAGATATCATTTCCAAGCAAGATGAGTTTGAGGAGATGGTGAGCCTCAGAAGTGCTCCCCTCAAGGAGGCGCCGGCCTCGCAAAGATCGAATCTAGACAACGCCCGCCCCACGATCAAAATACGGTTCTCTGGGCAAGAAGCCTTCCACCTGGTCGCCAAGAGAAGGAACTCCATCGTCGAGATTGCCAGGTTCAGTTGGGAAGTATGCGATGAACTCTTAAAGCAGGCACATGGCACGTTCGGGGAATCGAATGAGCACAGTCTCGTAGCTAGTTTGTCCAGGATCTGACAGACGATATTGCCGACGAACACGAATGGCACCTGGAAGTCCACAGCACACATCGATAACTCGGCTGTAAAACCAGATCAGCAACAATGAGGCAACGCAGATAGTGCCAATAAGTAAGACACCAAGCCGGTTTAAGCCCCTATTCTTCGCGGAGCCACGAGTTCTTGGATGACTCAGGAGCACTCCAGAATTGAAGTTTTCACACACTACCGGTGCCAAATGGACAAGAGTGTATGCTCAGTTGCTGGTCGGCCTTCCAGTGCTCAGATGGTGCAATGTAAAAGAACTGGTGATTTTCCTTGTTTGTGAGCAGAGGCGGGGAGGTAGTACTCGGAGACTGGTGTGTCACAATAATTGCCGTCGACGGAATGAATGGTGTGATGGGATGCAGTTACGTACCAGTCGGCCAGCATAATTCGATACATAAGATCATGCCAAGTGTGCCTTAAGACTCCCATCATTGCGTTGAATCATTTCCCCCCAAACTTCCACATCTCAAACAGTAAAAGCTCTAGTTAGTAGACGCCTTGAGTCAAAGATGACTGCATATTCTTGTGGGCTACGTGTCTTCTGGTTTGGTTTGTATGATGTCACGATGAACATGACAGACAGAGTCAATTCCAGCTCTCAGAGAGGGATTTAAACTAACAGCAAGAGGTCTTGAAGCGTGTGTGGCACCACAAGTCTCGGAGTCAGGGAGTGAGATCTGCCCTGTGTTCTATCATAATATCTGGTTATGATTATTGCAATCAGACAGCTCATGTCCCTGATAAGCCGACCGCAGTAAAACGCCTGGTCCTATTCCCATGCCATTTGAAGTACATGCCAAACGCCTAAGCCGAAATGCACATGCCAATGTACAGTTTGTCACAAAAAGGTAGCCTAGTACCCCATTAGGATCTTGATGAGCATGGCGATCAACACGCCCACCAGTCCCACGATGGCATAGTCTATCCACACGGGCACGCCCGCATCCCGGTCGATATTCCTTGCCCTTTGCACCACTGCTTGGCCCACCGGGTCCGGAAGCGGCACCGTTCTTGTTGGTTGCGGCACGCCTTGGGCCGGGCGTGCGGAGATTGCTGGCGCCGCCGCCTGGGCAACATGTGCGGGCGCCGTCTGCACGAAACCCTCGGCCAGCTGCGTCGCTTCGTCGTCGTCCTTTGCGCCTTCGCCCCCTTGTTGCTCCGCCGCCTTGGCCTTCTCCATCTCGTCCCTGAAGCCCATCTTGAGCTCGGCTGGTATCTCGACCTCTTGCCTTTCGCTCGATCCGGCCTCGCCCTCCAACTCTTTGCACTGTTCCTCGACGTCTTTCAGAATATCTTGGTTGCTCTTGCCGCACGTGCTACACGTCCACCCCTTGGACTCAGTCGCTAATTTCCTTCTGACTGATTCGTTCGTGTTCAGCCCGCCGATCTGACCGCTTGCGTCCGTCTCCATGAAGGACCGCAAGGCGACGATGGCCGTTCTGACACCCCAGGCCGGCTGCCAGGTCTCCTCATGATGGCCTGATATGGACAAGCAGATCTCGCGGTTGGCCTCGAAGCGACCCGAGGGCGTGGTGAAGCGGAAGGAAGGCGGCCGCAGGGGGTAGGTGGGCGGCAATACGATGCGGCCGTGGTAGATGCCCTCGGCAAAGGGCGAGTTGGGCGGGCCGCGCAATGTGAAGTGCCACTCGAAGAGGTCGGATTCGAGGGGCGTGGCCGTGTAGTCTGGACTGGGCGAGTTGCTCAGTTCCGAGGCTTCTTTCACTGCCCGTGTGTTAGCTAGCAACGGAGAAGGCAGAGCATCAGGGACTTGGACATACTGATGCGCCTTATTGTGGGCGATTTCGAATTGAACTTTGACGTCGCCATGTTGAGATATGTGTGGTCTCCAGCGGAGATATGGGGGATAATGTGTGATGCAGAGTTCAGGATGCAAGTTGAGCACTGCTCATAGCCGATAGCGCTGAAGAGCGACCTCAGGTGTGTATCATAAGAGCGTGGCCTTTCGTCCTAGTTGCGCGCGATCAATGCAGACGCTTTGTCATGCGTTCAGGTTCCGATGTAGTGTAGGGAATACCGCGAAACACCAAACCAGTGAATAATATCTCTGGAGGCACAATCCCGAGGTCGTGATGGTAATGTATGTAGTCGAGCTTTAACGGGCGCTAATCATTAACACGTAGCTGCCTTCTAAGTAGAATGTCCACTGGGGGTCAGGGTGCCACATCTGGACCTGAGCCACGCCGCTTTAAGCCTGTGCCTGACCGGGATTTGGCCTGAGCTCGGCCCCCAAATAACTTTAACGTAACAAACCGGCTTTACGGTCAAAGATTTGTTTACGGGGCATTTCCGTTAATAACTTGTGGCTCGCCATCTATGGCGCTCGTCTACCATTGCGCTCTCATGCCGTCCCTACCTGGTGTCTGGATTCTTGGCCAGCGAGCTCCCAGACGCTGACACGCTTCAATATTACTTATCACAATTCTCCGGCCCCAAGCGACATAACCTGTCAAGATTGCTCGAGATGCTTGTCCAGTGCTGCGAAGAGTTCGATGTCACAGGTCAATGTAAAGACTGACGGACACCGGCACCTGCAGGGGAGCATACGCAACTCGAAGCCTGCAATAATAACGGGCCTGCAGGCAATAACGAAGATAGGGTTATAAACACTACAAGGCCTTTCGAGGACAAACGCGAGGACATTCAATCACCAGATAAAGCCCAGTCTGAGCACGAGGATAGCCAATTATTCGAGCATATCCAGCCCGAAAATACACCCGAAGACATTCCAACGCCTACAGTTGAGGAGCAGTAAGAACCCGAGGCTGAACGTGGGGAGTCAGAGGATGAACAGAAGCCAGCAACTTTTGCACAAGGTATCGTTACCACAAATATGGAAATCTCTCCCCCTCCTACGCCACCATCACGTGCTCCTAATGATCACGAATGGCGATTTAAAAAGATGACCTCGCCTTGTGAATGGATCGAGGATTATCGGCCGGGAGGTTACCACCCGGTTCATCTGGGTGACGTTTTCAAAAATGGCGAGTACAAGATCCTACGGAAGCTCGGCGAGGGCTCCTACTCAACGGTTTGGCTGGCCCGAGATCTGAGGTAAATTGATTTCCGTTTGCGACCTGCCGGTGACACTATCGATCCGCTTTGCTAAAGCCCCTCAGGAATAGTAAATACGTCGCAATAAAGATATTGGTCGGAAGCTCGGAAACGATTTCAGAGCTGCAACTCTTGCGCCACATCACGCAAAATGCACCAACAGACGGTGCCCGATACATCACACAGCTTCTAGACGATTTTGAACACCACGGTCCTAATGGAGTCCATAAATGTCTGGTATTCGAGCCTATGGGTCCAAGTGTGAATACCATGGTCGAAGAGCTGCCTCAATTCAAACCTCGCAAGTGGGGAATGAAGATACGCTACCCGCCCCAGATGGCAAAGAACATCCTCAAGCAATCTCTTCAGGCCCTGAGATTTCTACATGACCATGGTATAGCTCATGGAGACTTCCAGCCGGGGAACATATTCTTCGCTCTTGACAACATTGACTCGAAGCCCGAAGCTGAGTTGCGGCAGAAAGAAGATGTACAAGCCAAGTCAGTCTCTGCACCCGTACAGAGACTGGATGGTAAGCAAGACCGATGGGCTCCTCGATATCTCTGCATCGCGGAACCCTTAGTGCCTTCCGCGCCTTGCGACGAAGGCTCTAAGATTAAACTCGGCGATATGGGCGGAGGTTAGTATATCCCGGTGCGAGCACTTTGCGTAAATGTCTTCATAGTATGTTTACTTACGTCTGTTTCCAATAGCGTTTTTCTTCACTGACCCTCCGAAGAAGCTGGTCACCCCACTTGGGCTTCGACCTCCTGAGTTGATTCTGACCGGAGAGGTTCACAGAACCATTGATATATGGAGTTTCGGTTGCCTCACTTTCCAGCTTATTACCGGACAGCCCCTTGTTTGCGTACCCTGGTATGACTCGGAATCCGACCAAGATGACGATCACCTCCTTTCCCTTATAGCCTGTCTCGGTGCCCTCCCCAACAAACTCTATCGGGAGTGGAAAAATTCATCATTGTACTTTACCCCCGAAGGGAAACTTTTCAATTGTGCGCTCGGAGGGGTGGCAGAAGGGGCGGAGCCACTTATGATTGAGCAGATGTCAATGGAGGAGTTGTTTGACGAGGCTGCTCCAGATCTAGAAGAGCAAGAAGCTTACCAAGTAAAGACACTTATTCGATGGATCTTACATTACGATCCTGCGGAGAGACCCACGCCTACGGAAGTTCTACTACATCCGTGGTTCTCTCAGGACGAGACGAAGAGTGGTACATTCAAATAAGAGTCTCTATATTGTACTGCCAATAGAGGACCGCAGAGGAGCACAGAGGATCGCCGTAAAGGAAGTCACAAAATAGGAGGAGTAAGAAGTATATCGAGTCTAGAGAGATCTCACATGATGATGGAGATTAGTTGGTCAACGATGGGAGAGAACATGAGGTCCAAGAACCATACAAGAAATGCACTAGTCTAGTTTTTTAATTAATTAGTTAATTAGTTAACTAGTTAAAAGATTAAAACTAGTAGTTTTTCATTATAACACTGTGGATGACTAACCGACAGCGGGGAATCCCTGCACTTGCAGCATTCTGGGGTGCTGCTCGTGCTTGTCCACTTGCTACATTCATGCTGCCGAAAACCACAGTTTTTATACCCATCACATCACTTCATCGTAGGTAAAATACGAGTCAATTCATAATTTTCTTGAGTTGGGCTAGTACATACTTCGCCAACTACACGGCGTCAAGCAAAGGGGGTATCTCATAAAGCACATCCCTAACCGTCCTATGTGATTCGCTGCATTTAAGCCCTGATAATGCATGATAATAATAGGCGCAGCAAGGCCCCGACCTGGCCATGCTGTGATAACCCGAAACTGATACGCAGGAGAACGCCTCCTTGCCACCACGGACTGAGCTTCTGAGCCAGTACGGAATCGGAAAAACCACCGCCTTTCCGTGAAAGATGCTCGTCGAAAACCCAGCTCGGCTGAGAAGATCTCTAGCTTCCGTGGTGCTCCGCGTCGACATCCATCTCCATGTCCATCAGGTGAACCGAGTTTGCGGCAGCCTGCGAGGCCGTCTCCACCGGTCTGTTCATCACAAACGGTGATGGGCCGCCTGTGCGCTCCTGCATCTCGGGTGCCTTGACTGTGCTATTAGTCAGGTCTGTCATCTCTTGGTCCCTGAGGCTGCGACGTCCTAGGACTGGCGACTCGGGCTCAACTGTTCGGCATTTCTCAAGGGACTCGACCAGACCGCCCATCTTGTTAGGCTGAGGCGTGGGACTGGCAAATTCATGATGCCAGGTATTGCGCGTTCCGTCGTCGTGATCTGCCAATGGCCCAGCAGGGTCTGAGAATGACATGTCCATACCACGGGAATCCGTAGAGTCGATGGTGGCGACTGAAGAGGCAGCACTGTGCTTCCGTTTCGATGAACTAGCCCATGGAGCCGGAGCTATTGCCTTGATAGCCTCTGCGGTCAGAGGAGTAGGTCCGTCCCCGCCTTGAGGGGCAGCATTCTGGCTGGTGTCCATTATCTGATCCTCAGCCAGGTCTGACCCCTTGGCCAACTCGTTTTGGAAGACCTTGTTGTCAGCGCGTACAAATGTCTGTCACGATTAGTCACTATCTTTGGCTACTGCTGAACAGTAAGCATGGGCTTTGGCGAAGGGTCCGCTTACACGTAGAGCATCCGACAACTGAACAGGGTTGCCTTCCAAGGCCGCCTCTGAAGCGTAGATCAGAATGGGATACTTGGATTCACTCCCAGCTGCTATTGAGACGGATTCGGCGTCCGTTTTCTGTCGCTCACGTGTCAGCGGCATACAAGAGATACTAGAACGCACACTTTACCTCAACAGAAAGAGGGTTCCTCTCTCCCGCGGCATAGACAAGTCTCCACCATTGTTCCCTTGGCTCCGACTGCTCCCCAATCTCGATCAGATCCACCTCTCTTCTCGTGCAGACATATGTGATCTCGTTGGTCGTAGCAACACCTCTTAGTAGGTATCGATAAGATGGGTTCCAATACTCCGGCTTGTAGTATTGAGGCTGATTGGGGACAATATATTTGTCAGCAAAGTCTTGGGGCGCTTCATTCTCTCGAACTGTTAGTCTCATGGACAAATGCTCCAGAGCTTCGAGGAACTGTTGACGTCTCTCGTTAATGTCTGCATGGTATGTTAGTGAAGATAAAGCAGTTGACAATTCTCGATTGCTCTTACACTCTAGGCCGAGGTCGATATCGGCGAGCTTCCACTGGGCCAGCTCGATTCCCCGGTCGAGAATCTGTTTCACTTCTTGCTCTTCCTGGGTAAGCTCATAGGGCGATTTCCCAGTGTGTATAAGCGCGATGTCTTTCATCGACAGCTCCTTGCCATCTGCCAATGCGTTTTGGGTGTAACGCAGTTGTGCGAGCTTGCATTGCCTGTCAATAAGTCCTTTGCTCGCCTCCATCGTCTTACCCCAGCAATCACGGGCACTATGTGGCTTCCCATCAAACCATTTTCGCTCGTGACAGCCATTCTCGCCTGAACAAGTCAGAATTCTCTTTTCTCTTTCTCCTGTTCTGCTGAGGGCGTCTCTCAGCGTGTGGATATGTGTTTGGGTCGAGATGGCAAGATCCTTCCGACTCTCCATATACCGATCGAGGTAGAGAGTCAATGGGATATCGCATGGTTTACAGAGACCGTCTCCGCCAATCCGTATGGCGAGAGTTTCACCAATTTCTCCGAAAAATGCCATGTTCGACGAGTCATCAGGGAATTTATCTTTGGAGAACGCATCCGACCAAAAAATAGTGTCTAGTGCATTGTAGAGGCTGGTAACCCACTCACTCTGACCTTCCTGCAGAGGAATCGTCAGAAAGTTGAATAGAACCTCATCGCCGCTGTCGCTATCAGCACGATGCGGCATGGAAGTATCTTCACAGGCTACTGGAGTTTCCTCTGCAGTAGCCTTCAAGACGCGCTCTGTTCTGGCGACGCCCGTGAATGACTTGAGTGCCGGGTTACCAGTTGCCTCGTATTCCCCCTTGAGGACCGCGAAGAAGCTCTCCTCGATATCATTATTACCCCATCCATAGCCATGTTCAGGATCAATGGCGTCCGTGTCAGCCAAGCCGTCGGCTGAACCATAAGCTCGGTCGGTGCTGTCAAGGAAGGCCACCAGACGATGGAGCTCATCGTGGAAATCAGGGTGTTGCTGGCTGTACGTGCCGTTTTCACTTTGATTCGCTGCTTCCAGATTTTGCTGCTTCACTATTGGTTTTCCCTGCCACCATTCACTGCTGTAGCCATAGCTCCGAGCCGGAGACCCAGAAGACAACATGGCGCTCTTTGCGAGAGGTATTTGAGACAGTATGGTAATGATTGCCGCCAAGCGGTGTTCCTTTGTTGCTCGGAGAAAAGCAGGGGCGGTAGGAGCTCGTTTTCGTTCAAACGGCTGAAGTTCTAGCTTTTGCTGTGTTGTTGCTTCTGCTTTGGTCGGCACGAGAGCCCATTGGTCCTGCTCATATTCGGATCGAGTGGCTGGGCCGAACTTGGTTTCGTTCACATCGCCGCCTATGATGCCAGATTCTTGAGGTGGCAGGCCAGATTCGGCGGCAGACTCGGCGAGCGCACGTTGGAGATCGGCATCTTCGTCTGCCTGAGTAGTTGGCGCTCCTGTGAGGCAGCGTTAGCTTTGTCGGCCTTATGCATGGAGAAGGACGCCTGCTGCTTGATATGCGGCCAAGTCCACAAGCTTACCTAACGGCGATCGATTGTTCGTTCTCGAAGGAGGCCGAGTAGGGGCAGCGCTGGTGTCAAAGTGGCTAGTCGTAACATCAGGCCCTTGGACATTGAACTGAACGCCGGCGGCATTCCCGGTACCCTCACGATCGGCTGACCAGACACTGTCGTCCCACTTGTATTTGCTGGAGCCTTCAGGTTCGGCGTAGTATTCCTCGGCGGCTCGGTTAAGATCGAGATCATTGCCCTTGAGGCGAGCAATAGCTTCCGATCGACTGAAGGTGGGAACCAGGCTCATCAACATCTGGACAGATGCCTCATCAGGTTCTTCGCTCCGAGCCATATTGGGTGGAAGGTGCGTGGTCTCCTCAGCGCAAGATTGATGACATGAGTAGGTTGTGTGGCTGCAACAATAGGTGTTCTTGTCGCAAGGGTACTCGAAAAAATGTTGTCAAACGGACTAGTGGTGGCGAGGCGATAGTCCCTCGAGTATTCCGCGCTCGCTTATCCGTAGCAAAGGTGCATTTGCATGCCACTGTCTACGGTTGAGCAGGGTGTGGGTGTGGGTGTGGGTGTGGGTGTGGGTGTGGTGATGAAATGAAGCTATTCAGCTACTTGACCTGCGTCGAGTGACAGGGAATATTGTGCAGCTTCGCCGCTGATTACGCACTGCCAGACTCGTCCAACGCTAGCTCCGGACCCCGCCAATTCACTGTGTACATGGATACATTCACCACAGCTAGGTACACTCCGTCCACTGACATGTCACTTCACATTCACCGTTATAGGAAAAATTTTGAGTAACGCCTGCGCAAGAGTCTTTATCATGCGTACCAACAACAGATGTTTGAGTCGATTGTCGAAACATACTTACACTACCGCTAGCTTTACTATCTTCACACTTCATTCCGCTAGCTAGCTCTTCGTATTTATCCTATGTTACCCCCAAAAACGCGTGATTCCTGGAGTATAAAGCGCCAATGAAATCTTATTCTCACGTTAAACAAACAGAAATGACTAGACAGTGGATTGAGCTGGTCTACAACCGCAATACATAAATTGTTCCTGATCCAACGACATGCGAGTGAAGTATACCTACCCGGAATACAGTTTTCAGTGCTGCATGGCTACATAATATACCTACCAGCTTTGTCAGTAAGTACAGTACAAGTAACTCCCTTACCAACCGATAGGCTAAGATAACCTTAATCGAGCAGATCAGATCGCATATCCTTGCAGCAATGTTTGCCGGCCCGTGGACCCCCTTGGCCTCCTTCCCGTTGCGCTTCCCACGGGTAAGAGCATAGTTTGTAACGGCCACAAAATTCATAAATCTTCCGTGAGCCAGGCCAAGCATAGCCCCTAGCGTGACATGGATCTAGAGGATGATACTGCCCCAGCAAAGGTTTCGCAGAACCCGACACTGTCAGATCTCGTCTTTTCCTCCCAGGCCAACCATAACTTCTCGCGCATCTTGACGGACCTCAAAAGATCGAATCTGTCCATATCCAACCGCCTCCAGTCCATCAAGGAAGACGCCTCATTCGTTGCCGACGTCGCGGAAGCCTACGGTCGACGGCCTCTTATTGCCAATGAGCGGTGCGGCAGTTGGTACATCCCACCAGTCTCTAAGGGAGGCTCTGCCTACTTCAAAAGTACTGATGGACACACTGGACAGTGGAAGTTCTCGACGAGGCGGCTCAATCTGAACTTGCTGAGCATTATCAGCGAGTATGATGGCTGCATCATTGTGGATTCCACGAGGCGCGGGAAGCGTATGCCGGATGCTCTTAGCAAGACGGTTCCAATCTGGTGTTGCGTGCTGAATCGTGTGCTCTTACCCAGTAATGAAAAACACCATTCTCTGTTCACGCCTCCAAATGCAGTTTCCGAGTCTGAGCACGCGCAAATGGAGGCCCGAGTACCAGGGTTTGTCGAATCGTTCCAAAGTCTTGGTTTAGATTTGGAAAATTTGAGCCGCCTCAAGAAACCCCTTCGGCCAGTGTGGATAACTCAAGAATCACAACTCCCAGTTACGGACATGGTTTTTGAAGACTATCATCCAGTCATCTGCTGCACAAGTTCACGCCGGGTGGTTGGTACAGAAATGAGCGAAGGAGGCTACATTCAGGGCGCCGGTGATGACACAGAAAACTGGGCGCTTGGGTTGACTGCGCCCATTTTTTGGAGACACGAGAGCCAGTTACTGTCAACACCTGAAGTTGAGCTACCTCAGCTGGTAAAGTCTTTGGTAGAAGCAGAAGCGTCGAGGCCTTCTGAGCAGGGGCCACGACAGGTTTCTTCTTGCCTTTTTGTTGCTCCTCTTACACAACATTATTCCCCCGCCAGTTATAGTGGCACCATCTCGCTCCTCTCCAATGCCACAGATCCTTCTAGTTGGGTGAAAAGCCGGTCACATATGGAGGTAGGTCTTGGTAAGCATAAGCTTGCGAGCCGCAACCTCAGATCGGCTTTACCTCAGGTATGCGATTTTGCCAAATCGATCATTGCTTCATCTCAGGCGGAAAATACTAGGTTGCTCTTACTCTGTGACAGTGGCAAGGATATCTCGATAGGGGTTGCCCTGGCATTACTATGCCAGTTCTTCGACGAGCAGGGCAAAATCACGGACCTCGATGAAAGAAAAGACATCAACAAGAGTATCATCAAGATCAAGCTCAGTAAAATAATGACAGCTTTCCCAGAGGCAAATCCTAGCAGAGCTACTTTACAGAGTGTCAATAGCTTCCTGATGGGTTAAGCCTAAACTCTTTTCAATATAAAAAGCTTCCATATTCTTGGATTTTTGAGAAATTGAAGCCGCTTGATACACGAGTTCGAGGCATGATTGCTTGGTCATATTGGTCGCTATTTACACAGAATACATTTAACGTCAGCTCCGTCACTTCTACACTAGGTCGGCACAGTTGAGATATTGTCATCTGAGTACAACATTCAAAGACTGCCTTGCTCTAGGTAACTCTACACAACGACAATTTCCCATGCTCAAATTAGTACTCAGGGGATCGCAAGTGTCGTAGTAAACTCATCGGTTATATGGGCTGAATAATATCTCAAGGCCGTAGATGAGAAGCAGATGAGAATTCTTCAGATGATTTGGTCACGGGTGCTATTCCAATTCAGACGGTGACATGCGGAGGAATATCGGACTAATGGCCTTGGCTATTTGAGCTAGTCAGGCTTGTGTCAGCCGGTGAAGAAAAGAGCTTGGGCATCACCGTCCCGCCCAACGGACGTAATGTGGTAATGTACAGCCACATGACGAGGAACTTCTCTTCAGTGGCTCTATTCTGCAGTTCTATGCAGAGATCAGTCGAAGCTATACATCAGCGTAGTTGGTTCACGGGCGAAGAGCTTTCATGTCTAGAGATCATGGAATATTATAACCTAAGATATCCACAGCATTAAACATTGTTCGCAAGGAGTACGTACCCGAGGAGGTTCCTAAATAATCACAATTCTAAAACATGCTGTAAAGCTAAGAGCCCGACCAACCATACTTAAAAGGAGTGGTGCCAGCTCCTATTCCGCTTTACGGACTATTGGTAATACAGGCTACTGGAACGGAGGCATATCATATATGGCACACTTGGTTTGATGGGAACGAAGAGAATATGGGTGACATATATATCATGCGGGTATCAACGGCGAAGTAACATGAGCTATCATAAATAGCAGCAGTGTCATTAGTATCATCGTGAGTACCATCATGACAAACTTACTAACCCATAATTATATTTCCATATCAACTGTTCCTGAAAGCTGTGAAGGGGGGTAGGGAGATACTGATTCTTCAGTCCGAGGTAGACATGGCGGCGTGGTACCATTAACTAGGCCCCATCTGGGTGTCCAAGTCCGTATTTGAAATACATTAGAATTCATGGTGTGTTGATCCTTATCTGAGCTTTCTCGTGAAGGCTCTTACTCATGCAAGGAAAGGCGCAAGGAAATACATGGCCATACATCAACCATGTAGTCCCAACACGGCACCGACGGTGGACCCGTTCATATTTGCACCCAAGCTTATCCTTCTGGTAGGAGGCTGGAAGCGCAAAAGTGAAACCTTTGTCCGCTTCTGTTGTGTCGCACCATGCATTCCTTCTTTGTGCCTCCCGAGGCTTGTAGCTGCTTCTAGAAACTTCTACAGGCCCAGAAGCGATAGGGACAGAGTTTTGTCTTGAAATGAAAACAGTCTTCAGGTGAAACAGGTTGGGGATCCCAATTCCATCCACCGCTCCAGTCCATAAGCATTTACAACAAAGTTCTTGTTCCGCCCTAGCCTTGACGTGGATTGAATCGAAATCAGTTGCAACCCAATCCGACTACTTCGCTTGTTCACCATTGGGCAGAAGCTAGCCAAAGCACGGGCCGTCAAAGCAGCCAGTAAGAGAGGGGCAGCAGATCTGATTAACGTGCCTGGTGCATACTTGCCGGCAACCCCGCAATCGGCGTCATTGTCCAGTCCCAGATTCCCAAGAGTCCAACATTGTCTGCAACCGACGAAGCTATTCGCGATCTGGACATCAAATCAAGAGCCATTTAGCGCGGCTTCCAGAAAATACTCGAAAAGAGGGCCTGCGGAATTGGCTTTGTTGATTCGCTGAAACCCACCAACGGGGTGCTGGCGATCAGGTGCTTGCCATCCCCTGCGGTCTCAAAATCCCCAATCCAACTCCCAACTCCCTGCTCTGTCCCCCAGTCCGTCGATTCCGCCTTGCTGCGTCATTAGCGTGGCAACTGAGCTCTACCTTGCGTGTATTCACTCACACCCAACTCACTTCCCGAATCTTCCACTTGCCGTGGGGCACTACTGGGCCAGCGTCTGGATCTGAGAAAAGAGGCTCACGCGAGGAACACCTGATTTGGGTTCCTCTTTGTTCCTTAATTCCTGCAGCTACATATTCAATTCTTGCTGCCAATTCCATACCACTTGCTCGGCAAGCTTCTGTTTGACCTGGCAAAACTAAACACTACATCACAACCAATTGTCTACGACACACTTCTGAATCTACACACCGACCGACGTCGTCTAGCCGCAACTAGTCCTCCACAATGGTGAAGGAGACAAAGCTGTATGACCAGCTGAGCATCAAGCCCGATGCGGCCCAGGATGAAATCAAGAAAGCATATCGGTAAGTTACAAACCACTTCGCTATAAGACCCCATTACTCAAATAGAGGCCACCGTCTCACCCTGACGACCATACCACGCACTACAACCCAGTGACACGAGTCCCCATGGCTATAATCATCCCACTTCCTCATTTCAATCCAAACACACACGCACGCACAACACCAAGAATGAACTAACCACCAACTCATGATGCAGGAAAGCAGCATTAAAATGGCACCCCGACAAGAACAAAGACAATGCCCAGGCGGCTGAGAGGTTCAAGGAATGCTCGCAGGCATACGAAATCCTCTCTGACCCGGAGAAGCGTAAGACATACGATGAATACGGTCTCGAGTTTCTCCTTAGGGGTGGCTCTGCTCCCCCGCCTGGCGAAAACCCCTTCGCCGGTGCTGGTGGTGGAGGCATGCCTGGCGGCTTCCAAGGCTTCGACTTTGGTGGTGCTGGCATGCCTGGTGGTGGTGGCGGCGGCGGCGCAAGAACATTCCACTTTAGCACGGGCGGTGGAGGTGGTGGACCTGGCGGCTTCAATTTCAGCAATCCCAACAACATCTTCGCTGAATTCATGCGCTCGGGCGGAGCTGGCGGCCTTGACGAGGATGATCTTATGGCTAGCATGCTGGGAGGCATGGCTGGTGGTGGCGGCCGCTCTCGTATGCGCTCGAGCTTTCCCGGAGGCGGGAGCGACCCGTTCCATGGTGGCGGACGCGAGGCTACCCCTGAGGTTACAACAGTCGAGCGTGCATTGCCGCTTACCCTGGAAGAATTGTACAACGGCGTGACGAAGAAGATGAAGATTAAGCGGAAGACATTTGACGAAACTGGAAAGAGAACTACTAGCGACCAAGTACTTGAAGTGCCGATCAAGCCCGGCTTGAAGAAGGGCAGTAAGATCAAGTTCAAGGGCGTTGGTGATCAAGAGGAAGGCGGCAAACAAGATTTGCACTTTATTGTTGAGGAGGTAGGTGTTTCCCAATCTTTGACTTCCCGAACTCTTACTAACATTCATCTAGAAACCGCATCCCCTGTTTATTCGCGATGGAGACGACCTGATACACACTGTCGAGCTGCCTTTGAAGGAGGCCCTCACTGGCTGGAAGCGAACTGTCACGACAATCGATGGCAAACAATTGACGCTTGATAAGGCCGGCCCAACGTCTCCTGGCTCCTCGGATTCATACCCTGGTCAGGGTATGCCCATCTCAAAGAAGCCCGGCGAAAGAGGCAATTTCATCATCAAGTACAATGTCAAATTCCCGTCGACCTTGACGGCGCAACAGAAGCAGGAGCTGAGGAGGATTCTATAAGTAATGGAAGATGCATATGATGTTTGGCATGCGATGCGTGAGATCATAGCGTTCCAAAGTTCTGGCGCTCTCACGCAAATCGCTGGCGTTGGGGAATATTGTTTTAACTTTTTTTACGATGAGATGAAGACATGATAATATAAGGCTGTCGACAGTTTTATGGACCCGGATTCGGCAGTTGGCGACGGCCTGAGCGCCAAGGACGAAATCACAATCCGCAGAACTGGTTTGCCTCCTACGTTGAGGTAAATTATAGTGACTGGCATACCTGTATATATGAATAAATTAATGCTGAATTAAACACATCATGAACCCAGGATATTTTTGGTCTTAGTGTCGCAGGCACACACGTGCATATGGAGTCGAGTTTTGCCCAACTAAATGCGAAGTCTTCTGCGATATGTCTAGGTCGAACAAAATGTTAGAGGACTTGTTATTACAAGATGGAAAGAAGTAAAGAAGAAAGGATAACTTCGTGACGGGTATTGAGCATGATAAGTCATGCGAGTTCGTAGTAATAGGACATTCTGCTTATGTGAATTTGCATAGATACTTGCCGAATCCAGCAAATAGGTAGCGAATGGTCTTCGTTCATAGTCACATCACAACTCAGAAAGTTGGCATGGCTAGTCAAGAACATGACTTATGTATATTCATCTGCGCATATGTAGGTGGGATAATCACCGTCTCGTTTGCCTGCTATTGATATGATGGCCAATAGTGAGTCATCCTCGACCCTGGGAACCACAACCATAAACGCCGCCTGTCTAGATACCGTGCTGTGATGACTGAATTGTAAGGAAAAGAAGAAAAGCTCTATATTCGCAGAGCCAGCGTACGTCAGAATACGCTAGAGCCTCTTTCGCGGACGCAGGCTCTTGATCCAGATTGCTGTCTGATAAGAAGGGGTGAAATCGTCAGAGATATCCGATGAACGCCGTGTCGTCCGACGCTATGCAAATGTGTAATAATGTTGAGAGGTGTGATGAGAAATCGTGTGTGACCATGGACCGAGTTCACCGAGGCATCAAGAAGGCAACCAGACTAAGACTCGTCATCCTCGCTTGCGTTGTCCTCCTCTTCGTCGTCGTCCTGCAACTCTTCGTCCGTGCCGGATCCGAAATCGAAATCCTCCAGGTCGTCGTCCTCATTCCAAAAGTCGTCGTCTGCATCCTTCGCCACGGGCGGCGCCTCGACAATGGTTGTAGGCATGACAAAACCTTCGGGCATATCCTTCTTCGACCTCTCGACGATGTCAGCTGCCTTCTTGTTGTACTCGGCCCTGCTGTCGCGGTACATGACGCCGGCATCGACATGGGCGGGTGAATTTATCTCCGGATCATCGAGAAGAAGCAGGACGGACCGCAGGACTGACTCGACACCTTGAAGGGGGGACCAACGCTCGCTGGCGGCTTCGCCGGACATGAGATCCTCGCCAGGCTGGTGTAGGATGGAAATGCAGACACGGCCGTCCGGATAGACGTTGGGATGATAGATTGGGATCTGGAATCTGAAGGTTGGCGGTGAGTAAGGGTACTCCTCCGTGAAGGTCATTTCGGCCTGTGGCAAGAAACAAGTTAGTATTTGGATTTGGTGTAGAAGGAGTGTGGGGGATGAGGGAGGTGAGGGAGGTGAGGTGTGTTCACGAATCACTTACTTTGAGATAACCATTCTTAAAGGCGCTGTCCTGGTTGAGGACGATGAGACCAATGTCCCAACGGAAGATGTTGTCCCTGACCAAGTCAACGTTCACCCACTTCTCCTTTTGCAACTGTTGGAGCTCCTGCATGAGCCGCGCCGCGGCACCACCGGCCTTGGACATGATGACTGTGGTTCTGGCGAACGTAGTGTGTGACGTTGAGCGGGATCTGGGATGCGAGGTCGCTAGGGCCGAAGTTTAACGGGTGATCCTCGTTATTGCGCTGGCAATGCGGTGATCACACGACAGTGATGGCGGATGGTACTTGGTGATTAAGTAGCCGGTGATCCAGGTGCCTGAGGTCGGATGACACACACAATGAATGGCTTTGTAAGTGAAAGTAACCGGTTGTCCAAAGGGCAAAGAAGACGGCGCCGTTGAATGAGGAGCAGAATGGTGTTGTTTGTGGCGCAAAGCGATTGTGTGATCCGGTTCCCAATCCTTCCTTGGATCGTGTCCTTCGATTGCCGCTGCCGCTGCTATCACCACGATGGATTGCGAAACATTATGAAGGAGGACTGGGAGGCGGAGATGGCGGGTTTAAAATGGTGTCACAATCCACTGAGGAGCCGCCCGTGGCGTTGTTTTGGGGTTCCGGGCTGCTGGCAGGCAAGGAAGCGACCTTAACTTGCGCATGGACCAGAGCGCCGATTCAGGTGCTCATTGCCCCTCGGCCCCTCCTTGGCCTCGAGGGTCACCTCATCGTGCGTGTTGACTGGGAGCAGGGAAAGGCACCGCAGCAGACGTGACCTGTCCCAACGACCCCTGACTCGCATTGCTTGTCTTCGCCGGGGTCGCGCTCGACCTCCAGAACACCATCAAAGGGCTTGGAATCGTGACGATCGATCACTTTCATTGGATCCTTCTCTCTCCGCCGCCGATTTGACGCACTCGCGCCTAACATTACCCTACCGAAAGAGGTCGCAAGAAGGAATCACACGACTACACGAATAGAGCGGATTTTATGGAACTTGCGTGCGTGCATGCATGCTATCCTTCTCCCTCGCTATCCAACAGCAATGTAACTTGTGGCAGACTTGATTCCATAGAACTACCATATGTTTGAACATGAAGCTATCTACCTGCGATGGCTGACCCATGTAATTCAATAGTAAGATAGTTTTACTATGTACGTAGCATGGATTCTACAACCTCACGTGAGTCCGGGAATGATAACCACTGCCAATGGCCGCCGACTGTCGTGATCTTCATATCTTGGTACCTTCGTTATCTCTCACCAAGCTGGGTTGGGCATGAAAATGTCAAAGTAGCAAATGAGGGTCACCATCTGACGGTGTGAGATGTTACGAGCGAGTGTTGTGGCGACTTCTCACTCGCCGGAGCAAATCTTCAGAGTCCTGACTGAATCTTAGGGCGCGGCAAGGCCGGTAAGCGTCTCGGCCGCCGTTGCTAGGAAGTCTAAAATCGAGCTACTTTTGTCTCAAATTCGGATTTAATATTGTTAGATTTGGCAACCTATCGAGCCTCACCCCATGTCTTTCTTAAATGAATAAACAATGCAATGCAATGCAGAGCTTCTTCTAGAGGAGCTACCACCCAGATGTCAGTCGACTGCGATCCCATCCAAAGGTTACTACACCACTACGCATATGCTGTTAGATTAGAAACGGATATCGTCCACTGACGACCCCGCAAGCTTTGGGGAAACCTCGCGCTTCCGAGACTTGCAATGGGCCCCACTGCGACGTTGCTCTATTTTGCAGTCTGCAGCTGAGGTAAGGCGACTGCAAACGTATCCCTATGATGTGGGTGTGTCTGTAGCGGAGCTTTTGCTTACCAAATTCTCATTGCCTACAGAGACTATATTCCTTATCTGGTTTTATCCTGTTATCGAGCGCTCTCAAATAGACCACAAATATAATCCTCGATCGCCGTATAGGTAATCCGTGAAGGCCTTTTTTTTTTTTTTTTTTTTTTTTTTTTTTTTTTTTTTTTTTTTTTTTTTTAAAAAAAAAATAAAAAATAAAAAAAAAAAAAAAAAATTAAAAAAAAAAAAAAAAAAAAAAAAAAAAAAAAAATT
Organism: Seiridium unicorne; assembly: GCA_039778275.1. Taxonomy (NCBI): domain Eukaryota; kingdom Fungi; phylum Ascomycota; class Sordariomycetes; order Amphisphaeriales; family Sporocadaceae; genus Seiridium; species Seiridium unicorne. The sequence goes on along the minus strand of JARVKF010000001.1, from coordinate 20 downwards.
AAAAAAAAAAAAAAAAAAAA